>CAXAMN010024173.1:149579-180314 GCA_963970005.1 Durusdinium trenchii
GATGATGATGATGATGATGATGATGATGATGATGATGATGATGATGATGATGATGATGATGATGATGATGATGATGATGAGTCTGGTTGCAGTACTATAGTCATCACTTGCACTTCGAAATAGTGACCACATGTGACAACATGTGACAGCAACTTTGGTACATACTAAAACAGGCAATGGGACAAACCTGAAGCGATCTGCGGCCCAGCGGTCAGCCCGCCAGCACAGTGCTGGCCTTCTGGTGGGTAAGGCAGGACGAATGATGTACGATCTTTTAGGCGGTGGGAGATGTTCTCGGAGAATGGAGGTGGAACTAACATCAGTTGCTGGCAAAGCATAGCATTTTGTCGTACAAAGGGCTTAATTATGCACAGTGTCCATGATCGTCGGACATTCTTGGACTCTTGACTCACTCATTCATCCACTATGATTCAGCTTGGAACCCTGGGCCACCCCTCACTCACCCGAGACCACAATAAGCCACCGTGGCGGCCCAGGCGAGCACGCACACCGCCAGACCGGCCGTCTGCGGCTTGGCCGTGCCCTGCATCAGGTAATGGGCGAATTGGCCAGCTTCCAGCACGTAGCCTCAACGCTGAACGCACACGCTGAACGCTGCCCAGCCCGCTCGCTGAAGACGGAGAAGGCCGCGGAAACTGAATACACTGCCCGTTGTTTTTGGGAGGACACTGTGTGATGTGTTTGTGTGTATTTGTTGAAAGGTGTAAACCAACTTGCAAAAGGAAGGTTTTTCTTGTGCCATGAAGAAACACATATATAGAGGAACACACAGACCTATCTTGCTCGTCTTCGTGTTCAACACCAACTTGGATCTTCTGAGCTAGCTGCTTACAAACCCATGACTTTGACATAATAGTTTAATAGGCATCATTTACCCAGTTCTATCCCCAAGGTGTCTGGATTTTCGAGACATGTCATGCAATCTTGAGAGCAAACATTGGAAACTCGATCGTCTGTTCATCGTCTGTTCTGAAATGATGAAATGGTGAATGGTGATTTCTGTATTTGATCAAAGATAACATATAAACTGTACTGGTTGGTGGCTTCAGCTCGAACAAATAGTCGGTGGGTTCCACGTGGGCCACCCAACCTCTGGTGTGGGCCGCACCAACTGGGTTCCCCCACGTGGGTGCCATGTTGTACTGACATCCGTTTGCTACAAATGCAATGGTGGGACGGTGGGACTTCCAGCTCTCAACGAGGCCATGGAAACATGATGAAACATGATGAAACATGTCTGTCTGAGCAGCAAATTCCTGCTGAATAGGAACCAATTACTATCAATTACTAGCGCTTCATCTTCGAAGCGGTAGATCATATCATAGTAGATCATGGACGCTCATGGTAGCAACACTCCAACAACCACTTGGGTTTGTATTTCAACAGGGAGACTCCACAGCCAATGGGCTTGGGTCTATGTCATTTTGTTCCTCAGTAACCTAAATTCAATACACACCCAGCTCCACTGAAAAAACACATCTTTCTCCCAGTGGCTGAACACGGCCAGGCCCACCATCTCCTGTTTTGCATGGACATCCGAGTCTTCTGTGGATTCTCTTCTTTTTGACCCGGTTCGGCTCCGAGTCTGGACTTCACCCTGTGCGGTGTTCTAGGTGATCCTCGTGAGCCAGGACTAACATTGCTTGTTCATACAAATCCTGGAGATTGTATGGTGTTGTCTGATCACTGATCACTGTTTATCAAAATGATATCAGTATAGACCAGCTGTGTGGAATTCATGTACACATAAAAAAAGCACCTATGAAGAAGGACACGGAATCTGCTCATATGTTCCCTTGGCGTGGCTCAGCTCCCAGAAACACAGCAGCCCACACACCGAGGGACGACGACGCCGAGTCCATCGAGTCCATCGAGTCGACCGGAAGGTGAGGAAGACCTGTGCAGGTGACCATCCCATCGAACCTTAGAAAGGAATCGAACCACATGATCATCATGATCAAAACCAGTTCATGTGAACAGGTGCTCGATATACATCCTCGAATCCTCAACACCAGGGGCCACAACCCGCCCCCCCCTCCGCCTCCCGGGCTCCTTGCTTTGGAAGTGCCCGGCGCAAAAGCGAACGGCGCCGTGGAGAAGGAAGGCGAAGCCGCCCAGGTTGCAGAAGTGGCGTTTCATCTCCTCGGTTCGAGACCGGGCTGGGTACGACGGAAGAGGCCGGGCAACGACGGAAGAAAGCGAAGAGGTGCGCCGAAGGAGAAAGAGACAAGAGGTTTGAATGCATCTCTCCTGGAAGACGATACCATGGAACCTTGGAAACATCTGAAAACCACGAAGACGAGTCACTCGATAGGAAATCAATCTTCCAGCCGTCAGGGTCCATGTGAGTTTTCGGGAGTGTAGCAAGACGTAAGTCTTGTGGGCAAAGTAAGTTGAGTTCACCACGCGTCACCACAGCTCAATGAGTTTACATCTGAATTGTTAATGGATGGGGTGAACGATAAACTACTATAAACTACTCACCGTCTGCGTTGTTTATCTTGTTTCACTTGCATTCAAGAAAAACAAACACCAGCTTCTCTGGAATCTAGGAAAGCTGAGCTCAACATGCTTCTTCCTGCAAAGATCTCGATCAACATCCAACAAATTATTCTTACTCTTGTCGAGGAAAAACATATTTAGAAAACAATGGAAACCACATTAGATCACAGTAGTTATATATGTAGGTAAACTTGTCTATTTCCTCTAGTTACTGTATTTGTTACATGTTCATTTTCTCATATTTTCTCTAGTTATTTGTTTATTTCCTCCGAACAACAAACAACATTTCCCACGCCGTGCCATTTTCGATCTCCACCGTGCTTCTTTGATCTGGCCCTCAGAAGACTTGAACTTGCCATCAATCATATCCGGCACCTGCGACGTTTGCTGGGAACCAAGATTTCATTTGCTGGGGGAACTTCAAGTATCATAGGATGTTGTTGGAATTCTGCAGAGTCTATCTGCTCCTCTACTCCAGAGCCATACAACACCATCTTGTGTATGCAAGCACGCGCACCAAAACATAATATGCGCGCAATGAGTACGTGACCAATGCAAAAACTAAACACAAAAAACAACTGTTTATTCAGGCCAGTTCGTTTTCCAGAGTGACTGCCACTCACCTCGAACAGATTCGACGATTCTTTCGCCGGGGCGCCCCGATACTGGTGGGTGCGAGGAAGATGGCGAAGTCCAAGCCAGCATTGCCGTAGAGAGCATAGGCCATCCAGTTCGGCAGAGCCATGGTGCTGCAATCAGTGCACGAAAAAGCGAGGAAGTGAACTCTCTGTAGCACAAACAACGCTGGAAGAGGCCTTGGTGGAAGTAATACTGTTTACAGGTGAGGTTTCTTGATGACTCATGATGATACATTGATGATACATATCGTATGCCTTTCAAGCAGCTGAACACTGACGATGTTAAGAATGATCACAATGCAAATGTGTGCATCTGCAGACCAATTTTTGCATTGAGCAGGTATCCCTTTGATTTGGTAATATGATGTAATAATTAATGTACTGAAATATCCTTCATGTTTGGCAACAGCTTGAGCAAACAAATTGTGCCAAGCGGTTTTGTGCCACATGTTTTCGGCACTAAATGTCATCGCCACATTGTGGTCACCATCCGTTGGACAGGTATTGCAAAGCATCATGTGGAATTGTGTCGAAACACTGAAGATCGAAATCGTGTTCATTCCTTCTCAACCCCCAAAATGAGAAGCCAGCACCACCTGAGCTTCAAGCCATCACCAGCCATCACCAGCCAATCACGTCAAAGAGAACCCAATGTGTACCAGCCAAGCGCTGCGGTCTGTTGATTCTTTCAGGGTGACGCGCGACCTGACACGCGCGTCCCGACGCGCGTGTCACGCGACGCGCACACTGCGTCCAAGGGACTGTCTCAAGTCCTGAGGCGACGGTAGACGTGTTGCGACGGCGGACGACGGTGACGGTGCCGCCGACGAGCGGTACGGTGTTTGGAACGCCGAGCGGAGCTCGCAGCCGAGGTCTCTAGGCGGTAGAGGTGATACATCACTAGCGGACTATATATGACTATATATATATATTTAAAGACTATATAAATCCCAAACACTCCATGTATGCCATATATGCCTACATTGACCCCCCAAACCACCCCAACTGATCGGCATATATGGCAGTCCCATGGTCTGGGTATAATAGAAATGCCACCTGACATTGACATGGAACTCCTGGTATATGCCTGTACATTCGACACATTGATCGTCTGAGATTTTTGTTTGCGACTTAGTCCTGCCACTCCCTTCACATGTGAGTTGAGCCGTTTCTGCCTGGGTTCACTTCACTTCACCGCCATAGGATGTACATATGCCATCATATGCTAATGTATAGGATGGTATAGGAAACCAAATGATTGGATGGTTGGCAAGACTCCCGTACGTTTCATGTCACTGTTCTACAAACTGTTTTCTGTTTGTTCTTTTCGTCTTCTGTTGCTGCATTCCAAGAGACGAACACATGCTGCGAGTCACATTCAACATGTAGTAAAACTTCAGCATACGATAATCTGTACCAGCAGTCACAAGACGGGGTGCCTAGCTTGGAGGTAGTCGGGGTGCCCATGATCCACTCACTTGGGGACCAAGAACCACCCCGACATGTGACACCTGGTAGCTTGTACTTCGTTGAACATGAGGCTGTGAACATCCGGAGAGCTTTTGCTTGCCCTCTTCCTTTAAGTTCATGGATGTGGCCCGGGTGCCAAATATTCATCCAAACCACACACCTCCAATTGAAGAGCCAACAACATCCTTACAGAAGCGGCCGGGCCGAGTCTTCTCCCACCCCATGTTTGACCGTGCAGCCAACAAACAAGAGAGTGACTCACTCGTGTGACACGGCAAAACTCGTAGCTGTCCAGTGTCGCCACTTGCGTGACATGTGGGGTCACAGCACCGGGGGTCCGACGACCGAAGATGAGCAGAACAGACTACTGGACATGGTCAACCTGCCAGGGGCGAGTTCCGGGCCCTAGGGTTTTGACCCACCGGATGTTTTGTTCCACACCCCATGGGCCCAGGGACCGGGGGCACCCCCAACCACCTCAACTGACGGGCCGCAACTCTGCCCGTCCCTGTCTCTTCCGGGTGCTCCCGGCCACGCCGGAGGAGAAGCGGCCGTTGGTGCGGAGGCCTTTGAACGCGGTTGGCGTGGGTTCCCCACCCACCGCGCTGTGCACCGCGCGGCGTGAGATGGGGCGGTTTAGATGGGGGGAGGGGAGGAGCTGACCTTACATGAATCTATGGATCAGTGTGGTGGCTTCAGTGACTCCTAGAAGTGTCAGTGACACCTGCCGCAGGATGGGAACCACTTCTGATTTTGATATTTCTTGGAGAGTTCATGATCCAAAAAATGAGCCACTCAGGTTCTAAGGCTAGAACAATAAGGCAATGCTCCCTTTGTCGAGGAGTCTCTGGATGCAAATCGATCCCTTTTGACTTTGGATTGTAGATCAAAACCGAGGGTCATGTCCTGTCATATTCCCATAACCCCCAAGGAAAAAAACAAAGCAACGCCAAGAACACTGCTAATTACTTGGGTCGGGTGCAATTTTGAAACCCAAATCCATCCCAAATCCCTCAACCCGTTGAACCATGCCCCGTTCGCACCACCCCTCAGTCTGGGCTCTCCAGGCTGCCGCCGGCCAACCAGAAGTTCCGCTCATAGAGCTTCCCATTCCGTGCCACCTGAGGCTACCCGGCGACCCGGCCACCTGGCGTTCTTTAAAAGAACGAATCAACACACCCACACATATCGCATCACACCGCCGGTCACCGCCCTGCTTGCAAGGCCCTGACTCCTGACTCGTTACCCCAAAGATTCCAAAGGGCCCCCTGGAAGCAAACACCGGCGGCCTTGCAAGCAACATCTTGGAAAGACTCAGATGCGTCGGTTTGCAAATCAAATTCAAAACATATATGTCCAAACTAACCCTCAGGAATCCATCCAAAATTCATTCGACAACTCTTTGGATCTTTCAAAAAGAACGTGTTCCTCGTTCTCAAGGCTGTTGGGGTCCTTCTGGGGTTTCATCTGCACTCTTGCCACCAGCCATCCGGCTGCCTTGATCACTGAGTAGCCGGAGACCTTGCGAGCAGTGGCATGAGGCGGATGGCACGTTGTGCCTTTCAGAAACATCGGAAAGACTAGACGAAAAGGAGATTAACTATATTAGAACACAACATGATCGAACAACTTTCATTTGTGCAGCTTCTCAGTTGTTCATCGATCATCACTATCACCCTCTGTTGGTCCTTCGTTGAATGGGGCGACAGGCTAAGCTGTCCATGCTGCGCTGAGGCTCCAAACAAGCTTCTGGAGCATCCCTTCCCACTCCTTGCTCGAAAACATGCTTCCGAACCCCAGGAAGGGAGGGACCAACTTCCGCAAAAGTACTCCAAACAAGGACATCGACTGTCAATGTTCCTCCCAAGGTTTCGGCTACGCAACCCTCTCCTTCCTTAGGTACTTGTACTTCAGGTGACTGTAAAGACCCACAAGCATGATGTTGCAAACACTGTTCAGGTGATTGCTAGTCGGGTTTTGAACTGTTCACCAGTGTTCGCTTGGGCGGCTTGGGTCATCAGGGTTTTGACTGTGGACACAACAACCATTGAACTGACTTGGTTGCCAGTTTGGCCACGACTTGTGGATTTTCCATCTTGGTGAACCAAAGAACGTGTGCTTTACTAAGCTGGACGAAGCTGACCAACAATGTGTTCTTATCTGTCGATTGGATATAGGAAAAAGCGGACCGTTGCTACTAGTATATAACTATGTGACACGACCCCCATTCAGCGCAACTGGGCGAAGCTTCGGTTCCGGCAGCTCCTGGAGCGTATGCTTCTCTGTCAGTGAGGAGTACCTCAGCGTCCCAGTCAAAGAGGACGTGCGACGCCGTTCTGCCGTGGCATAACTGTTGGAGAAGTCACAGCGATTGAAGGACCTCACAGTGATCAATAAAGCTAGAGGCGCAAGGAGTCAAGTGAGGACCGTATTCAGGTCCTTCCACGGATTGAGTTGGTCGTGGCAGCCGGGGCATGGTTTCAGAATGGATGGAGCTTGATCTCCTTTGCATCCTGTGTGGTGGTAGTGGTTGTTCGACCGAGCTTCGAATCAAAGATTCACCTTTGCCCCCGGGGAGCAGCAGTTGGCCCAAAGAAGCTTCAACAGCTCCGGCGAGTGGTGCAGCGGCGAATGACCGCACAACTGCAGTGATTCCGCAGCCCTTGGACCTTCCGCTTGGGGGGACCCGGAGTGGCTCCTTCCTCCTGTAGATTTGGCTCTCGGGTGGCTCAGAAAAAGGTATGCTACGTTTTAAAGGCTCTTTCCGAACACAGCATCATTGCACAATTCGGAGGGTGCCGGCGCAGCCACTTTTTATGCTGCAGGCTTGCTTGTCTTCCAACATGCGCATGTCCGAGCGATGCGTTGTCAGTGTGTACAAGCGAGCACCATGCCGTTGCATGTCTTTGCCAGCTGCACTTTGGTGTACCGTTGATAATGTGATGAAGTCTTCAAAAACTGAAGTTTAGGGCAAATTGGTGACTAATTGCCATCTGCAGTTTGTATGTTATCTGATACCTGGAAACTTGTACAGTTCCGCAGGACCTTCTGCATCAAACCATCGACTACAGGAGTGTGACGTGTGTGTGTGTGTGTGCATGATAGCTGGATGAGCGAAATCATGATGCTGGTCATATGATGCTGCTTGGTCATATGTATGAAGTCTGTTGCAGCTGTTTGATGTGGTAAAGTGTAGCGTTGTGACTTGTGAGGTGTTGTAGATAGGTGCTATGGTCAAGTGGTGACCTCAACGTGGTGACAGAAACCCTCATCCCGAATCTCCTACCTACTGCATTCGTATTACAGTAAAAGTTGGCTACCTCAAAACCCAAAGGTTCCAGAAGCTACTCCTTTCATACTACATTTCATGTGTACTACAAAGTTGCCAGATCTCAACCTACAGCTCAGAGAAGCTTCTCTGCACACTACAAACTGTGCATCAGCCCACAGTGTAGCCCAAACTCCATGGGGGCACTCATCCGCTTGTGCATCATGAACACGTTGCTGGTCCACTTCTGCCACCGAACTCTTCTTAAACCCAAAACGCCCACGACCATGCACGCCCACGATCAGCAACTTTTCGTAGATGGGAACTTTCTCTTCAAAACATCCATTGTCACCACACTACCTAACCTGCCCAAAGCAACATGGCACAAACAATATATATAGCTTTAAACATCGACTTATGTGATAATAACTTCATGGATCATGTATACCTGAGGCACAGTGGCCACAAAAGGAGCCTGTATCGAGCATTCCACATGACAAACACATGTCGATCTTGATGAAGAACACTGCTGATAGCCGATCTGTCTCCTGTATTTGGTGGAACAAACGTGAAAACACCAGAAAACACACTCTTGCTACTGTTTCGCCATCAACATGGAGTGCTCACACTTCATGGATGACCTGAATGCTAACTGAGCGATCTTCACCCACCTCAGTCGCAATGGGCGAGTTTTGAAGGGGATCCTTTGGTCACCCTCCTCCATTTGAGCGCCCCCACAGCATGTTCTGCGGCCCCTGTAGTGCGCAGCCGGAGACTTTTGTTTTGGTCATGGAGTCAATCATGATCACGTCGACGACGTAGTAGCAAGGAAGGAAGAGCAGCTGGACACCCTTAGGGGCTATCCTTCTGGCCGAATCTTCCCGTTGAAGAGTAGCGCTTTTGCATAATCCTGAGCGACCTGGAAGAAATATATACTGTAAGTCTTGGCAGAGCAGTTGTGGGTGGTCACCTCCAAAGAACATGTTTGTTATGAGACTTTTGGAGGAACATGTTCTCACCCCGGGCGGGACTAGAGCGACTAGATCGAGTGAACAAGTTCCAATGCAATTCCTTCAAGCCCTGACCCAGGCTCTTTCTATCCCAATGGTCGCTGGGCAGTTCTTCTTGTTGGAAGGTTTTCTTTGGGCGGCTCACGCCCCCAACGGGCCACACTTCGGGAGGCCAAGAGACTGTTTTGCTTGGGTTGGCTGGAAAAAGGAAGCCGGGACAAAACGTACATAATAAAACATAGTAACCCCAGGAAGCCGGGGACTACCCCGGTATAGGGAAAATCGATTCAATCCTATCCGTGTCACGCACGACGATTTGGGACCTCTCTCTGTGTACTTGGACTTGTGTAGCCCCTGCAGTGTATCTGAACATGACCTGCAAACATGACATGTGTTTTGAAGATAATGGGCATAGCTACTGGTCATAGCTCTATGCTCATCTCTTGATGAAAGAAGTCACCCCCCCCAGCTCTCTCCACTGGGCGTTGCGGACGTTCTGCGGGCGATTCTGGACCTGCACCATCCTCAAAGAGCGATCAAGACACGCGGCGTCGACTCGACCTGCCACAGGCATATGCAGCTCTGCCACTACTGGATTTCAGTCGATGATGGCCACTACTGGAGCCCTGCGGGCCCCTCGGAAAGATGGAGATGCTCAGAAGAACTGGAACTCTTGCTCACTGCTGGGGCAGGATCCAAGCCATACGTATTAGTCTTACACGAAGAACCGACAATACCGTTAACAACGCGTATTATCATGTATTATCCACATGCACGCATAGAAACACTTTCCGCCGTCTGATGTAGTTGTTCCAGGCACTGCCAACACAATTCTACCTCAAACTCTCAAATCACATGGTCCAAGCCTCATCAAGTGCAGGAATCCCACCATCAAACGCTTTTGTCATCTACTTTGGTGTTCCAGTTTCCGCCTCTCGCTCTGCCGTCTTCGACCCTCTGCCCGGAGAATCTCGCGCGTCGAATGCCCCCTGCTGAGGTGCAGACAGGAGAGAGCCGGGTCCATGACCGTCGGGGATCACCACATGGACCAAGTCCCCAGCTGAGCGCCGACCCGCGGTCGGTCCCGGTGGGGCGCACGGTGGCTTCGTCCGCGGTGGGCGGAGGTTTCGGAAGTTCCATTGATTTTTGGAGGGCAGTCCATTCCGAGGGTGTTGGTTATGGAGGTTCATCCACTGTGAAGGGGTCAATGATACAGCAATTTAACATCTTCACTTGATGTCTTTTCAATTGGGGCTGGGCTGTGGCTGAGGAAGTAGGTTGGATCACACGGATGAAATCCACAGAAAACGGCCAGATATGGCCAGATACTGCGAGGAAGGAATGATATTATATGGATGAAGAATGATGAAGATCTTTTGCACTGCATACGATTCGGAAGCTCGCGCCGTCTCGTGCACAGACTTGCATGGGGTCTTGGGAGTCTCCATGTATATACCGAAGTCTGATCAAGTCTGATCAAGCAAACCTGAAAACAAACCTGGAAGAGGACATTCAGTTCGTGACCTCTTTGGAGTCTCCAAGTGACCTCTTTCGGATTCGTTTCAATGTTTGGGGATTCCAGGAGCCATTGGCCACTGCGGCTTGGAAACTGCCGAGCAGTGGCAAGCTTGCCGGATTTTGGAAGCCTCATATGGCATAAGTGGAGCACTGCATACCGGCCAGCATAACAAAAGGTAGCATATTGGTAGCATTCTTACAGGCAGGTACACGTACTTGCAATGGCTTCAGTAGTCTGGCACGTAGTTAACAATGAAAAAAGGCTTGGATTTTGCCACTCATGTCCAAACCAACTAGTGCACTGCGCCTCCTTCTCCCAGTTCCTTTTGGGCATGTGACCCGGACCGTCCAGGTGCCCGGACTGGGCGAGACCACCTCCAAGGTATCGCCGGCACGGCAACCTGAGGGAACCGAGCACCGGAGCCCGGTGCGAGGACGATGTCGCCGAGCGTCCAGCACATGGCCATCGATAGGAGAGGGCAATGGGCAAGATGATTGGATGGAGCAGAACAGCCTTTCAAGACCATTGACGGTTTGAGCTGGTTTGGTGACCATTGTTTAGGAACATGTGTGTTTTGTTGGGCATCAACCAGTTTAACACATCCTAACACGAGCCCCACTGGAGACAACCTTGCTCGTGAGCGCATCTCTTGCCTCAGTGTGTTTCTGGTGAAGGCGTGGGTGTGTTGCGTTTTCCCGTAGGTGACCGCAGGTGTGAATGCAATTCTTGCCCTGATAACTCTTGAGACAGCAGATCTACTCAGCTACCAGATCTACATTAGATTTGGCATCCGCTCACAATTTGAAAGGCAAAGCTCACGCTACAGGAATTCACGAGTCCAGCACTGCTCACTACTCCAGTCAAAAAACATAATTGGTATGCCTGTGTTGGCCAGGAGTGCGCGTTTAAGCATTAGAATGATACACTCCTCCACGAGTATATAGAGAATGATAAGCCAAGTGTAGAACTTCAGCCCCAATCTGGGCTTGATTGTCTTGGTTCTGGTTTCTGCCCCCGCGACTGGTCGACGACGCGCCTTTCATTCAGTGACTTCATCGGAGCGTTTTTGTTAGGGTCAGCAAGGATGGCTTAGCTAGCAAAAACCATTGGAACATCTACACCCTCATAACAAGACCCACATGGAACCTGATGGCATGTAGCCGACTGCAAGACGGTTTTCCGGGCGTCGAAGACAACAGCCCAAGAAGTCGGAACGATTTTGGACTCCACAGATCAAAACGCACGTCGTGTCGACGTGGGTGTAGGTCAAAAAAGGCCGTCACCTGTGTTGACCAGAGAAAATGAACAGAATGGACTATATATGTAAGGAGGTCAACGGGTTTTGACACACTGCCACATGTCAAATTATGTCAATTGGATCCCTTTTGTAGCAAATTTGCCAAAACGGGATCTAGATCACACCACACGGTCACAGGTTTGCTTCAATGGCAAGCAAAGCATTCATCACGACTCGACAGCCCACCATATCCAAAGATGTCCCAAGACTGTCTGAGCATTTAGCAACAGGCTATAGATGTTTGCGGATTCTAGGATCATGCGTCATTCAAATTTATCCCCTCAAAGTGAAAAAAACAGTAGGGGGCCAACCAACACCATAGTTTTGATGGTGGGGCTATGTGGGGCTCCCTTTCAACACCGTGAATCTTCTTCCCCATCTACTTAGATTTGCTTGAAGACCCTGCCACAAACATCTTGACCCTGTATACACCCCCTCTTGACCAGAGTATTCACCTTCCGTTCGTGGAACGTGCTGTCCACACTCATTCGATTCCACACCGCTTAGAAGGCGGTCAACGCCGCGTTGACCCTGCACCACTCCTCTTGGCCACCCCAACCCTCGGGAACTCTCACCTCGAGAACGGATGTGCTCAACGAAATGCCATGTTTTTTCGACCAGAACTTCCAAGAGAATCCCATCCCTCAAAAAAATTGCAGTTCTTCACTCACCATCAGGCTCCCCTCCTCAAGAATTCGCATGGGTGAAATGCTTTGGAATGTCCATGCTGGTTGAACAAAGGTTTGTGCTTCGTCAGACAGGTGAAGAGCGGATCTCAACAATGTATCATGGTTTCTGAGACGCGAAAACCATCCAAATTCAGCGGAAAAAAAAACAACCACCATCCACCATTCACCATGTTAGCTTACGACCAAACAACTGTGATGCGCGGCTGTGTTGGATGTAAATGGGGATTCGGAATTCCTATGTTGTCCTGCAGCATTCTCAGGCATAGACATGACTGCGTGGCACCTAGTTGCATTTGCATGCAGGATTGCACTGATTGCACGACATGTTTTCACGAAAATGAATTGTTTTGTGAATTTTGTGATGTCGAAAATCGCCACACACACAAATAATGCGATTGTATATTTTCTAATGTAGAATCTACATAAATAAATTAAACGGCGGGTGGAAACATGTGTGAATCAACAGGGCCCTCATAACAAACGCTTGCATACAAACATCCTGCATGTGTCAGTATCAAACAAATAATACTATGTGACACTATTGTCAGGGAACACTGTCTGATTTGTCTACCTTCAGACGCTTTTGGATCCTCCCAGCTATGCTGGGGCCAGCTGTGCTAGGGTCAGCTATGCTGGCTCCCACTTTTGATGGTTGTAGATGAAGGCTTTACTTTGGACATAAGGCAACGGCGAATGTACAATATACACCGACCCCGAAAAGTGTGTGTGAGATCTAGACGTGTAGTAGCAAAGTCTAGAGATCTAGACGCTTTGGGGTCCAGAGAGGTGATGGTGGTGATGAAGGCGGAGATCGTGGTGATGGTGGAATGAGTGAGTGAGTAAGTGAGTGAGAGTGAGAGTGAGAGTGAGAGTGGGGGTGAGAGAGTGAGAGAGTGAGAGAGTGTGAGTGTGAGAGTGAGAGGAGCGCGGCTGAGAGTGAGGGTGAGAGTGTGAGTGAGAGTTGGGGTGAGTGTGAGTGAGAGTGAGAGCGAGAGTGAGTGTGAGAGTGAGAATAAGAGTGAAAGTGTATGTGAGTGTGAGTGAGAGTGAGAGAGTGAGTGAGAGTCAGATTAAGAGAGTGAGTGAGAGTGTGTGAGTGAGAGGGTCTGTGAGAGTGAGTGTTCGTGAGAGGGTCAAGAGAGGTTGAGTGTGAGTGAGTGTAATTGTGAGAGTGGATCACCAGTGGCTGTTGCATCTGGATCACCAAATCACGGTGGAGCTCAAAGCCCCCATAGAGGGGCCAGAACCTCCTCTGGAGCTCCCTCCATACAGGGGGTCAAACTCGAAAGGAGGCACATACGCCACCATTGGCCACACAAAATGGAGGTGCACGAGGCACAAACCTCTGGGGGTCCGGCATCCTGAAGTGGCCTCGACCCTCCTGTACAAATGAATTCCTAAATTCCCCGGCCCTCATGACGACCTCCTCACTGGGGCTGTTGCCAGCAAGCAGCCAAGCCCCAGTGCACACCTGAGGGTTGCTATCGATCTCCCATCGCAGAAGTTACATGATACCGTCCCTTGGGAGTAATTAGTTGTCAATTTCCTCGAGCCGGACGCGCATTTCTTGCGGTGCCGGGTCCGGCAGGCAGCTCTTGCTCCTCCTCCGCACCCTTGCCACGGCGGCGGAACCACCAGGCCTTTCACCGAAGGCCAAAGCGAACCAGTCCAGCAGCTCTGCAACGGCAGCGCCGTACCAGAGCTATGGAGACCAAACAAGCCTTCACCGACTGGATGGACCATGATGGACCAACTTCCCAGCTGGCACCCTGCACGACGGACCTGGTCCCCCCACGAGGCCTTGATCTGCATGGGCCCTTTGGAGCTTCGCCTCAGGCGAAACCGCTCGCTCCGTGGACGGGTGTTCGCCCGGTTCGTCGCCGTGGGGTCGGATTGGAGTGAGAGGACGTCTGCGGGATTGGACGGTGTTCTTGATTTGGTTCTTTCAAGTTTGTGGAGTGCTGTGGTTCAGATTGTGTTGTTGGTCAACCCGAATTGCAAGGGTATCCACATGAAAAAGCAGTGAGCTAGGGACACGTTACGCTAAACAGCAGCGATACTGAGTGTTTGCTTGTTTCTTCCTTACAGACATGTGACATGTTTGAAGAAAGAAATGGAGGGTGGAGTTCCAAAAGGAAAGCGTTTGCCCACGAAGTCTATGGATGTCTACGGCGGGTTCGATGATACATGTGATGCTTTGCCCCTTCCCATCTCCATTGACACGACTTAGCAAGCAAAGCATACATCTGGGTTTCAAGCAATACCTGGCAAAAAAACAAATAAGCACACTTTGGTAGGGACAAGTGGAGAGCTTACTCCTTCCAACTCTAGATTGACATGTCAAATATTATGACTATATTTCAAAAAAGTTCAAAGTGCATCCTCTGGCCAAGTCAACAAAGTAAACTGTGTTTTTTCAAATTGTCATGAGGCCATTGGTCACAGCTGTTGGCGAGCAGCCGCCCTGGAAGCGATCTGTCCCCATCATGTCCTGAGGCTTCGACTCCACCTCTTCTTCGGCCCAGCTCTCTTCGTCATCATCATCTCCCTGCCGAACATGTTGTTGAAGTTGCAAAGTAGGGGCAGCTTGGAAGGAATGCAGGGGAGCACCCCATCCAACATCACAAGGAGCGCCTGGTGTTAAAAACACGGAATACGACTCTTAACAAACTCGCACCCACAACCCAACAGGTGTGGACATAGCACCTCATGCAGTCTCCATAAGCCTCCGCCCACTTCTTTCCTGCTGCAACTCATCTGAATCCGTGCACTCCAAACAAAGTTATGTCTGTAGTAGTAGCCAACGGTACACGTTTTACTCTCATCATCTCTCATCATAGAGGTGTGCCTGGCCTCTGGAAAACTTAGCCGTTCGGCAATTCTGCTGAGGCCGTTTGATCTTCTTGATCAGTAAAAATGCAAACAACCGAACAAACAACCAAAGCTGTTGCATGCGCAAACATATTCAATCATTAAACATGAGCAGTGTTGGTTACTAAATACGATTTGCTTCGGACTTCCAAGCGCTGTGTTTTCTGTTTTGGTCTTGCAATGCAACTGAAATTCCTGGTACTCATCATGTTGGTGGCACAAACAAATGTGTTTATTTCAAAGTGGTCAGGACTTGTGCGCTGTTTTACCCACGCCCCAACACGGCCAACAGGAGTCAACGGTTGCCACAAATCTAAAGAGGCCATCGTCCATCAAAACAAACGCTCCAAGGTAACTAGAGATACTAGAGTTGGATTTTTTATATAAGAAATGTACTCCCCAAGACGAGGACCCCGATGTTGTCCCTTGTCAACTCTGAATGCATCTACAAAACGGACCGTGATCCGGGACTGCTTGGCACCTCTGCGCCAGCGAGCCTCTCTTCCTGGCGCGGGCGTGTCATTTTCTTCTTTCCGACACACACACACACAAGTGGAACACACACATGGAGCCAGTGGGATTCCAATAGGATTTCATTAAATCAACCATAAAACCAAAGATCGGCTACTACTTAGTGCGCTATCTTCGAAGCCATTGGCACATTGGCATGTTTAGATATTTTAAGCCTGGTACAAACATGTATAATATGTTATAACTTGTATAGTTATAACTTGTATATATAGCAGAAGTGAACACCAACCTTTCACTTGAAGAATCTTGAAACATGTCTCAAGACTTACGACATCGGTCCTAGTAGAAAGTCGTACAAACAGGATACCTCACTGATAGACATAGACATAGACCCTGAAAACCACTGGTGCAGCGACCGAGGAAAAGCCGTCTTTGATGGTGCCATGAATAACCCGGGTCCATGTTATTCTTCGGGAATGTAACAAGAATAGAATTTCAGGTTTCAACATACACTGAACAAGTACCTTTTCACCCAGGCCACAGCCACGGACAGGGGCGACCAACACTTGAACAGAAAACTGGGCTTCCGTTTTGCACCGTTATTGGTCTTTTCTCCGAGTGTGGTATCAACGGAAAATGGCAACCAACATATAGCATGCAGCATGCGCGTTTGGTCCCAAGCTCCCCCCGAACTTGCGAGGAGTTCCTCGCCCCCGCATGGACTCTCTTGAAGTGTGGTTGTGGCTCCTAAAGAAGCAAAACGGACCTGCGATCGTTGTTTCTCCAAAGGAGATGGATCGGATGGCACCCTATGTATTTTTGCCCACCGCCCGGCACGACAGGCAGAAGTTCAACACGGAAACGGTTTCCTCTGGTTCTCCCAGGTCCAAAATCACCCAGGAGGGCGATCCTGGGCCCGGCATCCTCTTGCCCAAAAGGGCCAACCCATACTTTTGTGACACTCCCTGAAATCATCCTGGTTTTAATGGGGAACATGTCCTTGTGATTTCGGATCACCAATGATGACCAAAATCCGAAGACCATTTGGTGTGCATTTCGGGAAACTTCTCAGTTCGACCCCGTGTCATAGAAGGAACATAGACCAATTACCATCAAGTACCCATTGCCATGTGGGGGTCTCCCAAGTTCTGAACCAAAAAACACACTACATAGGAACCATGTTCGCTACGAACGGGGCGAACATGGCATCGAACGGAAGAAGGACGGCGACACGAACGGGACACCCACTTCTCCCTCGGACCACCCGCCTCACGGGCCGCCGCCACCGCCGAGGCCGCGGCCAACAGGT
Source organism: Durusdinium trenchii (assembly GCA_963970005.1). Taxonomy (NCBI): domain Eukaryota; class Dinophyceae; order Suessiales; family Symbiodiniaceae; genus Durusdinium; species Durusdinium trenchii. Next base: position 166,645 of record CAXAMN010024173.1, read on the forward strand.
CGGGGCGAGGTCGACTGGGAGGTCGGACCGAGCAACCGGTCGACGCCCAACGGGAGGTGGGAGAGCTGGGTGCAAGTCTGACGCAACACTTCATTGTATACGTTTAATAGCACGTGTTGGTTGTTTATTTTAATCCAAAGAGGACCAATCTAGCTGAATCTAGACAAATGCTTGTGACGTATAGGTACTTATCCAAAAGAAGAAACCCGAGAACGAACACACTCTTATCTTCCATGGAAGTGGACCTGGATGGCCCAAACAAATCCAGCCTTCTCCTGCGATCTCATAGTTGATGATTCTGATGGTTTCTTCTCAAACACAAAAAACTGCCTCTTTCTGCGGTTGTTCAGCAACCATCTTAGCATAGGCAAAATTCATTGTCTTCACATGGAGAGCTTTGAGGTTCAAGGACACATTCCACGCCCCAGCTGTCCGCTCCTCTCGCTCTCCACGCCCAACGGGACCCCGCCTTGCTGCCACGGTGGCCTGAAGAACATCGCCAACGGGTCACTCCAGGACGCAGCTACAACCGGAACTTCTCTCACCAGAAACGCGCAGGAAGGCCATCATTGGGAACTCCCCTGAAGCTATATAATATATCGCATGTCCACTAGCCCTACAAATGGGTTTGCGTGCAAACACTCGGGTTTTGATGGGAAGTCAATCACAACTCTGACATTGGCATAGAATCAAATACATATGGAACAAAAGCACGTGCTTCGCGCAGAAGGTGACAAGGTAGTTAATTTCTCTGTGCAACACTGGAACAACAAGAAAAAAACATGTCCTTGATCTTGGATCTCTTTCAACCATGCTGTCTCCACGTCGAAGGGGTAACACTCTTTTTTCACCCGTTTTGCCCAAGCCGGAGATGGTGGCCGCCCCCATCGAGAACAACATCTTTGGCCAAAGAAGACCCGGAACATCCTGCTCAAACTCAAAGCTCACTTTGTTTGGTGGGCGAAGTGCTTCGCCCACCCAGGATGCTGCCAAAGCAGATCTGAAGAAATGTTATCGTTCTCCATGAATGCTGTCTGCCACTTCTAACTGACCCTTCTCAAGACCGTGAGGTGCCAGCCTTTATGCATTGTACGGTGTTTCATGGATTTCAATGGATTTCATGTATCTGTATATACAAGTACCTGTTTCTCGACTGCCTTCCCAAACACATAGCTGATCGAACACACACACACACACAGCTGTTTTGCGGTGTTCTGCGCTCATTGACTCATTGTAAACATTGTGTTGACAAAATCGTGGCCGTCCCTGGCCTTGCGTTCTTTCTCTGCCGCGCTGGACGTGAGCCCCATCATTCAAAATGGAGGCCCTGTAATTCACATACAGCATTTATGATTGCACCTCCCAAACGAACCAACATTCCAGCTGATCTATGCCAGGAGCGACAAGTTTACTCTTTGCGTCTGCTCGTTTTCTAAAAAAGGGGGTTTGCAAACTGGTGAAAGCCCCAAAGAAGCAAGTTCAAGACCCTAAACAGGTATTTATTGCACTCTAGAATGACAACAGGTGGAAGGGGTGTGACAACATGATTCCATGCAGAAACCACTCCGCGAAGAAGAAATCGTGAATAAAAGGGGAACGCTTGCCAACTAATGTCAACTGATGGATGGTTGGAATCTAGCAAATTTGTGAATTCCTTCTTTCTGAAGTATGTAACATATATATATATATATAACCTTTAACTAGAGCACCTTTACAGTTGCAAGAATGCTCGAATGCTCTGATTCGCCCCCGAGTTGAACGAACACTTGGATATGAACACCAAGCCACCTGCACCCCAAATCAGCTTCCCACGCCGACGGCATCAGGATACCAAGCTGTTGACCCAAATGGTGTGGTGGTCTGGTCGGGCTGGTTGAAATGAAAAGACTCCATCACCATACCTCACCACGTTCCACGGAAGCCGGGCGCTGCTTCCGACGTGGGGCCTCCAGCGGCTCCGCTTGCGGTGCGGCGGTGGGGCTCACATCGCCCTCCTCGCGCTGCAGCTGCCGAGCGATGGCCGCATCGTCCTGCGTGCTGGGACCGGCTGGGAGCAAATCGGAGAGGGAGCTGCTGTGGGCGATATACTATAGAGTCGAGAACCGTAAGTGACTAAGAACCTCAAAAAACGTCATAGCCTGAAATTCCTACAGCAAAGGTTTGGGGTTGGGCAATAGATGTGTCAATCTGGCACGTAGTTTTGGAGAAATCTCCTTGAAGACCTCAAAAAACACACAGGTCACAGGTCTGTAGCAGTGATTAGCAGAGTAGCTCGAATAGGCAGAGACCCCGAAAAACCAACCCTAATTACAGTGGAAAACAGCAATTAGATTGAAAAACCTCTAAGACCCAGTGGGGTGCTCATGATGTGTTTTCCACAATGTTAGAACACCCCACTCGCCCTCCTCGGTGTCTCCGTCTTTTATATAAGGTGCAGAAATGGGTCCCGACTTCTGTCTTTTGCCGGTGGCGGCAGGGTTTTCTGGAGGCATGAACAAGGCCAGTTTTCGCCGTCGCCGTGGCTCCTCACATCTACCAGGATGGTCGTGGTGGATATCGGTGTTGTACAAACACAGACTGCCTTTGAAATGCTCCCAAAGTCTCCGATTGGCTCCCAACTTGAAGCCGCAAAAACCCGCGTGAAGCCGCTCCTCGGTCTCTTTGAGCAAATCCTCTTGGAGCTGAAGAGCCAAAGCCTTTTCAAGCGGGAACGTTCCGAGTTCGGAACTCCAAAGCACTTTTTCAACATCCATTTGTTGAGCGACCGGCAAAACCTCACATGTTTTTTTTGATATGTGTTGTTCTTCGTGGATTAACTAAAGTATGCTAAAGTTATCGTTTTTTGTGAGTTCACACAATATATCGTTTTCCAACACACTTTGATATATTGTGTGTGTTTTTTTTTCCGGTAGAAGCGCACGCTTTGAGTCAATCTGTGTTCCAAGACTACTCTGTGTGACGGAGAGTTTAGCCTCTTGCTCACTTGGACTTATCGGTAGGGTGAAGTGGAGTGAATTCATGGTCAACACCTCCCACATTGATTCCATGGATGTAGCACATTATAATTAGACCGTTGAATCGATGTCCGAAACCACCTACTAATCGGTCTCTTTCTTTTTCCGGTATATTCGCGTCCGCATGGAGTGGTTTGGTATGGCATACATAAATCAAAGAATGGCTCGGGGGGAAGATTTGAATGCTGCATGTTGTTGGGCCAATTCCGACTACGTGTTCAATGAATCGTTGTTGCGCCTTTGCAATTGACTTACGTGCTATGATTTCAACTACTGGCCCGTACTGCAAACCCCTTTGTGAAATGAACATCAATTCACTCATGTCATTAACTGTGCAATGTCTCTTTCAGAACCCAAACAATCGCCCACACCGAACAAAACTTCGTTCTGTCTCGCTGCGCGAACGGGTAAACACGAATCGGCCAGAATCCCAATGTGTGCCACCAGAATATCTACCACATTAAAGGGTCTTTTATGTCTTGAATTAATACCAAAAGAACAAACACACATCCTGTGCCTCTTGCAGTGAACCATGTGGATCGGCATTTCGACTCTTCTTGGCGTGGACCACCACAAAACAATCCACAGCCCGACCCAATCCTCTAGCATGATCCCAACACATTGATTGCATCCATTTCAATGTGCCAACCTTGATGATGGATGATTATGAATATATGGGCCACATGCAAAGTTTCTTATGCAATGTAGGCTGTTTTTGTTTTCAAACTAGACCGTCCCGTATCGTTTTCCAAGAGCTAGCACGCTTTTGCAAGATTCCATGATCCTCGCGTTGGTGTCCTATGCATGAATGTTTTACAGGCTTTACAGCAAGTGTTATATTACTCGCTTTCCTAAGAATCCGAGCTTGGGAACGATTTCCTCAGGTTACCCGCAACCTGGTGGCACTTGAGGCCATCGTTCCCCCTAGCGTATCCCTATCGTTTGAGGGATCGTTCAGATACACATGGGTTGAGGAAAACATGACACCGAAACACGTGCCACCGTGCTTGCCTGCTGCTTGCTTCGAAGCCAAGTGGCTTCGAAGCAAATCAGCTCCAGACATCCAAGCAGGTGACATGTGTACATGTGTTAAAACCCAAACGTTTTATTGCCGGCCGGCTCCTATCGTTTTCCAAGGAAAATCAACAAACCCATGTTTGGATGAAACCTCCGAGACAAAACAATTCATTGACAATTCTGCCCTATCGTCTCATATCAAGTTGTTCAATTTAAATACCCGATCGCCTCATCGTCAGCTTCTTGCGCCGCGGTGTCCGCGTCTTTGGCCTTTATGAGGGGCGGTGTGTGGGCTGTAACTGTGGGCGGTTTCTGCACAAAAAAACGAAAAGTTTGGTCAGGGAAATGCGGCATCCCATGGAAACATTCAACAAACAACGTATCTGAAACCCATCAAACAGGCATGCAGTGGCGCTTCATGGTGAAGGAAAATGGCCAAGAGGCACATTGTTCAAAAGACATATACGCAGCAACCCAAACGATTTAAGAAAAAACAACACACAAAATATGGTCACCTTTAAATTTCAACATGTGTCTTGGATGGCGTTTCTATGCGTTTCTGAATATTTGCGGACTGCTGGACTCAGTGCATGCAGCGGATCAAACTCATATGAAACCATGCGGGATGCCCCCTGCCCGCCCCTGCCCACCTGCCGACTTCACATACATGCAAACCAAATGGGCCGTGTACTTTAAGAGGGGGACCAATGGATTTATATAGTATGCATGTGTTTGATCTTTGGACGGTCTCCCTATTCAACATGCCCTGCCTACAGTATATCGCTCCATCTGAAAGCAACAGGGATACTCAAGAGCTTGATGAATGGGACGCATACGTCCGCAGCGGATCTGTCCTTCCAGCACATGTCCTACGTGCGCTCAAGCAATGCCATTCCGTCAAGCCCGGGACTGACCCCCTCAGTTTCCCTGGAAAGGTTAACTTTCCTCCATCTTAGTGGGGAAACCAATCCCCCAAAAAAGTAAATGTTATCCGCTTTGTGGGTTATCCACAGTGTTTCTGGTTTTGCGCCAAGGGCCATCACCACATTATGCGGTGTCTGAGCCAACCACATGTCCCATGTAACCATCCTCCAATAATGTTCCAGTGTGCATTCAGAACACATTATTTGTTGTCAACCAGGACCAAGGATTAGCATGTGAGAATTCTTACGTTCATAAACTGTATACAGTATATTGTACATACATACACCAGACTTCATCAGCCTTCCACGCACACTCCCCGCAGTCCATTCCTATACCCTTTCTGTCACCCACCGAACACTGCTACGATTCCGCCAGTGCAAGAGTTTCCAACCTCACTGGGACGGAAACTTTGCTCTTCCAAGACTTTGGCCTCAGGCCAGGTAGACAAAAACCCACAAAGGAGAGATGGGGAACTCAAATCCAAATCCATAAATGCTCAGAAATGGATCTTGAATAATTTTGAAAAGGACATTTTGTAATTTTTTGGTGTTCATGTAGGAACCAGTAGGGACACTTCAAACGAAAACTTTGTAACTGACTGTTGGGAAACGGTGGGAAGGAGAAGTCTGGCATGTGTCAGATGGTGTGTCGAAAGAAAAAATATGCATGGGCCCACATGAGATAATCAGCATTTATCATTTGACACAATCACATGGGAAATATTTAGCACATTTGAGCCTGGCCACGCCATGGTCGTCATCTGGTCGTGATTGAACATCCCACCAATGCAATGTCCACATCAAACAAATTTGCTTGGTGGGTGATCGAATCTATGTCCAAAGAGAATCGTCCATTCGGATGCCAATGTTCCAATTGTAGGGATGACCGTCGGACCGGGATGACCAAATAAAACAATTTTCCAAACCGCTACCCAGTCTGCAAACATGTTCTCAGATGTTTTCAGGACGTAGAAAATTATCCTCAAATAAATCAGTCTGCAAGACACTCGAAAAATCAACCGACTCCGGTCTAGCGCGAGCGGAGCGGGGCCAGCGTGTGCCTGAGAGGAGCTCTTGGCGATCGGTCTGCTGTCACTGCCAAAACTCTTCCAAAAATTGACCCATGTGACCGTCGAGATTTTGTTTGCAGGAAGATCATTGCCCAAGATTTGGCCTGGGGTTCGACTCCCCTCACACTTCCCCTTTGGATTCAAGCGTGGGGCCATCTAGCACTCGCGGTTGATGTCCGGCGGTGCCCGCGGTGCTGTGATCTAGCACTCGCGGTTGAGGGGGGGTGGAGGAGGATGAGATCTGATAAACTCTAACAATCCTCACCTGGCAGGTGAAGAACCACACAAAAAATTAGTTTGGAGAGGTCCACGCCCTTATTGTTACGAATCTCATACCACCATCTTATTCAATCTCCACGAGCACCTGGACCATCCGACAAGAAGGATTGATGCTCTCAAGGTTGCTGGAATGTAGGGGTTGTTTTTTCCACCTGCTTATCTTTGGTGAGAAAATGCAAAAGAAACACTTGTAGGTGATCAATCCATTAATTCCGGCGTAGGAAAATCGATTTCGGAGTGTGACGGCACAGCCTAGGTCGTCCAGCATATGTGACCTCCTGGTGGAGCCTTGAACGGCGTGCTGGGCATCCCTGACGTGGGCGGTTGGCGGCTTCATTCGTTGGTGGAGCCTCAGTGTGATCAACAAAACGGCACCAGGGTGTGTAGAAACGAGTTACGCTAGTTTCTTTTTTAGGGTGCAACCATACTAAGCTACCACCAGCTACACCTGTGCTATCTACACCAAATAAATGGAAAACTACTCTCGCGGTTGAGCATCCTTATGATGATCAGGAAACACACAAATGACTGTGCCTATGTGTGTGGACGTGCACAATAATATACCAAAACTACAAGTACTATGCCACAACACACAATAAACAATTTGTTTACAGAGAACAAATCGTGGCCGTCTGCAGGATGCCCTAACAATCAGGATCTAAGGAAAGGGGCGTGTTCCTATGACATGCGCTTTGTCATCCGCTTTGTTTTCCCAGGACCACTGCCCAAAACCTGCACTTTTCCTAAGCCATCTGACCCGGGTGTAATTTTCAAGGCCAACATGGGTCGGTCAATTGCCCTTTAATGTTGGCATAGGATTAAGTATAACCACCCACTATTAATCAATCCCAGCTCGACCTCCCCCAATACTAAACAAATTAAAAACCTAGATTTCCACCTTGGCATCCCCCTATTCTTTTTTCCTGGGCAGAAACCTCCCCCGATTAATCAATCCCAGCTGCCCCCCCAAAAAATATTGTTTACTATCTACTTATATGTTTTCTATATTACATTCTTTTTAACCAGTCTCCATCTTATATATTCCTTTCTGTTTTCCTTTTCGCTAGTATTCAATGACTTCATCTCCTCATCTTCCTGATTCTCACCACCACCTCTCACCACATGGGGGAGATCATGCAATTGTGGCTTTTGCTCTTGAGGATGTGCTGCGGAGTCCCATCCACAGAGTGATCAGGAGTCCCATCCAGGGAGTTTGCACGGTACTACCCTTGGGCACCCATGTCGAAAGAGCCTTTGCGACTTCGTCTCTTGGACCAGCCACAGGTGGCTTTGCAGCTCATCCTTCTCGGCCTGAAGGGACGAGACCTTCTTCTGTGCCTGCTCAGCCTGCTCGTAGCGCTCATCCTTCACTTTCTGAAGGGACTCATTTTCTGAAGGGACGAGGCCTTCGCTTTCCAAGTACTCTTGCTCGAAGCACTCTGCTAGCTCAGACACATCAGATGTGGAGCGGCAACGCTGTAATATGCATGACCCAGCAATGTGAAAAAGAAGAGGCATAGGGAGGCACGATGTCCGGGCTTGGCTGTTGGACGACATGCGCCCTGACCCCTCAGATTGGTTGGATCCGTCTGTGCAAGTCTCTCCTGTTCAACCAACATCAGAGCGCAAGTTGAAGGTTGTCCTCTCCAACCTCCATGAGATCTCATCCCTTTCGGTCAATTTTCCTGATATGCCGCACAAGAATTTCTCTATACGAGTGTCCTACAAGAGTCCCCTGCAGAGTGTCCTACAAGAGTGGCCCACAAGACTGCCCCAACAAATTGTCTCACCAGAGTACCATATAAGATCACATAAGGGTGTGCTACAAGATCTACAAGAGTCTCTTACAAGACTGTCCCTGCAAGAGTGTCCACAGGAGTGTCCTACAAGAGGGCCCCACAAGAATGTCCCACAGGGAGGCCTTGCAAGAGTGTGCCCTAATTACAAGGGTGTTCTACAAGTGTCCCGCAAGAGTGCCCTACGAAAGCCAATTTCCCACCAGTGCCCTCCAAGAGTGCTCTAGAAGAGTGCTGCAAGAGTGCCCTAGAAGAGTGCCCCTACACTTCTCTGGCCGGCGATGGTCAGGCTGGCGATGAATTTGGTGACACTTGCGTTGGGATTCAGACCCATTCAAAACTGGTGAATATTCTTTCACATACCCGTGAGTAGTGCCGGGGGGCCTGGACCATGGGATTTTATAAAGAATACCACATGGGTATCTTTCACAAGTTATCACAATAAAAAAAACGGATCAAGTTCCAATAACATGCGGACAAGCTTGAGTAGCGCAAGACACAGCAGCTGCAGTGCCTCAAGTTCCAATAACAAAAGACAAGCTCTAAGAGACGGGTGAAGCCGCACCGGTTAACCACCGACCGCTCACCCCTCCAGGTGTCCCGTGCAAATCCATGTCATGGTCAAAGCGATCCGGCCTGGAGGGCCATGGAGTTGGGGAGTTGGTTTTGGGCTACGAAGAAAAAACCACTCAATGTGACCGGTTTGGAGCATCCTAGGAGCCCGGACTCACAGTTGACCTCTGCTTTTGATCGAAAAGGCCGTGCCGTGGCCGTATTTTGGGGTGGTGGCCGGTCCAAAATAGAGGTCACTCAGGCTCGGCCGCCACTTTCAGGACATAGGCTTTTGGCCCCCCTTGTCCATCAGGGAACATCGTGTGTTTGATATGTTGGCTCCATTTTGCATTCGCGACGCTGGAGTTTCAATACTTCGCGACTTTGAAAAGGGCTAAGCTAAAGCTTTAAAACTTGTTGTCTACCAGCGTGCTCAAAGAACTTCTTCTTCGAAATGATTCGCTTCTTCTTCTCCCCAAGTCCTGCTAATCCAACACTTCACCTAAGTCCAACATACTGACCCCTCTTCGGGCCCCATGACCTTTTTGAAGAAGATGTTTTTGTTTGGAAGCAGCTCTTGGGAACCGACCCGGGTCCCGGGATCCGGCCGAGATCTCCACCTGATTTGCTCCGTCTGCGGCTCCTCTGCACTGTCCTGGCGGAGCTGGCGGCGGAGCTGGCGGCGGAGCTGGCAGCGGCCCGAGGGACTTGAAGAGCTCCCGAGGCTAGTAGCAAGAGGCTATTAGTGGCTCCTGGCATTACTACTACTAGGAACAAGACTAGTAGATCCTGGCAGTACTACTAGTAGCAAGAATGCTACTAGGTTGGAGGCCACAAGCTACTAGTGTGGAGGCCATTGCTAGTAGCAAGAAGCTGTTCTAAAGCCTCCAGTGGCAGGAGATCCACAAGTGGCGTTTGATCTGAAAAGCCTCCACCCAAACAAGAATGACAAAGAGTCGCCCTGGGCGTGTGAGTCGAATGGTCCCGGGAGTTCCTCACGCGCATGGAGCACTCCAACTGTATATGGCTGCTTGCGAGCAGCAAAACTCCATCAGTTCGAGTGACATCAACACTTGCTGACGAGGGGTATTCGGGTGAGTTTCACCCAAACAATCATTAATAATATCAACAATCACATTCATTGTAGAAGGGTCAGCATTTTCTTAAGAAGGGGTGACGGTCAACACAAGATAAACCCACACAGGTCTCAGTGCCAGTCTCCTCCCTTGGAGGTGAACCACCTTTGGGGGGGTGCTCGACCTCCATCGTTGGACCAAGGCATTTCCCGGAAACACGCACTTCAGCTTTGTAGACACTGTTCCCACTATCTGCTGAATACCAAAAAAGGCTTCCTGGATGGTGAAACATCTGGGACGTTCTTTTGGGGGGATGTTTTCAAGAGTCGAGATTGCAGCAAAAAAGATCTGGAATCGTTCATATGTATATATACTGTATTCTACAGTATGTCTTCAAAGACAAACAGATCTATCACAATTCTCTCCCAGGACCTGGGTTTCCCTCAACGACCTCCCTCTGCGGCTGTGTTTCATTCCCCAGCCTCGCCGCTGTCGGCATCCTGGCAACGTCGTCGCAGGGATGCTGGTCTCAAATCCAACAGTTTGGTGGATGTCCGGCTTTAGATCCTTTAGAATATCCCACGGTATTAGACTTCAAAAAGATTCCCACACTTGGTATCGCTTGGTGGTTCCAGGGTCTCTATCATGTCTTCTTGCTCTGTAATTATGCTGCAACTCGTCTCGTCCTCCGCCTGGGAAGACACGTCTGAATTCTTTCGGTCGGTTCCGATCGTGATTCGCTGTCAAGGCCTCCTTGACAGGCCGAGATCACGGGTTCACTCGGGTTGAGGGCCCAACTCCTAGGTTCTTTATGGTTGTTTAGCCGTCAAAGCTAGCCCGCGGTTTTGTTAGCTGTCAAAGCAATCAAGCCTGAGAGGATGAACAATCATGCTTTGGCATGCATTGGCATGCGTTAGCATGAACAAAACATGTGTATGTCTATATAGCACTACTTTACAACTACATTTTTTGTCTTTAATCACCGCCCTCCACCTTTTGCTTGCAGTACCGGTACTTTGAGATACCCCTCCCAAACTGCTTTCCCAAGACCATATCACGGGTCTGGGCTATTGCGCATTAGCGTTGTTTGTCATTGACTTGCAGTCATGCTGGCCTTTCATTCATGCTTCCACTATGCTTGTGATTGCTACATCCTGTTGAAAAACCTTCCAGCAACGGTAGTCAACTCTTTTTAGACCAACCAGAAACGATGACCCCATCGCCCAGGCATGCAGGGTAAGCAATGTCCTTGATCATGAACAAGTCCTTCAACCTACTTGAACAACAACACCATCCACCCATCTCCTGCCAGGTCCCCGCGGTGTCCACGCGCGGTACATCCGTTCCGACCGCTCCGCGGACCGGACCCCCACCTTCGGCACGGCGCTGGGCGCGGCCTGGCGCTTGCTCAGTGCTCGCAGTTTGCGAAAGACGAACATCGGAACATCGCAGCATCTGGCCAACTCATGCCCAGTGTTTGGCTCCAATGCGCGAGCCTGGAAAGATACCCCGCATTGAGCCAGTTTAACCATATGTCTTTTTCCCTTGTGAATGCCCGTGAGTAGACATCTCGCTGAAGTTATATATTGTGCAGCCGGGCTCCATATGGCTCTGGAAGACACGGTCGTATGGTATCCACCGGTGATCCCGCCCGTGACAGTCGAATCTCTGTGGTTTTGATTTAAACACGATACAAAAAGCTTTGAGAAGAAAGGAAGGCCGAGTCGAGATAATTAAAAGACAACAATAATGATCAATTTGATGATTAATGATGTAAGTCTAACTTTAGGATACTTTAGGAACATCCTCAAGCTATAAAGGAACATGGTGGAAACCTCGGTCGGTGCACGTATGCCAATCCATGCCAATCCATGCATTAAACCGCATGGAGATGAGACTTCAAAGGGTGGAAGAGACTCCTAACATCTCCAAAACCGCCACTCAAACGCAACGAAAACCGGGTTTGGCAACTAAAACCGGGCTTCTCAAAAACCAATTCTATAGGGCTTGGTTGCTCACCGCATGCTTCGCCCTTCCAACCGTCACTCGAATGCCCCGCCGACTGTGAGATCGAGAACCGGCCGGTCGATCCCTGGCCACTTCCAACTGTGTAAAATATCGGCCTTTTTGATGTTGCCTGATGTCATGAACAAAAGAGGTGCACATTGTATATTTAATATTGCACATCCCCCCTTCGTACAGAGCCTTCGACGCTGCCTGGCTCACATAGCCCCCCTGTCAGGAAGTTTCAGCACGGATGTCGAAGCGACCATGTAGGGTAGGGAGGTCGATACAAACGGATTTTAGGGCCACCCAGGTTTAGATTTGTTTTTGTTTAAAACCAAAAAGATACCTTTAATATCCTTTAATGATGGGATTTATACTTATACTGTCTGTTCCATTGTTTATTTCACCTCAGTGTTGCTCATCATAAGAAGGAGCTACCATGAGCTACCAATGAACCTCCAGCTACCAATGAACCAAGGACCGATCTAGGAGGATATAATGACCTTGGTCCGGCCACACGACCTTTTCTCCGCTGTTGTCAAGCATCAAGCGGCCGCCCGGGCCAGCCGCTGGCCGTCGGCCGAGAGGCGCAGCTGGGAGCTTTGAAGGCTCTCGCGGATGGTGTGAAAATCCGCGCAGATCTGCTTCCTGTGATAGGGGCCGAGGTCACTCGCAAAGGAAGCACGGAGCGACGTAGTTCTTACTATGTTCATTATGTTCTTGCTATTTGTTGGTTTTCGTGTGCCAAAGGGAAGGAATCACCCAGATGTCGTTTCTCAACACCCCCCCACGAAAAAATCCCATACACTCCATGTATGGAATATATGCCTACATTGACCCCCCAAACCACCCCAATGTAGGCATATATGGCATACATGGAGAGTATGGGAATAGTGTGATCGACTTGTTTTCCCTCTGGAGGCGACGTACGGTTTCACTGTCAGACTGCTTTGGCTTTTGTTGGGAAACTCCCTCTTGTCTATAATTCTATAAGGTCCACCGGTCTGTTCATCAAAAGCCCCGTGTGGTGAAGCACAGGATATTCGTTCGCGGAACAAAACGTGCTGTTTCCAGGAAAAAGGGTGTCCGCGTTCGAACCTCCATTAGCCTCCATTCTCTTCATGCCCAAAGCCCAAAGCACTCAAAACTGCTTGTGAAAGCTGCCGCTTGAGCACGTTCTTGCCCTGTGCGTTTGAGTGCTGCGCTATTTTGCGCCGTTTCCCAGGGGTCATGTGCCGCTTGCAGATTTGTTCGGTTGACATGCAAGAAACACAAACACTTATACACTATAACAACAAGGGCCGTTTCGCCAAATTACAATGTTTCTTTTTCTAGAAGCAGCAGTAATATTTTGCATACTTATAGGATATACTTAGGTAACTTAGGAAGATGCAGGTAAATTGCTGCTAAGCTCCAATTTGTTATACACCATCCATGTATAGCCTACATTATTGTATACTGTACCTACATTGGGGTGGTTGGAGGGTCAATGTAGAATATTGTCACATATTCCAGTCCCATGGATGGTCTGGGATAGTTATTTTTATGTTCTTTTGGGGCTGCGACTTCGTCCCCTGCTTTCCAAGGGACAAAAGCTTGAAGTCCATAATCTCTTGGATCCCCACGAAGCCTTCTGCATCAGCCAGGGACCTCAAGTACTCCTCAGTGAGACCCAAACGAGCGTTGGGTCAACATGGAGTTTCTTGCTCTTTGGGGGGGTGCCTTGGGTCTCCAATTCAGATCAGATTTGTTTGTTGACTTCCAAGTAGCATGAAGAACGTGAGGCACAAATGAAATTTCAGGCTTAATCAGAATGCAACGCAGAACTCAGAACCTCGTTCCTGAAGAGATCCTCAGTGCGTAAACAATGAAATTTCATGCTCAATCAGAATGCAACGCAGAACTCAGAACCTCGTTCCTGAAGAGATCCTCAGTG
>CAXAMN010024173.1:180324-206465 GCA_963970005.1 Durusdinium trenchii
AATGCAACGCAGAACTCAGAACCTCGTTCCTGAAGAGATCCTCAGTGTGTAACAAATTGAATTTCAGGTTTAATCAGAATGCAACGCAGAACTCAGAACCTTGTTCCTGAAGAGATCCTCAGCGTGTACAATGGAGATCCTGAACACGCGAAACCTCTTGTCTCCTTCATTAATCCAACAAAGCATTTATGGAAGCTTTCCTGCTCATGGTGTAGATCCATCATGATGCATCAAACAAGGATTCACGTTGTTTACTGTTTACCGGCCAAACGTCTGTGTACCAAGGCTCATCCTTCGCCCAGTTGGCATCGCTGAAGTAGTACTCCACCTGCAGGCGGAACATGGAACAGTACTCCATCTGTGGATGTGAAACTGTCACCTCGGGCTTTGGGGGGCACATGTTGCATGATTACATGACTGATGCCAGCTACTAGGCCGTCGCTACGCCCGGGTGGAGCGCAGAAAACGCCCGGGTTCGTTCCACTTGCGTTGTCTCAAAGCCGCCTTTCAGCGGGAATAGTCCCTCACATCCGTTTCGGGCACGCCACCCGTGAGGATCATCATCAATCTCCACACCAAGACAGTCCCAGGTCCGGTGTCACCCAGGCGGCCAAGCCATGGATTCCTCCAAAAAGTAGCACTGTCCAAGCAGAGGCGCATGCGAGGCGCATGCGGATGAATAGGTTCTGACTTTTTCATATAGAACATATACACAAACAATCACAAACATCCCGCCGGGTGTGGAATCGCACGTGTAGTCGTGCAAATGTTGATTCAAAAGTGCAAGCCCTCTCAGTACTTTTGCTTGTTCGATGATGTTTTTTGGGGGTCCCGGATCCTTTCATTTTTAAAGCCGAATCTGCCGAAACCCAAGCGCCAGCGCAAAATCCGTCGCCGTTTTTGTCCCGGGCACTTGCTCCGCTGCGGAATGCGGCAAAGACACGGAAACAAATACACTTGTAAGCTTCCAACATGTATTACGCTCGCCCCGTGTGATATGCAATTGTACGTGCGTTCGACAGAGAAACGAAAATCGATGACATCGATGACAATGTTATGAAAACGATGACAATGTTATGCGACCGACGAGATATAATGTAGTGAAACCGATGACAATGCTATGATACCGAAGATTACTTGTCGTGAAATCGATGACAATGTTCTCAGCATGACATCCACATCCTCATTACATCACAACCCCCCCACCCCCCACCCCATTTTAATCACACGACTAATCGATGACAATGTTATGAAACCGATGACAATGATATGATACCGAAGATTACTTATTGTGAAATCGATGACAATGTTCTCCATGACATCCACATCCTCATTCCATCACAACCCCCCCCACCCCATTTTAATCACACGACTAATCGATGACAATGTTATGAAACCAATGACAATGTTGGCAAACCGGTGACAATGTTATGAAAACGATGACGATGTTATGAAACCGATGACAGTGCTATGAAAACGATGACAATGTTATGAAACCGATAACAATGCTATGAAACCGAAGATAACCTTAGTATAAATAGTTATCCACATCAGCCCACCCGTCCTTTCAGGTAGCATCAACTTCAGGAAACAAGTGCAAACGAACGTCAATATGCCCCATCCCACCCCACCCCAACCCCCCCACCTTTCACGTAGCATCAACTTCAGAAAGCAAGTGCAAACGAACGTCAATATGCCTCATCCCACCCCAACACAACCCCCCCACCTTTCACGTGACGTAGCATCAACCTCAAAAATCGCAGTAGTCACACGTTCAGTTTTACACCCGTAGGCACAAACATGAATCAACTATCGCATGCAGTGCCGTGGTCACCTATGTTGACCATTTTGCACTCCAAACCTGGTTTCTGGAGTCCCCGCCCCCAGACTTTGCAAGACAAACAGAATCTTAAAGGAATACGATTGACTGAATTCCACGTTCACTAATGGCCTTCAGTACGTTTGACCCATGTGAACGCTGTCGTGGCACCCGGAGCCCTTTTTTGCAGCCCCGTGGTACGTTCACCCTTGAGGTACAGTAGCAGTAGCAGTCTTTGGGCCACCACATGCCACCAAGTTGTTCCTCAATGCTTCTTTTGCCATCCATCTCTAAGGTGAGGATCTGCAATCAGTAGATTCAAATAGACTCTAGCCAAAGCCTGAAAAAAATGTATTCATTTCCTGGGGGTTTTGGCCACTGTAATGGCCTCCTCGCAGTTCACCCAGCAAAAACTGCTTCACATGACGCAGCATCCCCGCAAGAACAAGAATCACAGCACCCCCCCAAAAAGCCAGCTAAGCATTCGGAATCCGAAGCATGGGACACGGTTGCACGGTTGCGTCGCGTCGTAACGCTCGAACGCTCGTGGCTTCGCCTGCTTGCGGATCGCCTTGCTCAGCGTCTTCAGCTTTCGATTCACAAAGTCCTCCGGCGCCTGCTGGAGGACCACGACCGTCCGCGAGCGTCACTGGTGAAGCATTCCCCCACGGGCGGCCAGCGTGATCGCATCTCATCTTGAATAAGATCTGTTTTAAAACACATTAAAAGCAGTCGTGCAGCAGTGCATGTAGAGAAAGTGGATCTCCCCAACGTCTCAGTCCCCCTCGGACATTCCATGTGGACCGAACAGCTCGGTGGCGGGACTGGACCGACACCGTTAGAAGCCGGGTTCCCCGGTCGCGCCTGGCCGCTCGGGACCTCCAAATCGCCCAGGACTGGATGAGAGATGGCCACCGCCTCTGACGAGAGCGTTTCGGTGCTCGAAGTCTTTTTCGGCACCCAAACGGTCCAGTGGCTGGTTCCCATGGTCCTCTTACCCCACACTCTACCCCGGGCTAGGACTGGAGTCCAGTCCAAATAGGACAAAGTGCTGGTACGCGTCGTTTAGCAACTGGAAACTCGTGAAGGTTTTTGTAAGCCTGAACCTGGATGACAAAATTGGTTGGGGTTTTCATGTGATGTTGGTTCTCGCACAATCCTAACTATATCCAAGAAAACTGAATGTGTGAATGTTAAACCATGTTGTGAGATTTTGTGGGTACAAACATCCCCCACAAAACCAGGTCGACATTAAAATCCAAAAAACAAATTGCAAATCCTGAAGTAGAGAAAACCAACACTGTACATGTCTTGTTGTTGTAGGTGTGAATCACAACCAAACAACCCAACACCCAATTGGGAATGTGCTGGTTCGTTGCCACATTAATTTGCAACCCCTCCAACAGAAAGAGCGAGCGCTTTCTCAGTACCCACAATAACATCGCATACAGAACAATACAAGCTCAAAGCTGCCCAAACAACACGATCAAAACATCGCACAAAACACTACACGATGCCTTAAAAGTATATGGTATACCGGTATACCCCCTCACCCTAGCCGCTTCCGAACGCTGGGCACCCTGCCTCTCCATCCTTCTTCAGCGTGAAGTTCTCCTTCGCCTTCACCGGCGGCCAAGGCGGCAGCACCGGCGCAGGCGGCGTTGCCGGCGGCGATGCCGGCGGCGGCATTGGCCGCGCACGCTTGAGGATCTCTTTCGCCTGATGAGCCGCCTCCCAGGAAGTCAGCCGAGTGTCCTCAGTGGGAAGTTTATCTTGGAGCTTCTTGAAGAACCTGTAAACAAAGACTTAGGGGATGACGTTGGGCCCCACACATCTGCAACAACACTTATACACCATCAAAACGGATAATTGTGTTTTGGTTCAACCCATTTGACAGTTGGTAAGCGGGTTCAAACATCCAAACAACAGTTACAGTTGAACATAGTATCTGACACCACCACAGAAAACAACGCTTGTGCAGCATCAAAACACACCCACAAAAGAGTGGATCCGCTGTATTTCAATGTTCAATTCTGGTATGCAGTCGACACACAAGTCTTGTGTTGGAGCAAGGTTTTTGGTTAGGAGTGTCATGTAAGGTGGTTTCACGGGTCAATGTATATAGGTCACCGATCTGGGAAGCGCACTCAACGCAAGTGGCGTGCTAGACAGCCTCTGAAGAGGCCGTTTGAAACACACAGAAATGTATAATAAAGGTGAAGGCCAAGGCAGTGAAGGCAATAAAACAATGGCAAACACCCGAATCTGGAGCTCTGTTCCAGCTTTTGCTCAGATTCTTGTTTCCAGCTTTTGCTGGCTTTTGTGTAGTGGTTTTCCTGGTCTGGGTTCGGCTTTTGTTTGCCTGCCATATATATATATATATATCATGTCCAATTGATTTGACAATGATCCCCTGGACCCTCGCAAGCTTTTCCATCTGGGCGGAAGAATACAACCGCGTCTTCCTGGGGTCGACTATAGATCCAACCGGGATCCGCCTTTGTTTGCCATAATGAGATTGCGAAATGAGGGAGTCAAAAGCTCAAACTAGCTGACTTCCGCAGTTTCCCTGGAAAATACAAAAATCAAGCTTAAAGGTGATCCACTCACTAAGTAGGCAAAAAGTTTTGAAGTTATACTTTGGTCAAGTCAAGCTTGCTTCCTTTCGCCGAAGAACATCATGCACCTCACCACCAGACTTCGCGTGGTGCTTCTCGATCTTGGCGCGTTTGGAGCCTTTGTCCCCGCTCTCAGGCTCCTTCTGGTTTCGTGTGCATACTCATGAAGTGCCAAAGGTTTCTAAGAACTAGGCCGACGATGGATGTCCACCGACGATGACTGCTGTTCTCATCTGTTGCGAAGAAGAAACCTAGCATGGCCCGCTCCAACACCAACACCTGTGCCTCTTAAACAATATACCTGCGATACCCTGCGGATTTGCTACAACATGCCATACTACCTGCAAATCAAGACGAGCAACGCAGTGTCTCAATCCTCTCAAAACGAATCAAAACGATCGGCTCACTTTCAGCCATGAACAAGAAATTTCCGGACTCCTTCCAGTCTGCTGTCCCTCTGTGCATTCCTCCCATCATCGGTTCCACCAGTTCCACATCCTTGAGGGCGGGGGTCGCCTGGGTACTTGAGACGCGAGGCGGACCTGACAGGCCCTGATTTCGCTGCACAGGCCTGGGCTGCAGAATGGACCACATGCATTCCTTGTATAGAAAACATTCAGACTGTTCTCATATGTTCTCATTACTCATTTGTGGGACAGCGCCACAGTGCCAGCACGGGGCTGAAAGAGAGGTGGTAGTCAAGTCGAACAAACATCAAACATCATTGATTCATCAACCCGACCACAGGCCACATCTCCAACCAAAAAGAGCCACAAAGACCAATAGCAGGAAATAAACACTGCCACCGACCCCCACCCACAACAAGTCAATTATGGCCTTATGGCAAAATAGACCCAAAATTAGTCGCCCCTTGAAACCTCCTACCAATGGTGTGTGAGAGAAATTAGGGCAGTACTATTCTGTGTCTTAAGTATTCTTAAGTTACGACCTTCACAGGTCAAGCCTCCACCCACATCCATCTCATCCAGCTCCACCCCTCTTTCGCGTTCCTCCATTTTGATCTCCCCATTCGCCTCCGTACAGCTTGGACCTCGCGCCGTGGACGAGACAAGCTCGTCGCCGTCGCGGAGCACCTCGCGCACACGCTGGGTGGGGAGCAATGCGTAGCCCTGGACCTTGAGCACCTGCGTCGAGGCTTGCCAAACTGAGAAACTGCATTGGAGGGCCAAAGAGGCCAAAGAGGGGGGGAAAGCTCCTGGGATGTTTGTTTGTATCAATATGTGCAGCTTCCCAGGTCTTGCTTCTGACTTCTGACGAGTCAAAACAAACTAAACAGTGTGCAAAAGCCCTGAGATGCCTTCAATGTTCTGTTTTCTTCTCCAAGATATCAGTCTCATCACTCAACATGGAAAAGTATCCCAGCTCTACATGGCCATGATTCCAACAAGCAACAGAAACAACATATCTTCCTTCAGCATGTTCTCTTCCAGCCAAGTGACGATCTTCTCCTCTTCCAGGCGCATCTGCACATGTTGCTGCAAATCCGCCACCAGCTCGCAGGACCGGGGCACCAAAAGCAGAACGCCCCGTCCTCGTCCCGAGCGCAGCTTCACGCGCAGCGGGCGCGTTTCCGCGCCCGCCATTCGGCTCGGTGCTGGAACGTCCGTGACTCTGTGGTCTGTGGCTTCTGGACGTTCGCAGCTGGAACGGAACGTCAAAATCAGGGCGAAACGGAACGTCAGTGACTTCTCTGTTGAGATTGCAGGGCTTCGGAACGGGGAAAAAGTTCTATCACCACCAGGCAAGGTCCATGTTGCCTTGCTTTGGATTTTAGGGGGGGTTTCCAGCTGGTTTTTGGGGCCTTGGGCTGTGTCAAGTTCCGACACCAGTCTTCACATCAGCTGCGAATTAGGAGGGGTCTGTGAATCTCTGTGTCATTGAGTGGTCTCTGTGTGAACCCCCAAAAAATTGAAAATTGCAGAACAGCAAGAGACCCAAGTGATAGAAACACCTGAAAAGCCTCAAATACGCAAACTGTAGACTTGGAATGACTTGGAATTTGTTTCTATGTTGGGGGTGATATCAAGAAGGCTGCTGCTTTCATCTCAAAATCGCCGTTTGCCTCTTTTCTGATTCTGAGCCAAAGACTCAAGGACATTGCCGGAGAGTGGTGAAGTTGTACTGATTCTCTCTGGGTGACATGCCAAAGTTTCACATGCCGCACACGCATTAGCTTGTTCCAACATGTGATTGTTTCCGTGAATACATACGATTTCTCCTCCTGCAGCTGGAGCACACTAACCAGGGGCTGCGTAAGAGCCTAATTCCCTCCGGCACTGCAGAAATCTCACTGATGGTCAAGATGTGGATTCCACAGAAAAAAAGTCGGGAGTTTGCTTACTCATTCAAGCCACGTGCGACACTCATCAAGCCACCCAACATTGACGTAAATTGAACATTTTCCAGTAAGTTCAATGGAAGCGTACACACTTCGCAGCACCCACTTCCCAGTTCAATTGAACATTTTTCTATGCACCCACTTCGCAATGGAAATACGCTTCCACACTCGTCGCGCGAATCGCCAGCACCACTCGTCTCCGTGCCTTTGACGCGCTGGCAGCTTTGGCCTTCGCAGCAGTCCTGGGACGGGACCCACTACCGGCATGGCTCGAGCATCGTGTCGAAGACACTTCATGGATATATACTTCAATCTTTGCCTACAAATTCCTATAAGTAAGATATATGCCTTGGGGTGGCTTGAGGGGGTTCTTGAAAGCCAATAAACCAATACAACAGGCGGATTCGGCTTGTGATAATGGTATAACTACAAACAGTTGTCATAAGTATCCATGAACCTGTTAGGACCTAGGGTTGTTAGGGAAGTAGGTGAGACACAAACTTTGGCAGGGTTTCCATTGAATCACATCTGAAGGTCTTGTGAAGTGTCGAACTCTGTTTGTAAAGGTGAACATATACCAATTTGCCAATATGACCACCCTGTTCTCTAAACGATAGCAATTGATAGGCAAAGCAACACCTGTTTCAAGTTCATATCAGATTCGTGCCCCACAGCAAACCATGTCCAAAGCAGTTCCATCCCCAACCAAAAGACATTCTTCCGCCAGACCCGCACCGTTACAATTTTCGTGGAACCAACACACACGTGTGCTTCTGAAGCGGGTTCTACCTTGGTGCTTCTCAAGTGGGCCAATTGTGCCGAGGAAACCCGCAAAACAAAGGTCAATCTGTGACCCAGGAAAGAATTGCCAGTTCCCCGATGCAATTCATTGTAGCTATTTGACTGAGATTGGAAAAAAGTACATATGTATATATATATATATTTGTAAACCCTTCACCAAAACTGGATCCCAAACTGTTGCTTGCGGGCTTTGGGCGTGCTGCCGGACTCTGCTTATACATTGTGTCTTGGTTGGCTTCAGCCTTCACACTACCTTTTCATACTAACACGAACAGGCCTTAAACCCTAAACCAATCACCCCAAGTTGCTTTTAGTTGGCAAACAAACACACATGCACCATGCCCCTGGTCTTCTTGTTGGAGGGTTGTTGGTTGGTCCCTAAAAGGTTTCCAATCGTGACCTGTTGCTTGAACCACGCTGTTTCGATGCTTCGGCGACTTCCTCACACCGACCTGAACACCTTTCTGAGTGCCCCCTGCAAGAGGGCCAGGTCAGCATTTTGCCGCGCGGCCAAGGGGCTTCCGTCCGGACCAGCCTGCAACGACAAGAGCGGAACCCAACTGAAGGAAGACATGCTGCAAGAGATTTTTCCATCATACCAGCACCTTCCAATGGGGTTACCAATGGAAGCCCTCACGCTACCTATGGATCTCCAGACAGGACACCCCGACAGTGTCAGGTCCAGATATATAATGTTAGCAGGCTCTTGATGTTTCAATCCAAATGGTCCAAATGGGCGCGCTTGGATTATGATTAATCAAGAGACTACTACACAAACATCATATACAAATATATAATATATACAATATACATCAATATACTGTATACCAAACCGTTTTTCCTTGCGAGGACGCAAGATGGTGGGTTGACACCCCCCGTCTCCACCGTAGACCACCCCCGTCTCCTGGTCCAACACCGACTGTGGGAACAAAGAAACGGTCTCCAGGTATCCACCGTGCTCCACCGTGCTTCAAAGGGACTGTGTCCCTAAAGGTGTGTCATGGTGGGTCCCCTAATCTCTAAGAAAAGTTTAGTCTTGACACAGCAAATGTCCTAAACACCCATCTCCACCTCCAACAACTTGCCATTCTCCGGATCAAACCGCCAGGATGGCCTCTAAACCCATAGGTCTACATAGGTCTACCAGTCCAGGACCTCCTGACCTCCGGTCTCCGCCCCCCCGCTCTGTCTCACTCACCGTCCGTTCCGGTCGAGAGTCGGACCGGCGCCTTTTCATCCTCCGACTCGGAGCCGCTGTCGCTCCCGCCCGCACCTGACGGCACCGACGGTCGGGCTCCCGGCGCCGGACCTGTCGGTGACACGTCCCGGAGCGAGGTTGGAGGGATGTAGGCCCGGAGCGTTTCCCTCCGGAATGAACGGATGTTAGACGAACGATGGTAGCCTCCGGGGTAATTTAAAAAAAAAACACAGTTTCTGTCAAGCGTTGCTTCAATAAATGGGAAGCACCACATCAAGACGTGACGCGAGAGAGGTCGGAGAGGCCCCAATCTGCCCAAAAGCTCTGAAGATGAAAACCATTGAAAACCTATCAAAGCCAGGGCCAGCTGCCTTGAACGGAGAGAGTCAGAGAGAGACATCAAATGGCACTTCTAACATGGCAAGAATCCAAACGGTCACAGTCACCCCACCTGCGCCATCCGGACGTTCAATCCTGAGTTGATCACTTTGGCGAAGGATGGTCACGATCATACAGGCGGACACACAGGTTGCTCATTCATCCATGTTCATTCCATGTTCTTTCATGTCATGATTCATGTAATTAAAAAAAAAAAAACAACAAAAAAACATAGTGTAGGTTTTATCGCATGTGTTTACGTGTGTGTTTCTTCAATTGTCGTATCTTGACACTAGGTTTGCCCCTTTCTCTTGGCCCAACAACACCTCTAAGCCTCATGCTGTAGTGTCAGTGGTCGTTGCTTCAGCAAGGCCTGTTGAAAAAAAAAGAACACGCGGCAGCGGGCGGGGGGGCCCATCATGGCAATCTATGATGTCCTTTTGGAAGTTCGGCTGGTTTAGTACCATCTACCAACCTTGGTTCTACACCTATTCGGGCATCCCCTCTATTCATTCACCAATACAGTAAAAGGGCCCCAAAGGGCGAACGGAGATGGGCATGGGCCAGCTCAGTCAGGATGCACCAGGGAAGTGAATTCATCAACCAAGGGACCAATGACACTACATGTGTTGTTTTTGGATCACGGAGAAGCATCTCTTCAATAAAACTGTTGGATGGATGGACACCTCAGCAATTTCCTAGATCCCTAAGAAAAGGTAAACACGCTTCATATCTCCACCGATCGTGCAACTTGTTACAAATCACCTCAACAGAAGACTCAAAACACCTGCTCAGTCGATGTCGCAACCGCCGAGGGTTTGCCAACACCAAATGATGATTTGCCGAGGTGTCTCCGATTCGCACCATGCTTTGCCCAGCACTCTGTGATCAAGATCCACTTCTTCTCTCCGCAGTGTCAACAAAAACTGCCACTTGTCACTTGACTACTAAATCCAGTTCCTCTTCCAGTTCCAGAGACCTCTTCCAGTTCTTGTGATCACTATAGAGAAATTGGAACAACAAAGACCGGCAAGGGACTCATTTGCGACACCAAATCGGACTCATTTGCGACACCACCACCCCCCTGTATTCCTCTCATGTACGACACCAAATCTCTCTCATTCGCGACACAGACACATGCACACATATGACAGCAAGCATTAGGTTGGGTGGGACATTAGGTTGGGGTGGGGTGGGGTGGGGCATTAGGTTGGGTGGGGGGGGGGGGTGGGGTGGGGCGTTAGGTTGGGGGGGGGGGGGGGGGGGGGGGGGTGGGGGGGGTTTAGGGGTGGGGTGGGACATTAGGTTGTTGGGCTTCAGAGTTTAGAGTGGCATTTGGTGGAATTGGTGTGGAGCTGGATTGGAGCTTTATGACTTTATGAGAACCAAGCAAGGGCCCAGAAGCACACAGATTCTCTAAAAGAAAAGCTCTCCGCGTCACAACTGAGAAAAGCTCTCCGCGTCACATTCGAGACAAAAAAACGCGTCACAACCGAGACCCTTTCCCAAAGACCTCTTCCAGTTCCTGAGGTCGCCCAGAAACTCCGGCCACGCGTAGAAAGCGCCGCGTAGCTCGAGCGCCGCTCGCCACGGCACGACGCCTTCAGCTCTTCCCGCGTGGGTCGGCCAATGGCGACCTCACACCGAGCCGAACAAAGGGAAGCCCCGATGGCCACCGTGAGCTTCGTGACTGGTTGAAGAAACCCCTCACCTAGGCCCATGGCAGAATGCCGTCGAATTCGCCGCACCACGATTCGAAGGACTTGACCCATCACGGCTAAGAGACCCCCGATTAAAGAATAGAAAATAGAACTACTCAAGCCGTTCATGCAGACTCTTGATTTAATAAAATTCATCTCGGTGTTCAGAATAGTTTCACCGCTCTAGGCAGTGTTTGTTTTCATGAAACTATCAGTCTACATTTTTGGATGTTCTAGGTGTTTGTTGGATGTTTTTGTCGTATTGGTTCTTCTGGCTGCTAGTGATGCTTTTGCAGGGTTTCCGTGACATGTGCACAAGGCTGTAAAGGGACCTCCTTTGGGGTCCTTCACGAGACGTAACCCACACCCACTCCCGGCCCCCATTTCCCGCACCCATTTGCGAGTCAATCCCCTGACCGCTGGCGTTTCACCTGCTTCCTTCGTGGTTTCAAGCGGGGACACTTGGGGTCGAAGGGTCCCACCGCGTGCCAAGCGGATCGAAGATGAAAGGCTTCACGGAAGCACACCGAGCGGTGGACATGCTGCACTCAGAAACAACAAATGTCCAAAATTGTCCAAACATCCATCTATATAGAGTGGTGATGGATGTGTTCATTATACAACATGACTCGACATGACAAATCACACCAAACCTGTGTTGGTGTGCACTACTTTCGGCAGGCAACTGTGTTCCATTGGACTTCACTTCACAGCAAAAGGTTTTCATGTACTGATACACCGCAACACATGTAACTCTTGTCATATACAATGTTCAACTCTCCAAATACATCCAAAAAATGATCGAGAAAGGTTTCTCAAATCCCTGCAGCCGCCTGCAACAAACCGACCCCGTCTTGCTTTCCCGTTGCTTTCACCAAGTATAGTAGTCCCAGGAATTCAACATGTTGTTTCGGTCTCCCCCCTTGCAGCACCAAATTTATATATAACGTTGTTGTTGTTCTTTTCTGGCGACCCTGCGCCAGGAGTGGCCCACCACGACCCACATGGACATTGTTTCGCTCCGGGTGGCGCCATTGATGGTCGCCAGCACATCGCCCGCACGCCTGAGACTCAAATTGTCATCACATGTTTGATCATGAAACGTTTGATCCGCAGTTGTTTGATCATCAAATGTTTGATCATCAGCTGCTTGATGAGATTTTCAATTGTTACATCATGAGTTGAACTAGTTGAACTCTGTTGATATTGCACCCTGAACAGGAAGGCAACCTGTAAAGTAGAGACGCCAGCACTGTGTGTGCCTACGATTTCCACAAACAACACTTTACTTTGAGTGATCCCCATCATGACATTTCAATCATTTGTTTTCATGCCATGGTGAGGAGCATTTTGCCAATAGCCGTGAGTTTTGTGGTTTTCGATTTTGGTTATGGGTCCTCGGGTTTGGGATTGTTATTCTAGTGTTAGGGAGTTCGCGGTGTCGCCAGGGTCTCCAGTTGGCATCCAAAAGTGCTACCCTGTGACCACCTGCCACGCAAAACGCCACACACACAGGTAAACATTGTCTTTGTGGTTGTGATTGAGTGTTGTGGTTGTGTGTTGTGGTTGTGTGCTGTGGTTGACTGCTGTGGCTGTGTGCTGTGATTGTGTGTTGTGATTCTGCGCTGTGCTTGTGCTGTGGTTGTGTGTTTGTGGTCGTGTCTTGTGGTTGTGTCTTGCGGTTGTGGGTTTGTGGATGTGCGTTTGTGGTTGTTTGTGGCTGTATGTTTGTGATTGTGTTTGTGTGTTTGTGGTTGTGCTTGGGCAACCTCGAAGTGCACATACGAAAGCACAACAGTCTCTGCCTCCGTCGTACTGCGAAAGGTGGCGCCCTGTTTCTTTGACAGCCAAGCCAACGGAAACGCAGTGCCTGGTCTGTGCTTGTGGTTGTGTGCTGTGCGTGTGCTTGTGGTTATGTTGCGTGGTTGTGTGTTGTGTTGAGGTCCGGCAGTGCCCACTACGATCGGAAGCTGGCGGCTGAGGTCCGCTCGTGCCATCTGGCGCTTGCAGTTGAGGTCCAGTAGTGCCCACTACGATCTGGCACTTGCTGTTAAGGTCCGGCAGTGCCCAGTGCGATCTGGCGCTTGCTGTTGAGGTCCGGCGGTGCCCACTGCGCTCTGCCACTTGCTCTCACTTGCTGGCAGAGGAGGACGAGAAGAACTCTGATAAAATCTAACAACCCTCACCTGGCAGGTGGGGAACAAAAGGTTGATTTTTTTGTAAGTGCAGCGGCTGTGCCAGGAAGGCAAGGAACCAGTAGCATTTCAGGATGCTACCAACAAATCAGGTTCTGGCAATGAAATGCCCCTGTAACCGTTTCTGACATTCACAACCACCCCAGTGGTGACCCAAAGAGGCCCACTTTAACTTTACCGGAGGCTGTGATTTCAGCGCCCTTCAAGGAAAATGATTTGGTCGAGGACCTGCATGTTACTTACAACACCCTGCAATCAACTATATAGAGAGGTGAACACTCACGGTGAACAGCGAATCAGTTTAAAAAGTGAACACCAATATTGAACACAGTCAATCAACATGAACAGGGAATTCCACCAATATTTACAGTGAACAATCACAGTAAACAGTGAAACAGCCTGAACAGTGATTGAACAGTGAACTCCGCCTATATTTACTGCGAACATGGAAACAGCACACTAAACAGTGCATCAGCCTGCTGAACAGTGATTGAACAGTAAACGCCACCTATATTTACGGTGAACAGTGAAACAGCGCAGTAAACAGAGAATCAGCCTCAACAGTGAACTCCTCCTAATAACTGTAAACAGTGAATCATCACAGTAAACAGTGAATCAGCCTCCACAGTGAACTCCACCTAGTTACTGTGAACAGTGAATGATAACAGTAAACAGTGAACCGGCCTGAACAGTGAGCTCCACCTATATATATATATAAATGGCCTGAACAGTGAGCTCCACCTATATATATAGTCACTGTGAACAGTGGATCATCAAAGTATACAGTGAATCAGCCTGAACAGTGAACTCCACCAAATTACCGTGAACCCAGTAAATAATGAATCGGCTTGAACAGTGAACTCCACCTATATGTACTGTGAACAGTGAGTCATCACAGTAAACAGTGACTCAGCCTGAATTCCACCTATATTTACCGCGAACAGTGAATCATCACAGTAAACATTGATACAGCCTAAATTCCACCTATAGTCACTGTGAACAGTGACTCATCAAAGTAAACAGTGCATCAGCCTGAACAGTGAACTCATCCTATTTACTGTGAACACAGTAAATAGTGAATCGGCCTGAACAGTGAACTCCACCTATTTACTGTGAGTTCATGTGAACTCGGTTTTCAAAAGTCAACTCCCTGCACTGGGTTCCCCCTGCAGGTCGTGCTTGTGAGCTTCACTGCCTGATTTCGGCGGAACTTCTGATGGCTTCGACCGGCAAAGAAGGGGAACACCCGAAAACCGAGGGACCGCCCTTGCGAAACACCTCAAACATGAACAAAAAGCAATTGGTCTTCGGTCCAAGAGGCCAATCACCCAATGTGAACTCCATTGAATACCTCCCTGATATTGGTTGCGAACTCCATTGGTTGAGTTCCTTTCGCAAGGAACTCCTGGGGCCCTTTCCAGCCAACTGGTGAAATCTGACCAAAACAAGCACAGTTTTGAAATGTATTGCATGTTGTGGCCACGACTCCTGGAGGGTTTGGGGAATATCAACACTTTGAACAGCTGGATTAGTCAGCAGATTCACAATGAAACGTAGCACTAGCATGTGGTCCTGTGAAATGAAAAATAGACCTGCGCATTCTAATAACATTGCGTCCTTCCAACAACGAACAAATCCTTGCAACCTTTGACCTACCCAAGCCATCCTCTGCAAACAACTTATTTTCCAGCTACACTTCTTTGCCGATCTACGGTTTTTGCTCAAGACTGTGATGTCCGGACGCGTTTGAATCCATAATCCAATACGTCACCCAGCGCCCGGGCCGGGCAGGCCCTTCAAACACCCTTGGAATCAGCACAACGAGCAACAAATGTGATATGCATGCTATTAAAAAAAACCAGGTTCATGCACCCCCGGCACTCCCGGCCTGGTTTGACGCCAGTGACGGAAGTCCGATTGTCCTGAGAACAAGCGGGGGTGTAGGAGGCTGCTTTCAATACGCCTGAGGCTGGGTGGAGTAACTCTGAGGCTGGGTGGAATTAATTTGAAGCTGGGTGGGACAGCCTCAAAGTGGCTAAATTTGATCTCCTTGTGCGTGCTGGTGGGTTCGGCTGCGACTGTGGGGCTGGTAGGATACTCTGAGGCTTGGTGGGGTAGTTTGCTCCCTCTCCACTTGGATGTGTGCACATCCTGCGTCAGACCTTGATCTGGTTGGCAGATCGGCTGCGTGAAGCATCAAAGTTGAGCAGCCGAGAAAGCCACCTCTCTCAAACGCGACGCGCAAAAGAGCATAGGCCTCACTCACTGTCAGTAGTGGTAGCTCTCAGTAGAGGAACGAACCAATGGCACTTTATGAACTTTAGTAGGTCATACAGAAGCAAGTCAAGGGTCTCATCCTGGCCATCAGGAGGGGGCGCGCGAACCAAACCTGCAGAGAAACCATGTTCAGTAAAGTTCAACCTGACTGACTGCAAAGATCACCGAATGGTTCGGGACTCCATCGTCGCTCTTCCACCAGCCATCCTGAGCAAGCGCCAAGGCCACATAGTGACTCGCAAACCACGATGAAGGGCGCATGCCACTCCTGCATGCGTGTGTCTGGGTGTGCCAAGTCACCTGACGACTCCGACCTGAAAGGCGCAAACACAGGAAGGGCAAAGTTCAGCTGATCCGCGTAGTTTGGAGCCATCCGGTCATCCGGTCGGGTCCTGGGCAAAAGAACAATGATATGGGGACGGGCAATTGTCAGGCCATGAATGGAAACTTTTTGGTGCCAAGTGGCGATCAAAGACTGAAATCTCAAGCAAATCTTCATCACTATACAATGGCGAATGCGCAAAATGTATCGACCAAATTCAGCCTGTAACATTGTAACATGTCGGAATGTGCCGAATGCGCAGCATTTCTGGACCTGGATGCCCGAACCTGTTCTGATGCACCCGCCGTGGTATGTTTCGGAACTTCAAGTTCACAACCGAACGGCAAATCCTGCCTGGATTCTCAACCTCCGACCTCGGCCGGTGGGCAACAGATCTCCCGATGTCGAAGCCAGTAAGTTCCTCAACACACGCCACTAAGCACATGCAGGAAGCAGTTGTAGAGAAATTTGATCACAAACACTTCACTCATCGTCTGCCAAAGCTCCATTCACGACACAATCTCTGGTGGTGCATTGTCACGACTCATTGGCTGACACAACTTTCTCAAATGCAAGTGACTGCGCAGTCATTGAAGGGATCAATGGTGATGTGTCAAACACACGACCCCGCTCTGCTCTAAGCCTCCGACTGTCAGCACCTTCAAAAAACAGAAACCTGCGTCTTGATGTCGGTTCGTCCATCCTTCCCCCTGCCGGTGTTCTCCTTTGGATAATTACGGTCTGCGCAGCACATGCTCAAAGCAAACACATCCAGCTGTGACCCAGTCAAACCATTGTACGGTTTCGCAGCTGGTGTTACCAAAGGCTTCAATGTCACGGCAATGAGGCAATGATCGTGGATGACCGTTCTTCATTCCTGAGAGCGTGAGCACACTTGTCATCACTGTTGTCACGGTCTGCCAATCAACACAATGGCCTGGTGGCGGCTAGGTCTGACAAACGACTTGGGTACTGCATGTGACCATGAATGAATCAAAGTACGCGCCGGAATGACTAAGTGATTGGTCGGTCGAGTGCTGCGACATCCATCCCACCTTGAGCTCCGTTGAGAAAGTCCAATGAATGGAGAAGCTTGCAGAGACGTTCAAATCGTCAGGGGGCGTCAGCGTCATCCCAACGACTGGCGGGGAGGGCCCT
The DNA here is from genome assembly GCA_963970005.1 of Durusdinium trenchii. NCBI lineage: Eukaryota > Dinophyceae > Suessiales > Symbiodiniaceae > Durusdinium > Durusdinium trenchii. The sequence continues at coordinate 197,150 of CAXAMN010024173.1, forward strand.
GAGTTGGATGTTGTAGATCAAAGCTATGTGATCCAGTCTTGCACTTGGCGCTGGCACTGGCTGTTAAAGATTGCGCAAACTCACATAGTATTCCTCTTTCACTGCAATCACCATAGTATTTGGCATGGCTTCTCTCTGATGAAGGTAGGAACATGTAGGAACCAAGGTTGTCCCTTCACAGCGACCTGCCTAATGCACAGTCCAGCTGGGTTCGGGGCATTGGCATACGCCGTATGTCTGAAGAGAATTTGGACAGCCGTTCACAAACCGTTCATTTCACTCCAATCATCCAAAAGGTGTGGTATTTGAATTTCCAGATCTGCAGCCAAGAGCCCTTGTCTGATGTATGGGACTTCACGGATGTTTATGAATCTCACTGGGGTGTGTGTCTGTGCGTTGGGGGGGGGCAGCGGCATAACCACCTCCACGACCTTGTCTGCCAGTTCATCTGACATATATACAGCCCCAATCTAGCATGAAGCATTGAAAAAGTGCAGGCACCATATATGAATCATCTGCCGTTTTGGGGCACCTGCACTACACCAAACTCCTCCGGCACAGGCATCCGTGGAATGCGTCCAAACATCTGCCTTGAAATCTGCGGTTGCTAGCAGACATAGCAGGGGTTGGGCATGGGATCATAAAGCCGCTCCCACACATCTGGTGCGGTTTCTGAAGCTTCTCAACGTGCAAAAGAGGGCACTTGAGGGCACTCGCCAAAGAAGGATGTACTGGCCCACAAATGCCGTGATTCACGATAGCCTAAGCAAGGCAAGCTACTGTCGTGGAGATCATTTACTTGAGTTGCTGCGAGTTGGGCACCATCCAAAATGTGTCCGAAAGCCGATTGCTTCCCGAGTGAGGCTCAAGCATCACTGATTTCTCAAGACTGTTTTCTGCGACTCTGGCGAGAGACTTCTGTACTTGAACCCCTCAAAACTTGACTTGCCTCTGAGAGTGGGTGGGATACTCTGAGGCTGGGTGAGGCTGGGTGGAACGCTCTGAGGCTGCATGGGATACTCTGAGGTTGGGTGGGATACTCTGTGGCTTTCGTATTAACTGCGTTGATCTTGGAGGAGTTATCCATCTGGCGGGGTCCTTACTTTCCCACTTCGAAGCATGGACCAAAAACCCCACCATCCCATCCCAAGGGCCCTCTGCCATCATCTCCCTCGACACCCTCACGCATCATCAGCCGTTCCGGTCCTCCAAGCCGATCTCGAAACCCAGCTTCTTTACCTGAAGTGGCCCCACAAGGTCATTTCATCTGGGTGTGATTTGAGATGGCTCACGAACCTGCGAACCCAAGGGCCCGAGTCCTGTTGATGGTGCTTGACACCATCGTTGTGTTGGAGTTTTCGCGGCTTGTGCTGCTCCTATAGATGCATCATCCAGCCAAAGTGCAAAAGCAAGTTCACTAAAAGCTGCCGGGAAGGCCTACCCAGCTTCCACATCTTGGGATCAGGATGCAATCAACACTTATCTTATGCATCTTGAGCTCTCATTGCCAAACTGGCCGTGTTTCCTAATTTGGCCGCGGATTCCACAACTTTCAAGGTCCCCCTCATACATGTCTTCACAAATGTGTGATTCCGAGCATCTGCTACAATGCTACAAAACAACCGCCCTTTCTAAAACCTGATTCTACTGCCAGCCGGTTGCAACAACCGAAGAACTGGCAGGTTCGCTGGCTGCCGAACCTGCGTTAACCAAGGTTCCGCACCCATTGAGTGACTAAGAGACCTCGAGACCTCCGATGGACCGATGGAACAACCAAATGTGTGTAGGAAACGCTTATTATCCCTAGGGCTCCAACCACCTCCTGAGAAAATGGTTGGGGTGGGTTTGGGGGGTCTAACAACCTTCTGAGGATATGGTTGGAGCCCTAGGGTATATATAGGTAAATTCACTCAGTTGAATTCACATGTGGAGATTGTGGATGTGATGCTGATGCCAACATATGCCAAGTATTCTTTCCAGCTTTGCGTGCTGCATAGTAAGTAACCTTCAGTGTCGATGTCATTTGGGGCCGTCACCCTTCTTGATGTCCTCAGCCGTTGGGCTATAACATGTCCGACGATTCCTGACACTACCAGTCAAAACCCAAAAAACGAAAAACGCCCCAACAAACACATGAAACCCTGACTGCTTGGGTTGTGGGCTTTGATCATGCGCACTGTTTCTTGTGTACCGGCAAATATGTGGTTATTTCTTCCCTTGTGCTTTCCATCACAGTTGTCTTTGATACTGCTTCCATCTTGTTTCGCAGGTTGGTCTTCATGATTTCCAGAACAAAGCTCACTAGAGCAGGTTCTGACGCTTAAAGTTTTAAAGGACACGCTGGTACCTTTACGTAATCCATGAATTTCTATCTTCCTGGGTTCTTACTTCGCGTAGCCATCCTCAGAATGTGACTGGCTCTCCGTTTCAACCAGCTGAACCCTCTGAACCCTGCCACGTGCCGGCGATGACGGCGTGTGTCTTTTCTCGTCGGCATCGCCCTCGCCTTCTCATCGAAGACCACCTCGAGAACCTCAAAAGGTGGGCTTCCCAGGCAATCACATTCTTTTGAGGGCTTCAGGGCTTCAGTATGCTTTAATATCTACAATACTTCAGCTGGTCGAGACCGGTGGTTTTTGGAGCCCCGGCTCTGCAAATGGAAAAGCCACTGGTGACTCCAGCGACCTCGTGGTTTGCCTGGATCCTGGTCGGGGCCTGGGTCTGGGTCCCGCTGACAACATCATGTGCAAAAGCAAAACTGTGGGATCGACTGGATGGACGTGTCGACAGTGACCGTCTGCTCTGTCTTCTCGACAGTGACTTGTTGCAATTGCTCCCAGCAGGGTTGTATCAGCATATCGTGCCAGTCACTGTGTGCTGAAGAAAAACAGTTCTAACCCTGCGTGCTGTGGGTTTCTGCAAAAACTCGTTTGTAAACCGGTGGCAACCTCTCGTGTTGCATGGCTAGCCTTTCAGGTGTTGCAACAATAGCCTTTCAGGGTCTACGGTTCCCGACCCTGCGCGGTGTCTGTTCGTGAACGCAGGATGAGTCCAAGCCATTCCAAGCCACGAGACGAGCCGCTCAATCCCTCCCGATACAAGTCACCGTTCGCACGCGGGGTCACAATACCGCAATGGCCAGTGACTGATGTTGACTGTTGATGAATAACACCCCTCATAAGAAGAGGTTAACAATGTTTAACATGGATTGACCGTTTAAATGAGGGAGGCGATTCTTCTTCAAAGAGTCGACGTCTTCATGAGGGATGTTGCCTGGGTTCCAGGTCGTCCCGGACAGTTTCTCAGGAGTCGTGGACCAATCGACTGCGCTTCGGAGTCGTTCCGTTCTCTGCACTTCGGTGACCTGAGACCGTTCCCCCGTTCGTCGTCTTCTTCGCTCCGAGTGGCCATGAGGCAAGAGCCGAGATCTCATCGAGGGAGGCGCAGATCGGTGGAGATCGGCGGGTTCCGGGCAGTACGGGAGCTGGGGCGGTACGCGCTACGGGCGACATGTGGGGGCGTCTGTCTTGGGACTGTAGGCAGTGGAGTTGTTCCCCACCCCCACCCGAACGGATGGAATTTGGTGAAGCTTGAAGGGTCACACCATGGATGCCAGCTAAAACTGAGGTGCACGCCCCGAGAGCTGTGGCTACAGAGGGTATGGCGGCTGGAAGATCTATCCATCCCCGTTTCCAAGTCAGACATGCAAACATATGCAAACGGTTGGTCGCCCGCGACCATCGCTGTTGGATGCTGCTGGCGTGATGCTGCTTGAGTGACGACACTTCACTGGTGAAAAAACCTACGGATCTTCCAGAGGTCTTTCCGGAACCTAAACACATTGTAAGGATAATCTCGCCGAAAAGCACATTGTGTCGAGTCTCACTTTGAACAAGAGAGGTTCTTACGAAAAGCACTAGTGCTTGGAGTCTATCTGTGACTGTTCTGGGCCACGTTCAGGCGTCCTCTTTGCGCCCTCTGAATCAGTGGCGACGACGAGGCCACGAGGCGGGGTTGTTCAGCCGTTCGCAGGGAAAATCGGCCAACACCAAAAACCCATGCAATGACCCAGCCTGGAAGAATCATGGTTAAGTGGATGGCACCAACTGTTTGGTCTTCAGATTTCATGGTCTTCCACGGTCTTCCTTTCGGGCCATGCTATCCACTTCCATGAAGCTTCCAGGGACGTTTATCTTTACAGTGGCACCTCCTGGGGATCCTCATGGAGCGAAATTTTGTCCAGAACAACACTTGGTGGATGAGTGGAAAACACGTCCATTAAAGTCAAACTGGTAGAGGTCTCAAGCATCACCACTAGCTACGACCAAAAAGTGGGCAATCTACTGAGATATCCTGAGATATCCTGCCACGTCGTCCAAAAGCTTGACATCTTCACTTTGTGAACACATGTATGTTATTGTTCCGCAAAACACAACAACTGGCTACAATGATGAATGACACTATATGATAACATGGGTAATCAAACATATTAACATCATGTGTATATTTATATATGCCCTAGCCTTCCAAGACCATTTAGAACATGTTTAACCTGGGATCCAATCCATAAAATCAATGGTGGTCCAGGAATAGGGTACATTTGACCTCTGCTTTGATAGGGAAAAACATAACTAGTCTAGATGGATGGCGGTCCAAAATAGAGGTGAGGTCACTCAGATATAGCATCATCGTCCAACAAACCCTCTGACTGCAAATCCAAACCGCTGCCGAGCCCCCAGGGCCCCCAGGGCGGGTCTTTCAGTGAGCCAGTTGCCAGTCGATAGGAGTCGGTGCATCCAAGAATCGCCAGTGTACACAGACTCTTTCCCACTCTTCACGTGCTCTTTTGACTTAAATCCCTGTAGAGCCTTGCAGGCAAACATACCCTCAATACTGCACCATGACTAGCACCATGCAGGACCAACACAATGCCAACTAAGAATACCACACCTGAAGAAAAACACGAAGCCGTCCCTGACAAGACACCAAGCCAACACAACAAAATGGCCATGGGGATGTGTTCAACTTCACCCCGCTCGGTCACCTGTGCTAAGATCACTCACAACGACCGCTCCGTGTGGGGAACCCTGTGTTTGCATCCGCTCCCCGTGGTCTGCCTGAGGAAACGCCATCGGGCACCTGGCGTTCGCCATCGGGCACGGGAAGCGAACACGGGCACCGTTCAGCTTACAATGCCTTTGGTCTTCTTACAATGCCCAGTGGACTATGATGGTTAGGTAGCAGGCGGGGATCTCCAAAATAGTGATTTTACGGACAGTGATGCTGGTACAGGTTTACTGGGACACACCATGCCAGTGATGCATCTTCTCTCTTGGCACGCATCTCTTTTTGTACTGGCGCAATGACAACCAGGAGAAAGGAGGTAAAGTGAATGATCAAGGCAGGCAAGGCAAACCATTTGGACAATGATTCTTGCACTCCCTCCACTCTCCAAATGCGCTGGCCTTTTTGAGTTCGAAGTAAAGAACTCCTCCACCCCGTCTCAACATCCCTCACCAACAAGGGGGAGAGTGAACATAAGGTCACCAGCGCGGTGAAGAATTGTGACACGAAGAGAAGCACCGACGTGATCAGGGCGGGGCCCGCACAGCTTTCTTCATGTTGGTGTTGGAGGCAAATGCTCAATATATTTACATACTGGTATCCATAAGCATCCATTAGCTCATATCAGTCATATCAGTGATATCAGCCCTCCAAGTCCAAAGCCTGCCAATTCCAATCACAAGATGTATTCAAGACGTACAAATACAACACAATCCAGGGAACGCCTGTACCAAGGAGGCAAAAGGGAGAATCAAACAACTATCACTATCAATCTAAACAGATCATCAAGTAAATCCCTGACTTAACTTGATGATTCAAACATAATCAAACCTCCAAAGTCCAAAACAGGTGGTTGGTTGGTCAAAGTTTTTCTATCAACCATTCAATATCAGAAAACATAATAAACGATCCCAGACTCAACTTGATGACTCTAAACTCCAATGTACAAAACCGGTTGATGGTCAATTATGCTCAATTTGTGTTCTATTTCATCTCGTTTCATCTCTAAGTTTCAAGATCTCCAGTCGCCCCGACTGCATGGCCCCCATATGTCCCATAAATAGCCCCCATATGTCCCAAAAAGCCTGGCTCTTCAGAGTTGGACCTGCGGTCGAAGACAGCTGATCGGACGACCAAAGCTGCTGGTGGCTGAAATCGTCCTGTTTTCCGTGGCCTGTGGGTCAAAACCCTGGTTTTTTCTCATCACAATAGACATGGTCAACCTGGAGCACGGGGCTCCGGGTGCCATGACGATCACTGAACACGCCGTTCTGTGGATGGGAACATGGCCCCGAAGTTCCGATGACCCATATACAACCATCCGAAAAAAAAAAAAAAAAAAAAAACAAAAGAAAGAAAACATCGGGCGGTGCTTCTTCCATGAAACCATGGATGATTTCAGTGCTTTCATCTCCAAATCGCATCACTTTCGAAGCCACTGAGCCAGTCGCGAGCTTCATGCTCTTCACACAACAGAACACCCAGTGTTTTCCAATGGTCTTCAGGGGCGTTTGCTCGAACTGGACCGCAGAACTCCTCGGTTTCCGTATACATCCCTCGCTGATCCGAAAGCATCCGAAACAGGACACGTCCGGGGCCCAGCTTCTAAGTCACAACAGAGGCCCAGCATGGTTGTCTGCTGTTCGTGTGAGCATTCCACGTTGTGGAATTACTGTATTACGAATGACAATTCAAGTTCCACTATTACATATAGTTCCACAATGTTCCATATCTCCCCCGCGACCAACTCAACAGAAGTTCTTCACCTTCTTACTTAATCCTACTTGGTCTACTCACTTGGATATAAAATGTAAAACTTATCAATACTTATCACATTTACAGTAGTACCCACACCACCCCGCGCGTCTCTGGTCCTTTTCGGAACTGCGAATCATGTTCATCTCTTGGCGCCTTTCGACCGACGTCCGCGGTGTAAACGCAGCGTTGACGCACCCCGGTTTCACCCCATCCACAGGACTCTCCGGTCGTGGTCGGAAGAAGAAAGCTTAGAGGTCTTTCAAATCGTTGATTCTTACTTTCTTCCAATCCACTCTATATGTGTCAGTGACTGACCCTATACAGGCGAGCTTTCTTCTCCCTCCAAATGAAAGTTCCATGTGCATATTATCGCATAGTCAGTGGTTGATATACTGCAAAGGAGTGTGAAGGGAAGCAAACACACGTTCCGTTTCTTTCGGCTTGGGGACTTCGCGACGAACCTCTGTTTGGACCCAAGTTTGTATGAATCAGCAACCTGGGCCTGATGAATTCCAGTAGGCCCTATTGGCTTCTCTCTTCAAAAACAGAACCAAGTGAGTGTTCCCCCTTCTGCACCTTCCGCCTTCCGCTAGTTGTGATCATGTGTCACATCTGTGTATAGGGATACTGTAGTTGGAGAGACCATAGACCAAACATGATCACACAATCCAAACATGGGACTCATGGGACAACAAATAATTCTTCAATCTCTCCCGGGTCCGCTCGCTCTTGGCTCATCTGCCACGTTCGGAGACAGCCGCGTCGGAGACAGGCGCTGAGACAGCCGCTACGCGATTCGCTTTTGGACTCTTTGGGTGAAGGGCGGACGACGCGAAGCGACGCAAAGCGGAAGCGATGCGGAAGCGATGCGACCTCGCGATGGTTGATGTTCTGACATACCTGGTGGGTTGGCGCGAAAAGGCCTTGGGTTCACAGCGTCTTTGTGAAGAAAAATGGCCAGCATGTCGAAAGCTGGACATGTTTACTTGATTTTTGCTTGCAACGGGGTGTGGCTGTGGTTGCGCCACAAGGACGCATCAGTAAAAACTCTAAGATGGCTGTTAAGTGGCCACCAAGTATTTAGTTGGGGCTGATTACACTCCGAAAAGTTCCCACTTATTCAATCCTGACAAACGAGTGTTGGTGACCCTTTCACTGGTGATTGGTCTGATTCATCTTTCTGGTTCACGGGTCATCCCGAACAAAAAACCTTGCTTCCAAAAAGAGGCGCCACTCGCCGCCGGCGCCGCACATGTCGCACCGCGCATCCTCACGGTCAGCATCCGCCCTTCAGCCGGGGTCCGCCCAGATGTCTCCGCTGTTAGTTTCACAGGCGGAAGAATAGTGTCGACGCAATGGTTGAGGCGGGTGGCCAGGTTGTCTCCCGTTTCTAGCCGGCTATCACGGTGATGCCATAGCATTGACTCAGGAGGACCGCCCGGAAATCAACCGGAAATCAACCCGAAATGAGATCACCCAAAAACCTCAAGAGGTGGAATATGGAACACATGAATGACATCGACCGATGTCCAAAGTATATAAAGTATGAATTAGAGCCATCAGAACATCTATGAGATAAATGGTTTTGTGAATCCGCGTACTGTTCACATATCCTCTAAAAGGGGTATAGGCATGAACTCTACTCTGCCCTGCTTAGACTTGTGTCCTCCAATAGTGGTCGTTCCTCGCGAGGCGCAAACCAGCCTTCTCACCCAATCCTTTCGAATCCCCAGAAACTTGGCGCATGTTCGCCCAACCACTGGCCATTCGGCATCCTTTCGTACATTTAAAACTTCGGTTATACGCCCAACATGAACCGCGGCAGACCGCGGCAGACGGCCCCTGGAAGTTGGAAGACTTAGAGGCGTCACTTGGCAGAAGTTCGCCCAAGGACGCCAGCTGGGTCATTGGGGACCAAGGATGTCGTTACATCTTTCTGACGGTCTTTTTGCACTTTCCATCTGAGGCCTCCTGGCTGAAACTAAGCACTGCAGTGCTGTTGTCCGGTCCTTTTGTTGCACTCCCAAAACATTTGAGGAGGCTGTTGCCGCATTTGATGCAACAATCCTGCCCAAGCATCTCTGGCTGATCTGCCCATCTGCGCAGGTCATGCCTTCCTCCAAGTCCTTGAGATGTGGAAAAACACATCCAGCCATCTCCAGCCCAACAACAATGGGCCTGTTGGAAGACTACATGTTCATGAGCCTTTCAGAGGCGACTGAAACTTCTACGCTCGGTGTTTCTCTCTCCCTCGGAGGACAGCTCTGCCTCCCTGCTCTGAAAAGCCGCCACAGGCGAGGCGCGGAATCCGACGCTGGGACCCGATGGCAACAGCGGCAGCTGATCACCGGCTGTGAAAATGCCCGTACCTTTTCGGAGTCTTGGTCTTCAGCATCCAATGAAAGATTGGAAGATCAAATTGTGAACGTTGAACATATAGTAATTATAGATGCCTATAATATGTTTACTATACTCAATCTATCGATCAAAGAAA
>CAXAMN010024173.1:206475-221020 GCA_963970005.1 Durusdinium trenchii
ATATATATATATATATAACTTGGGTCTATCCTATTCTCCCAGTGGATGAGTTAATTCGGTTTATTGACATCCCTACCAAGTAACCAAAAAAAGGTTAATCGTACACCCGGTCAACACATATCCATATCCTATGAATCATGCGTGTTCCTCACGCCTTCTTCTGACTCGTTCTGGCGCCTGGTGCCAGGGACTGCACCGTCTTTGGCTCCTTCATGCGACCCTCAAGAGTCTGGTCCGCCACACAGTGGCGCTTTCAGCTGCCGACCAGTCCGTGAAGACGCTTGACTAGTCATGTCAGTTGGAAACCCACCAACGGAAGGGGGGAAGCCCACCAACGGAAGATCGCGTCTTTTGTTGGGGGTGCCTTCTTCTATAACCTGGTACCACGGGGGTTCAAGTTTGTTTCAGTTAGAGATCCTCTTGAGGCCTCTTACCCAGGCAATCCATGTAATCCATGAGTGCAAATATGACCTGCATTTGGGTTGCTTTGGTAGTGAATGTGTGTGAATGTAGGTCAGATTTACCAACATGGAGCGATATGGAGCGTTTGGGTTATGATGGAACTCCCATACTTTGGATTACCTCTCAACGGGCCGGTACCATAACTTGAAGCTGCATGCTAGCAAACATAGATGCGCCTTGAAGTGACCACAACAAAAGCTGGACTACATATTTACAAAATCTTGAATCAACCAGAACCTTCAAAGTGACCTTTTGAGATTGTTTTAGGATGAGGCCATTTCGAAGTTGCCTGAAGCAAATCTCAAAGATCCTCTGTACTGAAGACTCAACCTCAAAAGACTGCAGTCCCAAGCTACAAACGGATCAAAGCTGCAAAGTCACAAGCGAATGAGTTGGGCTATACTAAGCTGTATGATGTAGTCTGGCAGCCAACTGGACCCTCTAGGGTGAAAAGGCTCTTCCTAGATACCAAAGGAAGTCAGGGTGGACCCCGCTGAAAATGGCACACAGGTCACCAAGCAACTAAACCATGTGTCTCTGTCTTTCATCTATGGATCTATGACACTGGATGTTGCGCCGGTCGGGCCAGGGGGCCACCCCAGAAAAGTCTTTCAAATGAATCGATCTCCGCCCCACAGAGGCCTCAGCGGCCAACAAGCGGTGTTCTGGATGGGTGGCAGAAGTTCTGCTCCAGTGGTGCAACAGCAAGGGATTAGAGTTCCAACGACCTCCAGGGTCGAAATAGCGGGTCATTGGAGCTTGGGACTGTCGAACACTGGGCAAAAGGATTAGTTTACATCACATCAGCGCATCAACTTGTGCAAGTCAAGAAGCCAACAACAACAACAACAACAACAACAACAACAACAACAACAACAACACCAGCAGCAGCAGCAGCAGCAGCAGCAGCAGCAGCAGCAACAGCAACAGCAACAGCAACAGCAACAGCAACAGCAAAAAACGAAGTGCGCCGGATGTCCTCTCATGTTCATCAATTTCACCCAGGAGAAGAGTCAAATCTGGATCACTTTGGTTGTTTTTTGCCTCGTGGACTAAGAGAAGGGCTGTTGCCTTCATGTCTTCCGCCCTGAAAACCGACTCTCTCCCAACATGACGAACCAATTGGAGCTGCATTTCGCTCCGCTCACTGCGTTTTCGAGACGTGCGTCCCAAGACACAGCTCTCAGAGTTCTAGGGGTCAAGTGAACGTCCACGTGTCACTCCTCGACGTGACCTGTCGCCTCCATGTGAAGACGGACACGGCCGGCAACGTTGTCCACTGATGTCCACTGTGCCACTCCTCCAAAAGGCTGCGCCTGGCGCCTCCCGACGGAAAAAACAAAACACCTACGGAGTGAGTGGGAATTCTGACCTCCACCTCCACTTGGGCGACGTGGAAGGGATCCTGCCACCTCCTAGACTCCTGCAAACCCAGTCCCAAAAAGAAGCAACTTGTTGTTCCAATATGGCAATTGAGATCCTTTAGATAAGAAGTGCTGAGTGATTGTTTGGGGATCCCAAATAGACTATCGATGTCACCGTCCCAGCGATCGCCAAGCCACATTGCTTCGTCACCTGTCGAAGGGTCACAGCTAGGCCGGCGCATGGAACCATGCTCCACTGCAGAGGGTTCGAACCCAAAGAACATGTCTCCATTGTCCCCCCATGTCCCCGGCACCCCATCAAACAGCTTGACAGGATGGGCAGCCATCCATGGCTCAAAGCAAATCATCTAAGGATTCAAAGTGGTGCTGTTGCCATTGTTGATATGTAAAATATTGTAAGATCGTTACGGTTCAATCCTCTGGAGCGAACCCAAGACCCTCTCACCCCTGCAGCGGGAGCCATCACGAGGGTTTCCAAGGATCTTAGCAGCCACAGGTGGTGAAATCGCTGGTTATATACATTGTCTTTTAAATCCCTATCGCATGGTTATATTTCTCTAGTATCTTCCTGATGTTTGGTTAAAACAAACATAGGATATCATTCCCCACGCGATAATTCCGCTGTGGAATGGCGTGTAAACCGTAAGAATGGGGAGAGTCCCCAAGAAGCAATGAGGCTCAGCCAAGTGTTTTAGCATGTTTTAGCAATGTTAAGTCTAGATGTATTGTCTTATATAAATGTACTCTTGCCTCACGTCTTCTCACTCGTCATACAGCTCCACATCTCCATCTTTGTCACTCCTAACATGCTTGGATAACTGGATAACGTGTGTATTTTTGTGGGACACATCGAATGCTGAGCCCTTTGACTGAGGTTTGTAGGTAACCCTTCGTCAATGCAGAACCCTTTGGTGGATGATCCACCTAGAGATGAACGGTTACGACACCACATGGACTTGATGACTTGATCCTACCAGGAAACCACGGATTCAGTCGTACACATCCGGATACCAGGGGACCACTCCCGGCCCCGCCTTCCCGGGACGTGACGGGTCGCCTCGCCTCGACGTGACGGGCCTTCAGTTGGATCTTTGAACCAGGCCAGGCGACAGTGCATTGGAGCCCTCGGTGTAGCTGGGGCCAATGACCCAACAGCGGGACAACAAATCGGAGGAACACCAACGGAGGGGGGAAGAATAGGATGAGCGGGCCGTGTGGGCTGTATGAACTTAGGGCTACTGCCAAGATCCTATTCACATAGGATTTTCGGCAACTCCCAGGTCTGTTTGAAAATGTGTGCCTTCCAAAGAGCTCAAAGGCATAAGCCATGGCCATAGTCCAAATGTATCCAAATGTTCAATTCCCCAGCAGCACATGCAAAATATCTTTACAATAAATTCCAGTAAAAATATGTCTGTTCATTTGCCAACACATCGACAAATGTCTGCAAATCATGTTGCCAAGTTGCCCTTGCCTTCCCACGAACCACACGGACATCCGGCACCACACTGCCCCCCCCTCACTCCACAGGCACCGAGCCGCCCCTCCCGCGCGGCCACTCGGGACGCCCACAGGGCCCGGCGCCCGGCGCAGCTGGGGCGCCTTGGGCGCCTCAGGACAGAGCAGGGTCTCAAGGGTCCGCTTGAAAAGGACACAAACACACGCACAGATATATATATATATATACAGCACTGTATACTGTATAACATAAACTAGAATATAACTATATATATAGATATGATATGATGGGATATTGCTAATATAGATTGTATGTTCATGCAGGTGTTTGGAAAATTGGCTTGGGATTTGAATTTAATATTTGAGAGCCTCACTAAGGACATATATAGACAACATGGGGAAGCAACATGTTGTGGCTGTTTCACCAGGGGGTGAGTGTTGCGCTGGTTGAACTGAGGAGAGCCATGATCTGTCAATACCTATGCCTATGACCCTACATCCCTAATCTCGTTCATCCTGACTCCTGACGAGGTGCTACCACATGTGATTTCCTCCACGTGTTTTTAATGGATCTCCCACAAGTTCCTATCCACTGCCTATTGAAACTGTTTGGTATTCGCAGTAAACACCAGCTTTGCAACAATAGGATGCAGGCCGTGAGGTACCAGCGGATCGGGTCGAGCCGTCTTCTCGTCATGCGATGGTGTTCGGACAGCCGTTGCCACTTCCCACCAACCAACCAAGCAGAATCCATCCACTGAACCAACAACTTCCCAAATACTCCATACATCTATGACATACTGTATTTACCTGGGTCAACCACCCCAAACAGCTCGTGTCTGGGCTTTTCAACATGCCTTCGAGGGCTTCGGGAAGGGGATCTGCTTGCCATGTTCGAAGAGCGCTGGCTTGAAATCCTAACGAACGAGTCTGTCGGCGAAAAAATACATGAAAGAGGATGAACACCTGGTAAACAGTAAACAGTGTTCATCCTATATGGCAACAGTGTTAGGATGAACACCGTTTGGATGAACACCGTTTGAACACCTGTTCCTACAGTACACAGTTTGGATGCAGGCTCTGGTAGGCTTGAAATCCTGCTATTTGTCACTGATTTCTTTCGCGACTCACCAAAGCAGCCTGCTGAACACGTTGCACGAGTGCCCTCGTAATATGATGTTCGCACACTGTTTCACACAAGTGCAGTCTTTGGAAGTTCTGGTGCCGAACCGGACACCTCCGGGTAGAAACGAAAACCGTCGGGATTTTACTGTGGGTCTATCCTAATACCTGAAACAGTGGATGATGATGGTTAGTAAAGGCCTTGTTCAAAGATGATGAGAATTGTTTACTGACTGTTACAGGTAATAGGACAGACCCAAATGATACTTATAATTACTTATATTTGAGTCATTTGAGAGAAACATAACATTAAACAAGTCAAATTGTCGGCATGTGCAAGCATTTTTCAAATTGTTCCTGATCAACCACATGTATGACAATTTACTCTATAACAATCCCTAACACAGTCCAGCATGAAGGAACATTGGCATTTCTGAACAAGATAAACGTTACAGTATTTCTTGTAGATGACAAGGGGTTGTGATCATGAGTAGTCGTCAACAAATCTAATTATACTATATACACTACACACTCTCAATACATCATCGCTGCGTGTCGTCACCTTCCAAATTAGAAAGCCGGTGTCGGCTAGTGAGTGCGTTTATGGCTATCTTCCTCCTCCGTAGTGGATTAGAATGGCCTGAATGAAAGCTGCAGTCATGTGATGAATCTGACTACATCTGCAGGTGGCAGCTGTGTGCCCGATCTCTCTATATAGCAAGTTTGCGGCAATTTCGGTTGGCCTTCCAAACTACTGTTACCCCAAAACTGCTGAGTAGCTCGCCATGTCGAAAGCTGCCCCCAACAGCGCCCCATCCCAGTGGAACAGGACTTGCCCCACGTGCCCGGCAGTCGTGAAACCGACTGCCGGGCGAAGCAGTGCGTGCTGCGTGCAGCTGTCGGTGTTGTCCAATGGGCCACGGTGCTGGTGATTTTTGTTGGCAAATGAACTCCATTGACTCACAAAGCTGGAAACTACTAGTTTGGAGGCCATCGCCATTAGGTTGGAGGCCATCGCTAGTAGGTTGGAGGCCATTACTACTAGTAGTTAGAAGCAACTAGTAACAAGTGGCGTTGGATCAAGGTGAAGCCAACAGATTCTTCTCAGCTCCTGAGCGAACGACACTTTCAATTTGCAAACATCCTCGAGGGTCATCAACCAGTTCAATAAGATGTCAAGGAACTGCTTGAGTTTCTCCTCACTCCATGTATCCGCGTAGCCAGCCAAGCCCTGAGTCGAAGCCTCCATCGAGTCCTCAAGATCCCCAGGCCCGGCAGGCAAGTCTTTCTGAAATGTTCTGAACCTCTCCGTCATCAGCCGTCATCAGCCATGAGCCAGCGGCTTTCCGGGCCAAACCGTTGCCAGTACCGTTGCATTCTTCGGGTCAACTCGTTGGCCGTGCCATGAAACATCAAACGCATGAAAGGACACAGTCCCATTACCGCTGATGAGGTCCTTCAGTCCGAAGGTGTGGATTGGCGTGCCTCTGCAAAGAGCCACACGGGACACCACACAGGCAGAATCATCGTGCAACACGACGCAAAAACGCAGGCACTGCCCGAATTCCGTCACTCCATGCCGTTCTGACCTTGGTGCTTCCCGACAGTGGTGCGGCCGTGTGTTTTGCATCTCATGACGAGTGCGAAGATGCGCGAAGTCTTCATAAGTCTTGAATGCCTCGCTTTGCCAACTCATGGCCGAGGCATCTGTGACACTGCTCCGGCTGCTGCTTATTTAATACAGCTCAGCAAGTGTATAAAGCAGCTGTAAGTCGTCTTCTGTGTTTTCGACTTCCTGTCCTTAGGACACTCTGGACGCAGACAGAATGCTGCGATATCGCTGCACGACCCCCTGAGGGAGGAGCATGTCGTCAGCTTCACATCAACGGCATCAAGATGATGGACACTGGCAGCGACGGATCAAGCTAGTCGGGCTGGTTGGATTCGGGAAGCTACACCCCAAGGCTCATATCAGGAGTTGTGGGGTAGACACATGCAATGATATGGATCTTTCGGCTCGATCAACCCTTGGTTTTCAAGCCTGCTGTAGAGGTTGCTCTGGATCCAAAGACGTTTTTTTCGGTTGCCGTGTTCAAAGATGCTCCTTTGGAAGCTGCTTTGGCTCGTGGCAAAGACTCCGGGCAGACCGCTTCACCTGGATTCGTCCTGTGCTGACCCTTCTTTTTGCACATGTGTGCCAAAAAGGTGAATGCTTCAGATTCAAAGCTGTGGTCATGCAAGCACAACAAAAATGAAGCTGTTTTGCATGTGGGGCAAAGCACGCATGCGTCGCGTGCTGCCGGGATCGCTATACCAACCAGTTGCCTTGTGTGTCAGCTGTGCTGCTCGCCAAGGGGTGCACATCAGCACGAAGCCTATGCGGTCGGTCAGGTGGATCCCCGAACCTGCCGGGATTAGGTCGGTATTGATGATGTTTGGTCACGCGGCAACGCTGGGCCTTGCAGGGCCTGTCTTAAGTGCTTCGGATGAAAAGGGCATGGTCTTTCCGAAGATGGGCATGGTCGCAGACTGAGCATGTTCCACCTTTTCCAGTGGCGAATTACTCCACTCTTCTCAGACCAGGCTCAGGGCCCTGGCTCAGCCCCAACAACGCCAACAAAAGGACCACAGGTCAACCCACCGGGCTGGGCCCAGCCCTTGTTGTCACGTCTTCGGTTTGGCTTCTTCCACCGCGTCGACTGAAGCCCGTCCCTGCTGTCCTCTGGGACGCTTTGGTGCATTACCTGGGACCGGTGGAGGAACCGGGTGGGAACACCGGACATGGACGAACCGAAGCCATGCTATGCTCCGGTCCTACGAACGGTGGGGAGGAGACGGATGTTTTCGGATGTTTTCGGGGCCGGAGGGAGGTTCACTTCACTGAAAAAAGAGGTCCAACGTCACTTAGCACAGGGCTTCGTAGGTTCCTGACTCTACGTTGGACGAGTCAGTTAAGTACTAAGCACAGTCCCTCCCCACCAGCGGTGTTCCGCTGTTGCCTCGCTCGAGACCCCAAGACGGTGGAGTCGGTGGACACAGACCGGAGGGGTGGCTCCACTCGTCACACAAATGGAGGATGATGGAGGTGTTGATTGTGGGATTTGATCCCATGGATTTGCGAATTTTCGCGTGGAATGATGTGGGTTCTGACAGTGAAGGATCTGTTGACCGTGCAACCCATGGGTTGTCCATATATATATATATATATAGGGTTTTTTTCAGGGGTTCGAGGTGGCTGCCGCTTGAAGGCTTTGGGGTGTAGGGAGATCAAACCTCTGAGGAAACATGCACGGTAACAGCTCTACACACCTCCAAGTTGGGGGTTGCCTCTTTTATAAAGGGACACGTCGACATGTCCAATTTCAAGAAAAATGACGATGATACGATGATAACATACCGACCTCTTCACTCTTCAACCTAAGTGGTCTTCGGCCAACTGGGCCAACAGTATACGCCTCACCTTCTCAGTTCACTGGCGCTCGCGTCTGTGAATCATCCAACTTGGTCTTCCGCATAGGAACGATCCGAGTTTACCTACAGAGCATTCATGAAAAACATTGAACAATGGTGCCTACAAGCCGCATCACCAAAGACCATCAAAGGCTGGCATTCACAACGCTACTGCCTCTTGTCGCCCTTTAAACTTCTAAGAAACCTACGAAAGACAACGTTTTACTTTACAGTTTGGCTCCCCAAGAACTTTGCAATCCTTCCTTAAAGCAAAAAAGACACCACCCCTAAGATGGCAGGGGTCGGACCCTGGCAGGGGTCCGGACCCGAACCAAATCCTGCGTTGCTTCGTGCCCGGATTCTGAGTCTTAGGGATTGAACAGAAAAACCATTAACACAGCCCAGCCACAAAAAACAAACATAAAACACGCATTCCCAGCCACTCAAGGCATATGCTCTCCAAGTCCCCGTTCCCCGGCCCCGTGTGTTTCTCCCGTTTGGCTGAAAGGCCGAGGAGTTCCGATAGCGCTCGATGTGAGCTTCGAGGTCGGGCCAGGGGCCACAGAGGCGGACCTCACCGGTGGCCCACCGGTTGTGTTCGGTCGAGGTGTTCGGTGGGACGGGTGAAGTTCGGTGGGTCCAAATCACCCTGCAGGTCTTACGGACATCGACTGGGCATGGGTCAGGTTTTAAACCAGTACTGTCGTGAGCTTCAAGGACCCAGCTTTCACTTGCTCCGACTGGACGGTCTGTAGGGTCAAAGAAGACGTTGCTTCCATCGGTCTGGTCTGCGATCGCATGGACATCCTCACCGTGTTCTACAAATGGTGGACCTACTGGTTGACCGAAACCAGGACCATCCATGACCTCAGCCTGGAACTGCAGAGTTCTGGATGCGATTCCCCTCATTTTCATGAGGTGTCCGTAGGCCTGGAGGGTCAAACAATGCAATCCTCAAGCGGAAAGGACACTTGTAAAGGACCTCAGTTATGTGTAGACCAGCTCCGGGATTTGATGAGAATTGGAACTGCCTTTCTTCGAGTCGCTGCTTTCTTGGATAGGATAGATCAGTATTTTGACAGTGACACGGAGTTTCTAGAAGGATCTGACAAGAACAAACACATGCCTCTTTCAGAAAAAAAACACACACATCTCATAGTAGTCGTTCACCACTCGTGCTGCATGTTTCAGTCGACAGACTGCTGTCCGCTAAGTCATTGCCACCCGAGGACGTTCCGAACGTTTGCAAACGTTCACGTCACTGCATCCGCATCCCATCGAATTCCGAAAACAAGGCGGACGGAACCATCGGCAGGCCGCAGACCTCGCAGATCTTCTTGCTGGGAACTCTCCATTTCTTGAAGCCTGCCGCCGACAGAGTGCGGGGGGAAGCCAAATCATCTGAATTGGTGGTGGTCTTGTCTTTGGGGTGTTTAAGCCCACATTCGGTGTGGGCAGCTAAAAGAGCCTATCTTGGGTAAACACGATCGGAAAGACGGCATTTTGGGGGATCGTCTCACTTACCTTTGAGGAAAAAAACAAATCATCCCAGCCCTTACACTGAGCCTAATTGCCAGGTTTGCCCAAACATCTGTAATATTCTGTTTACCTGGAAGACATTCGCAAAGCAGCTGCAAACAGTTGATAAACACCTGTTTTGGTCGAGACAGTCGTGTAGTCTTGGATCTCAGGCATCCATCTCCCTTGCCTGATGTTTGTGCATCTCTGTTTGTAGCTGGACCTGTAATTGCTACCAACATGTTGGGTATGACTCTTTTGGCATGAATTCACCCAAAAAGGACGATTTTTCCCCAACAAGTGCCTGGAACCCAGCTTTCAATGGAGCCCAGCTTTCTCTGTGCCGAGCAGAGGCATGGCTCAGTATGTTGTCGTATCGAATCAAACATGAACAAACCCTCACCTTGTCAGCTTCCTTCAATCCACCTCGACCTTCTTCCGCCTCTTGATCTTCATGGGCCAGACATGGCCATACCAACTCATAGAACATCTTCAAAACTTCAACCTACAAGTACGGTTTCCATTTCCAGCACCTGTCAGCCTTTATGAATCCAGTGCGATAGTGTGGGGATGAGTGGCAGATGAGCATCACCTGGCTCACCAGCGCGCTTCGCGGGTCCGCGCAGCTGTCGCCTGTCAGTCGCTCTTGTAGTTTGGGTACATAAGAGCTGTCCACCATGTTCACGAAGGCATACCCCAAGGACGCCTCGAGGACAACGAGAATCTGGTGGAGAGCAAGATTCAACACATCTTTATTCGGTGGATGAGTTCCTTTGAAGCTGGGGGAGGGGAGGTTCAAAAGAGACACCAAGCAGTCAAGAATACTCTCCGAGTCATTGACATGGAAGTGGAAAACCGCCTGTTTTGTAGAGAAAACATGGTCTTGCAGGGGCCAAATTTCTCCATTCCATGATTCCTTCAGGGAGGCTAGATCTATAGACCTGGGCTTCAATCCTGGAAGCTGAGGCAGCCAATGTACTAATCCAAAGGATGATTTTCTTCGGCCAATTGTCAAGCCTCTAGCGACCATAAGCGTTGATATTTGGTTGGTGTTGCCAGTGGAGCTTAGGTAAAAACACAGCCATGGGCCATGAGTACATTCGAGCCATAGCCACCAAATGCCGCAACCACATCATGTAGAATCTTGAATAAATCCACCCATTTGGAGGCACGTCACGCACTCCTCGCGACGTCTCGCTCCATCTCACGGACCCTTGCCAACCTCCTTGGGGAGGTTCCGGTAGGATGGCCAAGTAACTACTCTGGTGAAATGGAATCGCAGAAAATACCTAGCGCTTCCAATGGGTGTCCAATGGTGACCTATAAACACTGTAGGGTTGTCCATTGGTAACCCCTTGAAAGCAGCTGGTATGTATTTGGATCGTAAAGGCTCTTCTGTCAACCGGACCAGCTGGGCGGGACAGTATCCTAAACTTTCGACGCCGGGAAAAACATAAACAGATTCCCCCAAAGGGGATTCGATATCAGCCCAAAGTAGCCACCTCAGTGTGCGGTTAAAGGCAGCAATATTCGTCTAATTATCATGTTGGAGCAGTCAGGATGGTGCAAACCCATTGACTGAGTGCACGCCATCCTTGTACCACAACCCAGCACATCTCTGGACAATAGGTTGTATGACACATCTTTGTCATTAGACACATGCAGCCCACGCCGCCTACAGCAGTGCAGACTGACCTATAGTGCTTGCTTGATAGGCAAATAATAGCAAATATCGCTTGACAAAACTGTGAGGTTCCAAGCCCCCAAGCTACCTCTACCTGGCCTCTGTCTGGAAATCGATGGGCAAATACCTGGGAGAAGAGCGAGCATTCTGCTTTTTGGTTGCATTTATCTGTCTTATGGACAAAGGCAAACCTTCTGAATTCTTGGAAGATCCAAATAGTAAGAATCTCCCAGTGGATCCAAGGCATTGTTGCAAACTCCAGTTTGAAACCTCATGAGCATCGACACTGAAAACTGAGAAAACTGCGTGCAGTGCAAGGTTTCAGGGCGTTTGTTGTGCTCAGCAGGGGTGAGGGGGATAACCTGACATTGCTGCAATGCACCAGCACCCTATAGCAATTCCAAGCAACAAACTACAAAGGTGAAGGTGGGCTACTCACTAGATTCATAGCCTTCCTCCTGCTTTGAGTAAACCAGGCCTATAGCATAGCAAAACAACACCAATATTCACCAAAACGCAGAAAGCGCTGCTCCACGGCAGAAAAGCGCTGACACTGCTAGCGCATGTCCTATTTCCTCCAAGTGGCACAAAGTTGTATTGGCCGAAGAAGCCTTCGTTGTCCAGCATCTCCAGCAACTTGGAGCGCGTGTAGTTATTCCTATACGGCGCGGCACGATGCTGGCGCGGCACTGTGCAGGCCAGGCGGTTGTCGGAGATCGTTATTGGAGAAAACACAGTGTGGAGATGATTGAAAGGGGGCATGCCCCTTGGGGGTGGAAGACATATAACACAAATTGAGTCCAATATCAAACATAATAAGTAATATTATATGATTTAGTTGTGGCCGGGACACCACTTATACACACAAGAATTGTCATGTCTTGTTTCTTCACCCATTCCTTCAACCAAAACTACACGGTCATGGCCACATCTCTGCACTTGCTTCTTCTCCCAAAGTCGCGGCTAGACCTCGAGGAGTCCATAGTGGCCCAGTGACCATCGAAAACAGTTGTCCTAGTTATATACCCACCCTGAACAAGGAGACACAATATGGAATAACTTCCAATCTAATTTAAAACATATTTCAAAACTGCACGGAACACGATCCTTCAATCTCCTAGCTCATGGAAATTCACAGAACAAACACGGACCGTCCGCAAATCTTCCACCCAACTGTTAGCTCGTCATCTCTGTCCGAAAACACACAGACCAATGTTGAGCACCCCGAAACTCTCTCACTAACCCAGCGTCGGGAGGTTCCGCAGCATCACGGAGGTACCGCCATCCGCAGTGGTCGATTGGTCAGTCCAGGCCCTGAAGCGGTGGCACCGGGCACCGGGGTTGGTTCGGTCAAGCCATGGGAGGACACAGAACTAGTTTTTCCACGGAACCAAACCAGAAGTCACCTGTGTTTTTTGTGGATTTCAAAACCACTATCTACCGCTGCTAGTATTCGGTCATCATTGCCTCATTGCAGGGGAAGCTCCAAACCACGACGTACGGACCAAGCAAAACAGACTGCCAGGCAGGTGGGGGGTGGAAGATGGGTTGAAGGATGTTGAAGGGCTCCTCTGAATTCCTGATGGTTGTGCGTTGTGCGCACAGGTGTTTTTTTCGTCGTTTCTCTACCTGGCGGTGTCTTAGGTAGTCCCCCTCATCACTCGATCAACGAGATCAAACGACTCCCCACAAACAAAAATCATGACGCGTGAAACCCTGTAATGCCCTATAGTGCACCCAAGCTGCGGAGAATAAGTCAAATCGGCCTCTCGATTGTCCTCAGGCAGATTCAGGCAGGAAGGTCATTGATAGGGGGTTGAAATATGTGACATGCATGGCTGATAAAAGCACACCGAAATAGATGATTTCGGATGCACTTCAATGTGAGCATTCTCCGGCGGAGCAGCTTCGGAGATGTCCAATTGCTTGACCCTTCGTACTAGGCCTCCAGCCTGTTCTCAACTTGGGTGTTCTTGCGCATCATGCGCAACCTCGAGTGCCTGTAGCACTGGCCACCCGATTGGCCGACCCACGAGGAATCTTCGTCCCTACCGCAGCGGGATGTTGAAGCCACCTTCTTCTCCCCGGAGATGGTCGTGACCAGTGACAGGATGATCATTGTGAGGGACCCGCGGTCGCAGTGAAGTAGTCTGGTGACTTCACGACACTTCTTCATGGCTTCTTCGTGAAGCTCAAGCGCTCCCGCTGCCTCAATCAACCGAGGTGAGGTGTGATGAGTCGCTCATCACGGGATTCAACCCAGCACGCAAGGTTGTCCGCCACTCGCTGCGGGAATCCAACCTCAGGGTATCCAAGCACTCCCTGGAAATGAGTCATTGTCGGTTCTGCTGCACAGGAGGAGTATCGGTTCGCCCTCCACGATCTTCGTACTAGGCCTCCAGCCTGTTCTCAACTTGGGTGTTCTTGCGCGTCATGTGCAACCTCGAGCGCGACCCGATTGGCCGACCATCTGCTGCACAGGAGGAGTATCGGTTCGCCCTCCACGATCTTCAGCCTGAGCAAGAGCACCAGAGCTTCTCTCACGGCCTCAAAAGCACTGATCCAAGTGTGGCCTCTGTCCCCCATCCTCCTGACGTGGACTTAACATCCTGTTGATCCCCTCCAAAATCTGCATCTACAAAAAGTTCCAACCGGAGATCTTTTGGATCATCCTGGCATCTGGCTGCAGGAGCTTCCGCAGCGCAGACTTGCCTAGGAGGCATATCGAGGCCTCAGTTGAGCCGCGAACTTGCCTGCACGATGGTGGTCCGATCTGTCATCTGCTGGAATACGTACCGCTCAACTTCTTGAAGACAGGATTTCAATCACGTTTCCTTTACATTATCGCTCCCAAGGACCTTTTTTGGGTGAGTGTCATAAAATCAAGCTGTGTTCAAGCTCTATACATATATAAATTTCAAAACGAAAGCCAGCGTTTTTACTTTCGAGTGTGCCACCCCCCCGAAACCCCCTTCTTACTCAGCTGGCGCAGGTATAGATACCCAGGGTAGCTACAATTCAGTTGCCAGGTATAGTACAGTTTCCTTTCCGTCAGCCGCTCGATAACCTTTACACATACACAGCAAACCACAGCTTTGCAGTCTCATTCTTGCATTGAACTTATATAGGTGTGTAAGAGGTATAGCAACATAGAATTTATACGGACCCAGGGTAGCTACACTTCTGTTGCCAGGTATCCCACTTCAATTTCCCTACCCTGGGTCCGCGCGCGCGCGCCTTGCTGGCTCCCGCGCGCGCGCGCGCGCGCGGACCCAGGGAAGCTACAAGGCAGTTGCCAGGTATACCCAGGGTAGCTACAATTCAGTTGCCAAGTAAAAAGCACTGCAAGCAACCGAAGACAATTGCATGTCTTAAAATCACAAAAAAGCACCTCCAAAACCTTGTTCCGTGCACCCCTACACCACCACCTATACTTTCGAGTGTGCTTTCTCAGCCCACCCCCCCC
>CAXAMN010024173.1:230529-255471 GCA_963970005.1 Durusdinium trenchii
GCTGAACTGGGAGTATATCTCCGAGCTGTCGATCGCAAACTGCATATGATCTTGACCGCCTGAAAGGGAAAATGGATTGCGGCTCCCTCTATCTTAAGGTTGTCGAACCTTTCTTCCGCTTCCATTCATGGATGATGTTCCATCAGGGCGGGTCGAAACCCTGCCCTGTCAGCGACTTCATTCACCCTGCTGTTTCCTTGGCTTTAAATGTCAGCCAGTGTTTCGCGCAGAAAAATCTGAGCGGAGACAATTGAGGTGGAAATGCCCGCCCCTTTGCCAATCGCATCACAAACCAAAATGATATTTTTTTTTGCCAGTGTATGTTCCCGGCGCAGGTCAACGTCTATGAGCTGGGCAACAGCCATTGCTTCCAGCAGAGTCATCCGTGCATGCGGTTTCATACTGATTGGTTTGAGGCAACATCATGTCGAGTGGCCAAGCTAAAGATTCTAACCTGGAAGACTTCTTCCGTTTTTCACAGGGATGGCTGGAGAAGGAGTGCATCGAAATCCGCATGCCCACCAAGCGTGCAGCGTAAGTTTTAACATTTTCTTGCAGGCGCACAGCACAAATTTTCAGGTTTCTGCGCAAAGAAAACCCTACAACAAGTTAATTGTTCATGTTTTCTTTCCCTAAAGCTGTATAAATAAAACTCCAAAATGCTTTCTTGGAAATGTCCTCCACCGACTTAGGAGACTTAGCCTAAGTCACTTAAGTGGCTTACGCTAAGTCGCCTAAGTCACTCAACCCACATAGGCCTAAGTGTCCTAAGTTCACTTAAAAGACATAGTCTAAGTGCTTTATACCCACCTGTGTATATATTTTATAAGTGGTTTACAAGTCAACATATAAGTCGATGTCTAATCACCCTTAGTCGTTATAAGTCGTACTAACGTTTAGCAACCGGGGCGGTCATCCAAGTAGAAGTACGCCAGGGGCTGGGGAGGGAAGATGGAGGGGAGCGAGACGGAAGATCGAGGTGCACGGGCGGAGGGGAGCGCGACGCTTGGGTGGGACGGGAGGCGCGTGGGGTCGGGGCTGGGAGGGAAGATGGAGGGGAGCGAGACGGGGGGCGCATGAAGATGGAGGGGAGCGAGACGGGAGGCGCATGGGTGGGGAGGGAAGAAGGAAGGGAGTGGGAGGCGCACATGGGTGTGGACGGGGCTGGGGAGGGAAGATGGAGGGGGCGTGGCTTGGGTGTGGACGGGGCTGGGGAGTGCATGGGTGTGGACGCTTGCGCGGCTGATATGCTAATTACGAGGACATGGTTGCACCACCAGCATCATTGCAGGCTGCTCCGGGTCAGTGCACAAGTAGGACGAAGCATGGGTGGGGGTAGTGCTGCTCCATGCTTCGCGGAAGCCCGTTGGGAGGTGAGTCGAGCTGTGTTGCACCAGAACCGTGATGCTTGAAATATCATAGTTGCCACGCAGCCTGGAGGGGGCTGATGCTTCGTTTTGGCCTGCTAATTTGTGTTTGTTTATTTTTCCTGGGTTGTGCGCTTCTTTTTGCTTTTGGGTCCGCGGGCTCACCTTGTTTATATCCCTTGAATAGCTAGAATAGAGCTATTTTTAAAGCCGGCAGAACGCAACGTTAGATAGTGAACGTGGGGACGTTTTCTTGGCGTTTTAAGGGTCGAATTAGATGTTGTATTGCTGCGGCGAGGCCTTTCGTTTAGGCAGAGGGCGCGTCGGGAGAGCCAGATAGAGACGATAATATCGCCTTATGGTTTTAGCCGTGTTTTGCATCATCACCGTGTTTTTGATTATTTGAGTGAACATGTCATTGCTAGCAACATGCTCCAAATTGCGTAAATACCGATGCTTTGGGCAGAAGTGTAAGCCACACTGCAAAACCATGCAGCAACCATTGTTGTTTGCTCCTAATGCAACGAACCACGTCAAGATCGTGGCTTGCCGAGGTGCAAAGCCAGTATTTACATCACATGTATTTAATGGCTTTTGGGTTCCTCAAGCAAAGACACTTAGATAGACATAGCTTGAATAGAGCTAGAATAGACATATTTTGAGCTGTATTGAATTAGTTTTATTGTTGTCAGAAAGCGCCGTTAGACACTGGCGTCTTCTTTCAAGATCCTCGTCCTTGGCGTCCAAGAGGGGGGCGAACTTGGCGCGAAGCCGTCTAGCATCTTCGGCCCGCCTGCGCAGATGGAGTCGCTCCGCCTCCTCCCCGAGCTCCGGGCCCACATGTTGCCGCAAAGTCTCGCGCGCCTGAGCCTCTGCAGCGGCGGCCTTGCGGGCTGCCAGGGCCGGTCCCGCCCGAGAAGGGCGCTGCAAGGCCGTCTCGAGGGTGGCGCGCATCTCTGCTGACAGCCGGCGTAAGGCCGCTTCCACCACCTCCGCGCGACCGGCCGCTTCCCAGGACCGCAGCGAGCGGGTCAGGTGCTTGCGTCTGTGCGGGTTCTGGCTAGCCTCTTCCAAAGCCGCTGCATCGCACCACAAACACCTTGCATGCCCTCGATCTCGATCTGTCCTCGCTGGCCCGCCCATAGCCTCATATTTCAAAGCAAACACGCAGGGCATGGTAGGGCTCGCGCCAGGACAAAGTTCATTTGGCCAGCGGCCACGAGCGGCGGGCCGCTTCTTGGCTGCAGCTTCCTCCGCGCCGACGCGGGGTTGCCAGGGCCGCGCGTTGCGCCACTCGGGCGGCGGGGCGGTCTTGCCCCGCAGACGACGGCGCATCACCAAGCCAGGCAACTCTGCGCCCGCTGGTTCGCTCGCGGCCTCCTCCACGTTCCAAACCTCCGTCAAAGGCAGCGCCTCATCGAAGCGGGCCTCGTCGGCGGCCGCTTCTGCCACCACATGCTGCACGCGGAGATCCATTGCGTCAACAGCTACAGCTAATATAGGAGAGCAGTTGCGTGAAATGGCTGCGGCGGCACCACGCATCGCTGCGCATGCTTGACATAGAAGCTTAGCAACACACGGCTCATATATGTGAAAAACTTCTCAACGGTCTGAATACTCTACAGCTCCCTGTATAAAAGAGAAACGCTGAGCCCAACAAAACCCGAAACCACACTCTTAAGACACTGCGTTCCTCGGCCGCTTTTTTTCGACGTCCGAGGTCGGAAGGTCGCATTGCTCAGTGGCTGGGGCTAGGCGGTGTAAGACGGCCGGCTTCGTCTTTGCCATGCCCCAGTCCACCGAGAGCAGGTCGCAGCCTAGCTCCCGGCTCATCCGGCTGGAGGCGAGGCTGGACGGAATGACCGCCCGCCAGCCCGGCCGCAGGAAGCACCTGAAACAAAAAAACCTTGTTTCCTTTCAGTTTTGTTGTTGTTTGACGCCCGTTATAGTGACCGTTGACCAACGAACATCCGGCCTATCCATGTCGGCCGTCTTGTTGCGAGACCGGGTGAAGCAGCGCCGTCGCTTTGGCGGGTGCGGGGCCGCAGCGTCGAAGATCGCACCCTCGAAGGAAAAGGCAGCGCTGGCCTTGCGTGATAATAATTAGCTTGTCAATTGGCGAGCGATGTGTTTGTCTTGTCTTATTGGACCTGGGCAACGATCTCGTCCTCTTCGACGCTGTTTGCTGGAGAGGGAGGCGACCAAGGACCCATGACCTGCACCGAACTAGAGCAAGAGGACGAAGAAGAAGAAGAAGAAGAAGAAAGATAAAGTGGCGCAAGTTGCCGGCTTGATGGTGACAAGACGCGGCCTCCTCCGTAGGCTGGTTGTCGAAGGCGCCCACAACGGATTCCTTGAGCAGCAGCAGCAGCAGCAGCGGGAGGAGTAGGAGGAGTAGGAGTAGGAGTAGTAGCAGTAGCAGTAGCAGTCGCAGCAGGAGTAGTAGTAGCGGTCGTTTGATGAGCAGTGGCGGTTGATTGCTGCGTTGCCAGGTAAATGAGGCTTGCGTACTCAGCAATATCAGGAGTGAGGGGCATTAGCGGCTCAACCGTTTCTAGGATTTCAATAACCAAGAATGACATCAAGCGAAACGTGGATTCAAACTCTTCTGGCTTGATGCCACCAACGATGCTGCTTCTTTCTTCCACTACCACTACCACTACCACTACTCCTACTGCTATACTGCCACAGCCACTGCCACTGCGACCACGACGACGACGACTACTACTACTACTTCCACTTCTACTTCTACTGCTGCTGCTGCTACTACTACTACTACTACCACCACCACTACCACTGCTCCGACTGCCACTGCCACTGCCAATACCACCACCACCACTACGACGACTACCACTACCACTACTACTCCACTCCCACTCCCAGTCCCAGTCCCAATCCCAGTCCCACCACCACTACTACTACTACTACTACGACCACCACCACCACTACTACTCCTAAGGCCTACTACTCCTACTGCCACTGCGACTACTACTACCACTACTACTAGTACGACTACTACTGCTACTAATACTAATATTATAACCAATAACTGATAACTGACTACTGACTACTTACTTACTTGCTTGCTTGCTTACTGTCTTTCTTACTCTAACTTACTTACTTACTCACTTACTCACTCACTTACCTACTAGCAAACAAAAACATAATATTCAAACCAACTATCTAGCTAACTAAGTCACTCACTCACTGACTTTATCCTAGGACCTACCTACCTATATACCTACCCAGTACACCTTGCTACTTACTCATATTACGACCACTACGACTACGACTACTACTTCTACTGCTACCTACTACCTACTACCTACTGCTTGTACCCACTACCCACTAACGACTACTACTACTACTACTACTACTACTACTACCTTTACTACTACTTTTACTACTACTTTTACTACTACTGCTACTGCGACTGCTGCTGCTGCTGCTACTACTACTACTACTACTACTACTACCACCATTTAGGGCGCTTGTAGGTGTTTAAGCTGGCTGGCCCTAGCGAGTCTCTTGTGGAAGGACATTCTGACCAACAGCAAAGCTCAAGCGCCTGCTGTATTCCGTTTACACCCTATATTTGGATATGTTGGGAAAGTTGCGACACGGGCAACCCGATCTGCGGGCGGGCCAGCTGGCTTGATTGAGAAATAGGCCAGCTGGGCTGGCTCTTTGGTTAATCCAAGGAAACACATCCTTGATCATTAATTGTTATTGGGTGTTAGTGTTATCGATTTATCTGTGATTGGGCAATGTATGGACCCGACATCACATGGCCACTTCACCACATTTCGGAACGCCACACGTTTCGGCGTTGTTGGGGGACTTAGAGACTAAGGGCCCGATGGGTCTGTGAGCGATTCTCACGGAGACCTACGGCGGGCCATCAGAGGTGGTTTATATATGGCACTGGTTTATATGGCACAAGTGACCCCGTGGCCCCCCATCGGCCTAAGACCTCTTTATTTTGACCTCTTTATTTTTGTGCCTACTCTGAAACCACTGTCATGATTTCACCATTAACTATACCATGAAGATCCTTGAAGCATGGACCCTCACCAGCTGACCCTCTAACCTACGGATGATCTTGGAGTCGGTTCCTGGTCAGTTCCTCCGGCGCACCAGGTCCTGAAAACCGGTCTTCCCACCGAAATGGATCGAATCACATCCCCCAAGTCTGTGACGTCTTGACACCGTCTACCAGGTATAGATGTTTCTGCCTCAAAGAAGGCTGTTCTTTTTGGGACAAGAAGGTAGGAATTCTGGCATAGTTGGCAGATCCAGATCCAGGTATACAGCCACTTCTTGTTTAAAGACGGAGGATGTCGTTGTTTTCATTTGAGGAGGGTCGCAGCTCCAGCCGGAGAAATATCGACTGCACGTCTTGCGACCAAGGATCCATCACATAGCCTTGAATGCCTGGGCGTGTGAAGTCGCATTTGCGCCGGCGGCTGGGGGACTTGATTCCGGCCTCTACAGGTTGCCATCAAATGCCATAAAACCTGTTGGTGGGCAATATAGAAAGAGGGTGCAACACAAGAGGCATCATTTCTGAGACTGCTGCACGAGAATCTCGCCCGTGGTCAGGTCGAACAAAACAGTAGCCGTGCTTCTATGGTCCCTTTTTCTAGGGGGAACCCCAAACGACCTGTCGTTACATCACATCGGATGGACATGAGGAGTGACGAGCTGCATCCAAATGTAAACAAAGTTCAAATACCACTGGCACAAGCAGTGAGTTCTTTTCGGCACAGCGCACCAGTATTTTCAAGCCGCTGCATTGTTCATACAAGTCTCGTCTCCAACCTTTGATTGGACTCGTCTCCAAAAGAAAAGGATTTGACTTGTCTCGCATTGCGATTGCACCTCCAAAGTCCATGATTTTGAGCATGAATATATCCCAAACACGACCCATGGGACATCATGGGACTGCCATATATGCCGATCAGTTGGGGTGGTTGACCCGGGGTCAATGTAGACATATATTACCAATCACATGGCCTCGAACGCTCCACCCCACCTCCCCGACAGATGTCCCCAGCGGCCCCAAAAGGTGTGTGGACGACACACGACCGGTGTCGTCAGACGTGTCCGGTCGAAGCGAGTCGCACTGGACGCAGAACCGGGTCATGCATGGGTACCGAACATGAAGCGAATCTGACTGGTGCTTAGTAGGAAATTTTCATGAACAGAATAGACTACCAGAGGTCAAGCTACCAGGGCTCAGGGCTCCGGGAGCCGATACTCGCGATGTATCGGCTATGTGCCCATGATCGACTCACGAGTCTCGATTTTCTCCCGCAAACACTGAGGTCCAGGTGGGTTACACCTTTTTCACGCTCGAAGCTGTGATTTCTACCGTCCAAGGTTCAAATCAGCCATTGCACTATACTTCCCAAAAATTATTGAACACACCTGAAACAACCATGTGTGTGTGTTGAACACATCAATAATTTGATATAATTTGACATAGTGTGACAGCAGTTCAACGAACAAATAATCGAAACCACCAAGCAGTTCGTCTAGGTGGGAAAATGTTCCTACCCAATCAATCCCCATCACTGAAGCAGACCTTCCCCCCAAGCGGTGTGAAATTCACCCAAGTGGCCCATCGCCTCGCAACCTGCAGTCTTGCGTGGAAGGTCTTGCCTCCTTTCTTAGAGAACCAGCACTGGTTGGTACTCCATGACCCTTTATGAACGTCCATCTTTTGGTTTCTTGCTACAATTCATGTTCTTGCTGTTATTGGTTCGGTCAAAACAGAATCCTGAACACCGGTCTACTCTTATGTCGGTGGTGTAGTCAGCTTTCTCGAAACCTTGATTGAGCTAAAGGAGGACCAACCCTGAAAGCCTGCAGAAACCATGAAAGGTACTGTACAGATGCACGCATGGTCCTTTTGGTTCAAGGGTGCCCCATCCTTCTTGTACCTAGATTTATCCATCTGAGAGAAGCTTGTCGGGACTCAAACCTCTGAAGTCTGCCCAGAATAAAACAATCAAGACTTCTTAAATGGGGGCACCCACATGTCCAAAGTTCTTGGATCTCAAGTTGGTCTGAGATTGTGCTACCAAAGAGGCCCTCTATCATGTCATTCTGTGCTCAAAGTAATCACAAACTTGTGTTTTCTTATCCACTCTTAAACAGCAAGCATCTTGCCAACAAAGTTGCTCCCATCTTCACTGAATCAAGTAGGGGAATTGCTTGGACAAAGCCAAAGCCACGAGCACAAGCAGCCAAAGGTCCTCTACTACACTTCACTTCGCCAAAACCACTTCAATCCAATCCCAAATGTCGACTCTTGAATAGTAAAACTAACTAAATGATGCCCGGGCTTATTTAACCAGTCTAGTCGAGCCGCATCAGCTGTTCAGCCCTGGACCGACCATCTGGATGACATCCCTCGCGCCTGGAACTGACACAAATGTCATCCATGGAGCGCTGGCCTCAGCGAGGGGATCTCGGGTTCGGATCTGGTCCGCTTCGATCTGGTATGAAATCTGGGGTTCGGATCTGGGGTTCAGGGCGGCTCACTCGATCAACAAACGATTGAGCTGCAAAGCTTGGTGGCTTCCTCACTTGGCACTGCTCAAGTTTTCAGCACTACAGGCCCCTTAACGGCCGGGATTCTTGAGGTTCTTGGTGAAACAACCATGTTGGTCATTCTCCTCGGTTGCAACAAGGCATCAGTCGAGCAAGCGAAACACTTTTGTTCTGATATTAAAGGGTGGAGCAAACAAGCATGTTTGTCCTGTCAACCAAACTCTTTCGGACATGGCTCCGATTGGCTCCAAACTGCCAATGCAAAATACTGAATAACTAAACATAAAGACCATATATAACAATCCCCAACCATCCATGATATTGGAATAGTTACTTACATCAAGGTCATTTTCATGGGGTACATGTAACTCTTCCAATCCCGACGGTCTGGATGGTCTTCCACCAATCCGAGACTCTGTCAGGTTCGCTGAGCCGATCCGAGGCTCAGCTCACGCTGAGGAGGATCCGAGGCCACGTGATCTGTCCTTAAATCCCCTAATAGAAGATCGAACTGATTGAACATCTTGAACCTGAACAAATACACCAGTTTGGAAGAGATGTGGCGGTTGGAACACTTGATTCACCTTGCAAAAAACACGGCACTGCCCTTCTTCGAGTCAAGAAACCTCTTGAGCTTCAGGCTCCTGGTGCAGGCAAGCAACGGTCGGAGCAAGGTCCAAACCATGGGGTGGGGTGGTCAAGTAAATCGACGTTTCGAGCCCAATGTAGACAAGTTCTCAAGATGTCCAAGACATGGATACGGGTCAGATTCTTGCCCAGTCAGCCCTGAGTCATGCCTGGTCCTTTCGGTTCAGTGAGGGAACTTGTCACAAAATACATTGGCCAGTAGCCACCCACATCAACACACAAGATAAGATATTTTTTGTGTGATCCAAGTACGGTGTTCTTGTTGCGGCAGGACATGTGAACTTTCATTGAAGGCCGAGAACTTGGAAACCTAGCAGGTCCTAGCAATGAAACTGAGCAAACCAAGGATGTCTGCATGGGGGGTGCGGAGCCTTGGCTGCCTCTTTGAATCTTTCAAATTGTCGATCGTGTGAACATATGGAAAAATGCACTCCCCGGTCCAATGGACACAATTTGAGACGCTCTCACGAGATGATTGTGGCAGAAATCAAGGCCATGTTGCAATTGTTTACATGTGATTGACCATGCATCATGGGAACCGCAAAGCATGTATCACAAAAAAGGCCATGGAGAAGCCGGTTCATGCCTATTCCGCAGCCTAAAAAGGCCACGTTTCCAGCGGAGTGTCAGGTCAGGAACTCCTTGTTGAAGGAGATTTGGTTGCGGAGCTGCTTGTTCTGCTTCACGAGCCTCAGTGCTGTCGGGACATCCTTGAGATGTTGTTGGTGTTTTCAAAGCTGGATTTGGACACAGACCCTGTTTCATCTGTCCAAAATCCTTTCCACCAACACACTCTGAAAGCTTGTTCGGAAAACTTGTGTTCATCATTCTGTACTTGGTTCCTTCTAACCCCTCGAAATATTCAATGTCCATGTTTTCCGCTGAAACGCCTTAGACATCTGTTGAATCTTTTTGGACTTGATATTAGATATCATTGTTTTGTAAACTTTAAACCCTTTTGACTTGCAAGTTTATCGAGCACTTATCATGAAACAACAACCTTGAAAAACATGTTGGACACCCCTAAACACAACCTACACACATGACCTTTGTTTCTTAAACTAACCCCTTTACTTCCACTACTAAATTGCCCCCAAGATCATTTTGGGATAACGATGTTCTTATTAGGTACCCACTCGTACACGGCGTCTACACCCTTCCCAAGGACACGAAGCCACGCAAACGCACTTTCCGAGACCTTGCCAAACCGAAAGGAACAGTGACATGAAGAATCAACAATCTTTAGTTGTTATACACTTACACGTGAAGAATATCGAAGAAACTCTGTGTTAATAAAGGGTAGTCTACAGGGAAGAGAAAGACCCTGCGATATGAAGGTTTATTGTTTGAGCTGAATTTTAAAAAAGGATTTTATATAACTAAATGCAATAATATGTAGTAATTTCGTAGGGGGTGGATCCATGTATAGGTTCCCCTAAAGCCTAAAGCCATCGCAGTTGTGTTTGGTTTCATTCACCACCATGCAACCACAAACCCCTCAGCCCAAGGCGCCCCTTTTGAGGAATGAACTATGAACAACATGGTGTTCATCCGCCCAAACCCCTTCGTTTCGGTCAACAACAACCAAAACCATCCCCAAACCAGTTTCTAGGTGGTGAAAACCGTGAAATCATTTGAGCAAACAAAGGTTGTCATCCACCAACCACCAGTGTATCGGAGCGTTGTGGCCGAGGAGCTGCGCCACCTCGTCTGAGAGTCTTTGCAGGTCTTCCTTTTTCACCGACGCACTGCACGCGGCGCTGCCGATGGCGTCCATCACGCCGAGGTCGCGCTGCACGCCTGGCGCCTGGAGGATGAGACATGTCTAGTGAGACGTGGTCCGGAAAGCAAAGGGGTAAATGGGATGTGGAAAACAGCTGCAAACACTGACAGAACTACTGGTTTTGTAGAAATCGATGTACAACTGGCGGAATCAGCAGAAAGTGGCAATCCAAGACCGAGAAACCCATCATCAGGCCCATGGGACTAGGATATAGTTAACTAGTTTTGAACTTGACCCAACTGGTCATCTAGTGTCATCTAATAGCTCTTGATCCATAGAGTATCCAGCTTTCGTTCCATACATCGCATCGGCCCAAACAAAACATCGGATCCCAACACCGAAGCAAAGTGGCCAGAAACCTCCGTCCCTTACGCGCCCTCCGCGCCTCGTGGAGCTGCAGGTGTGCCAAGGGACTCACCGGCGCTCCTGGTGAGACGAAGCAGCCGAGCCGCGGCGCGAAAGCGCCCAGCGGGGCACCGGGGGCCGGGCGGTTTCGGGTTGATGGCTGATCTGCGGATGTCTGGGAGATGCGTTGGACAGTGGAGGTTGTCTTGTTTGCTTGAAAGGGGGATTCAGATATGTTAAGATGGTAGGTATATAAACTCATCGATCCAGCCTTATGCCCCTCGCGCGATAATCTTAGGTGCAACAGGATTGCAATCGAAAAAACGGGACTCTCGCGGCTACATTGTTGTAATCCCTCACTATCCCAGGAGCAACAAGTTCGAGATGGCATCTGGACCAGTGAAGTCCGCCATAGGCCGTGGCGGCCCATTGAAGCTCCAAACTGTTCACTGCTCTATTTTTTGAATGCTTGACCAGAGACTGTTTGAACAGTCCCAACCAAACGAATGTAAACCAAAAACATGAAACAATGCCCCAACCCCCCGAAGGGATCTTAACAACTAAAAGAAGAATCCCCAAAAGGGCGAACTTGGGAGGACATAGGGAAACAAGGTACAACCAAGCGTAGACAGGCATAAACAAGACTAGCCCTGTAAACCTCTGCAAACGTGTGCAAAGTCCTCATGAATAGAGAACCCCTAGGGATCCACATACCTTCTCAGGAGGTACTTGGGCCCTCCAAGCCTACAGAAATAGTCTCCAATCACCTTCTGAGCAGGTACTTGGATCCCTAGGGAACCACTGTTCTTAGCCAATACGCAATCCTACGGATCCTGCCGGGATGGGTCCCTTGATCCGCTCCTCCTTTGGGCGATGGGTTGTCCAGCACATCCTCGGTCGCAGGGAGGTCGTTCGTTTCACCCAACAGTGGTTTTTGATGGTGGTCCTCATTCAAACGGCTCATGAAAACGGGTTTCTGATCACCAAGAAGCCAGTTTTCACGAGCAGTTTTGGATAGTTTCTGCGTGTGAAATGCAGAACTGAAGCTAGCAAAGGATTTGGATTCTAAAGCCCGAGTATAAAGTCTCACCAATGGAGCATGGTGATTGGTGTGAACTCGGTATAGTTCAATCATACCGCCCTGCGTTGAACACACAAACTCACTATCAGAAAGTCAGGACCTGTGGTCTCTTTCGAAGACCTCGACTGCAGGCCTTGCAGATCTCTTTTGTACAAAAGAACTGGAACATTGGACCATGGAACATTGGACCATGGAACAAGACTTGAGGAGACAAAAACCACTACGACTTGATTGATCAGACTTGGGATATGTTCAACACAAAGGCCTCGAACTCTGCCCCGGCCAGGCCGCCTTTGTCCGAGAATTCAGTGCACCATTGCACCATTGCACCGTTCCGTTGCGAGGTTCTCGACCGAAGTACGGAGACCTCGATGCCCGAGACCTCGGTCCGAGCTTTGTTCTGCCACACCGAGGTGCGGAGCGTGGCGTGTTCAAACAACTGGCGCCCGTCAGCTCCAGCTCCACATTGAGATCCACCGGGCGGTCCTGTGGATGGGACCCGTACCCGATGTGAGTGGTGGTGAGTGGTGTTGGCGCAGAAGGCGGAGCCAAAGAAGAGAGCCATGAAGGCGGTGATTTTCACCAGCGTGTTAGACGTATAGAGAAGAGGAAGACATGGATGGGAAAAGGAATGCAACGTGGATGGGACATCATGGTTCGATGTGCATGAACAAAGCTGCTTTTCCTTTAGACAGGCGGTGACTCCACTTCCATTTGAGTGAGTCAAAGTGTAGTACGCGGAAGGGCTGGTAGGTGGAAAGGGTGCAGGGTAAAACATGATCCAAGAACATGAACAAAGATTGGGTTGCAACCATTGGGGAATGCACATTGTTGTGCACTTGCATTGTTCTTTGAAGTTGCAGCAACTCCATGTCTTCGATAAAACATACCGCCCATCCCACTCACCGAATATAGAATCCAATAGATCCTCCAAAAAAACCGGTCTCCGACCAGGTTTCAGACCTGGTAAGAACAGGCAACGGAATAGAAGAGCACGTCACTGGTCCCAGCTGGACGGCTGTTCACTTTGCACATCTTTGCACTCGATCCTGAGGATCCATCCAGGCAAACCACGAACGTTCGCTGTGTTCATTCGTACGTCATGGTTCCAAAGAGACGAACAAAACGAAGTCCTGGTTCCTGAAAAACGGAGGTAACTGGGGTCCATTGGGATACTTGTGCTGTGTAATGTTGTGCATCCTCTTTCCAGAAACCTGGCCACCAGGTGCCCTGAACGAATGTGCTGCGGCCCGGCGCGCCGCCCGGGGCGGCCTGCTCCTCCTCTTCTGCCCGGGACGACTCGAAAAGGCATCCATCGGACGAAGCACGGGCACGGCCCAAGAGGCAGTTCATTCCCGTGTCATCCTCACGCGAGAAGGAAGGCTCGATGGTGGGTCCAAGAGTGGTGGGAAGAGGGGCGAGTGGCACGCGGGGAGTGCCGTTGTTTTTCTTGGGGTGTCATGAATTCCCGCCAACTCCAGTGGATGATCATGCTTGTGAACTCGATATCATACATAATAAAAGTGCAGGTTGTCCAACAAACAATACAGTAGTACATGCGTTTCTGCAATTATTTCGACCGCATTGACGCAAATCACCTGGTCTTGAGGATGGCCAACGTCCCATCCAATGAACCCTCAAGGGTCATGAGCAAAAAACTCAGAATGAGCCAAAGGTCATGATTTTGGGGTTGGAAGTTGTATAATTAAGTTAAGATTGGCATGAAGGACTGGAATTAAATAACACATTGACCGAGGTTGTTCAACAACAGAAGAGGAGGCTGTTGGGGGGTCATCAATGTTTGGAACTGAACAATTACCAACTGCAGATGAAAGGCAGTCAACATCATAGGTGGTGATTAGATCACACTAGGCCAACATCAAACATCACAGGATGCGCGACTTGACGGGCTAAAATCCCACCATTGTCAAATTAGCTAACTCAATTGCAGTGAAATCTGCAAGTAAGTACAGTAAGTGAAGCAATTTTCACGTAGCCTGCAGTTGGTATCAAAAACTTAAGCACTGGGTGATGAAGTCCAAACTCATCACAAACACTGGCATGTACACACTGCCATCAAGTGTTATTCTATGTTTCTTTTGAGGCTGCGACTATAGACTCTGGTGAGACTGTCTTCCACAGTACCACTACAAGATACAAACTCACCACTCTTTGTTGAAGGCGTGTGCGTGTTGCGATTCCTCTGGCAAGCAAGATCCTCAACCAAATTACCGCGGCTGCTGGCACCAGTCTGTCCCTCCAAATGCTACTCATAAAAGGACTTAAATTCTACTCATTCCAATTACAAGACATGGATGCCATGGATGCCCTGTATTGTTATTTCTTGCGGAAAAAGCTTGGCCTCGACCTCGATGAAGGTGTTCCTTAAGATCAGCCGCCCCGAGGCTTGCGAGGCCTGGAATGCATCCGGCTTCGCGAGGCCACGTTTTGTTTGTTCTCTACGGTCCAAAAGAATTGGGCTCCTCAATAGGTCACAAGTTACAAGGTCCAATCCAACAAAAACAATAGCTTTAAAAAGACCTGTCAAGTAACAATGACAGGCGGAAGGACTTTCAACAACGGCGGCGGCAGCCAACAGGTGTTGGACCAGGCACATGAAGTGGGCCCTTTTAACCACTGGCAAGGGGGTATGCAAGTTGACGATGATATGTTCTATAGTTACTTGTGGGATGACGTTCCAAACTCTTCTGGGGAATGTTGGCGGGCCCTTTTTTAATACATAGTCAGATCCAGCATTAAACAGCACAAAAGAGATATCAGAAGCTAGCGGTATCAGCCACCCGGTACACATGTTGTAATTGTACAAAAAGGACATAAAAAGACAAACCCGCTGAAACTTGTGATACGCATGACACCTGGTTTGGTGCTGCGTGTTATTCAAAACCGAAAACATGTCTTTTAAATGTCTTGCTAGACTGCCAGACAGGCCAAGTGATACTTGTCTTATCAACCATTACACAAACAAAAGCTCAGTCGAAGACGCTGCAGTTGTTTTCATGTGTTCTCCAAATTCTCTTGAATCCCTCACCTAAGTGTATACACTAGCCAATGTACCACACATATATTGACATCCCTACCCCTAGAGGGGGAACCTGCGAAATGTAAGCTACACTTCCCGCTTCTTTTTTTACATTTCCCAGTCGTTCACAATCCAACCCGCCCCTACTTGCCATATGTTCGAGTCAGGGCGAGTTTTAGGCATTTCCTAAAAGGCGTCCACGTTTTGAACAGTTTGAGGGGGAGAGTTCCAGGGGAACTCTCCAAATGTAGGCTGCATTTCCCCACCGGCCCTCCCTAAGTGTCCGCCGGTTCTGTTTTTGTTTGGTGATCCATACCCAATCTCAAAGAATCCAAGGACCGAAAGGTTGCAATATGTGGCAATTCCTCAACTCCACCCCTGACACTTCAAGTTCTATATATAATTGTAGAATCTTGATGATATGTTGGGATATATCATTGGGTCTATCCTATTACAGCCACGGATGATGGTTAGTACAGGCCTGTCTTTACAATGGTGTGAATTGTTTTCAGACTGTTATAGGCTACAGGTCTATATATTTCAAGCCCCGATATGAAGAGGCACCCGAGGCCTGGGTCCAAATCCGTGTCCCTGCCTCCTGCCCCCCCGCCATTGCGTGGAAGCTAAGAAGGAATCGCGGCAAACAAACACGCTACGAGACGAGAAATCGCGGCGTGGCAGCGGCACGGGCGCAGGTAGAGTGGCGCTTGATTGTCCATGGGTGACCCAGACCGGATGGTGCTGGTAGACTGCATGTTTTCTGTTATTCATGGAATCCGCCGGACTGGCTTGGGGGTTGAAGGACCTTTGCCAGGGCATACGATGGCATACACGACTGATTTGCAAATTGATGGTGCTCGTTGCCTCTTTATTTTTGTGGTGGGGGCTGGCTAGAAGCTTAGTACTTATTGCGTAGTTGAGGAGTGAGGTCTGACAAACGAGTCCACTTCCACAAGTGTTTGACCCCCTTATCACTGCAGGCAGTGGACCCCCGACCCAATGCTGGCCACCAACGAAAATGGCGGGGAATCCCTCAAACGAACCCCATGACCCGTAGTACGGCGATCAACACATGAGATGGCGATCAAACCACTCCTCCGAACCATTTTGGGCAACCACACCTCCAGCATCCTTCTCTTAATCTTCGTGGTGCTTATTGAGCGGACGTGTTGATGTCTCCCCACGGAGCTTCGGCGTGATTGTTCGTCCCCCGTGGCCAATCAACGTGAAGCTCGTTTTGCTCCGCCGGTGCATTCGTTGCAGCACAGCGCCATGCCTGGAAGCTGCTCTGTTGGAGGCCACTGAAACAGCTACGTTTGTTGTGTTAAGCTCACTCGTTAAAATGAATTGTAGCAACCAGTTTGTTGGTAGGGACATAGGGTGTGCTGTCACTGACGTTGCAGTTCCCATGTATTGCCAGAAAATACCAGGAGGAAAGAAGCCTTAAGACCTTTGAGCACCAAATGTTCTTACAGTGACTTGGTTCGTGTTTGAGATCCGTTAAGAAAAGCCTACTGAAGCGTTGAATGCTTTGCCTTCCTTCTCCAAGACTCATGCAAGTCCGGAGT
This sequence comes from Durusdinium trenchii, assembly GCA_963970005.1. Classification (NCBI taxonomy): domain Eukaryota; class Dinophyceae; order Suessiales; family Symbiodiniaceae; genus Durusdinium; species Durusdinium trenchii. The sequence continues at coordinate 246,920 of CAXAMN010024173.1, forward strand.
GGATGGCCTGTCCCCTTGGAAGACTCCAAACTCCTCTACGTAAGACGAACATTATCCAAACGCTCTGGCATGGAGGTCAACGAAACCAGTTTGAAGCCAGCAAACTGGAAGCAAATGAGAGGCTCAACGCTCAACAAAACACTGCACCACCGGTGGGAAGAAAAGCCAGTGATTGGACCATGGGATCCAGAAGAGAATCCAAACATGTCACGTGATGTATTTCTTTCTGTTTCGAACGTATATATTGTTTGTCCTTTTTCTGAAGGTATAGCACCCTGACCAGAGCTCCTCCCTCCTAAGTCAATCTTTCTCCATGCAATCGACCTAGCCAGCAGTGGTTATGCTACCCCCCACCATCGCAAGTACAATGCACATATATACACGGATTATCACCAAATATACAACTCTGAACCAAAGTCGAAACAACAAATCCAAATGAAATGGGAGGCAATAGCCTGGATCCACAGTATTGTAAAATGCAGGTCCTGAATCCCATCCGGAAAGCTTCAAGTATGAATGCTGCAGATTTCCTACTTTTTGTTATGCTCTGTTCACAAATACGATATTTATTGAGGACCTCCCCCAAACCGTTCAATCAAAAAACAAAGCAAACATGCTGAGAGGGAGGGGAGCTCTTTTGCTATCTTTTGTTGATAGTTTTCAACTCTAACCTGACGTCATCGACCATGACCTCTCAAACCAACTTATGTGGTCTCTCTCACCTTCCCAAAGCGCTGTGCCCCTCTTCACCGGTGTGACCAGACCGGTCCCGTTCGGTCCCCACCGGTCCCGCCTTCCGAGGTGTCCAGCAAGAAATCCAAGGCGTCGTCGGCCTTCGGACACCGCGCCAGCCTGGGGGATTGGACGTCGCGTCCGGAGAACGTCGAGCGTCGTCGCGTCGGGGTGGGGCGGTGGGTGCGGTTGATCGCGTCGCGGGGAACGATGCGTTCGGTGGGGGGGCGTAGACACGGTCATTGGTTGTCACGTCGGTGCGTTGAAGCGTTTGAGGGCGGCATGTGTGTTTTTTGGTTCGTTGCGACCCCAAAAGTAGGCAAAGAGTGGAAAAAGAACAACAAAGTCTGGAAAGACGGACGTGATGACTCAAAACTTGGAAGAGGGACCCACTCATGTACCTTCACCCTGAAATCCATTGGACATGATTGATATCGAATGATATAGAGCCTATACGGCGGTGGCATGCTACGGCTAGGTTGTTAAAGCCACTCAAGATACCAGGGCAATTCCAGACCACAAACTCCTCCCGATCTGGACAAATGAGGAACGTAAAAACATGTCAAAACCAGTAATCCTAAAATCCAAACTTTGCCTCCCAAATCCGCTGTGTACAGGACAGACAGGGTATGCTGCACCACCTAGGCAAAAACTTTGATGAAACCAGGCCTGCATGTTTATGCTGATTCAATGTTACGTGTAGAGTGGCCATCCAAAAAGTACATTCCGATAGCACGTGGGCCGAACGGGATCGAGATGATTGATGGAGGCTCTTAAGATCAAAACAATTCAGCAGTTGCTGACTTGGTTTGGCCGAAGGTGACTCAATGGAACAATGTTGAGGTTTCTATGTAATGTCATCCCAGTGCAAGACAAACACAATCACAACAACGTCAACATCAAAGGCAGCAAAGGCAGCAACAACAACAGCAACAACAACAAGAAGCTGGGCCCCCACGCGCTGCAATGCAAGCCTTCCAAACGAGAGAGTAGTGCCATTTTCATGTTGAAAAATACTATGTCTTATGAATGCCAAACAATTAATACAATTTAATATTTATTGTACCTAGCCAAAGGACATAGCTATGCACGTTTCCCACGCCCACTCTCTGACTACTTTAGAGGTTTCGCACATTTTGCGGCGTGTTCTGATAACAAACCGTGCTGCGAAAGATCCAGAACACCTCAAGAAGTGGCCACGTCACTTCCCTGAACGTAAACGGATCCCGGTTTTGAGGCATTGCCGAAGGCTGTTTTCGGGGAACATTGAGCCATTGGTTTCACAAAGATTCCATAACAAAAGAGAAATCAAAAACAAAACGAACACTGATTTGGCCTGCTGTATTTGGAATCGCACCAAAACACTCGTACAAAAACAAGTGACACATAGTGGCGCCAAACTAAACAAATCCATCCACAATTCCTTGGAACAATGGTTTTGGTCTTCCCAACAAGCCTTTTCCACGAGTGGGCAACGACAGTGAGGCCCCGACGGCCTTCTGAAGTAACGTAACATCCCAACAAATCCTCCGACTTCCATCTTCGATGCCAGACCAGAAGTCCAATTCTTGTTGGCCCGCAGTCCCATGGCCGTTCCCTACCTGCAGACTCACATGGACCGAGGAAATGGACTGTAAGACCCGTGGTTTCAAAGTTCCATGCAAATCTGCAAGAGGGTAACCCCTCCACCGCAGTCTTTGAGGGGCGGGCCCAACGCCCAACCGCTCCACCCGCCGAACCGCCACACGGTCTCGCCTTGAGCGGCAACCCGTAGACGAGGAGTTGGGCAAGAGCGTCCTGCGCTCCCCCGAAGCGACGCATGGTGAAGCGAAGCCACCAAAGTGCATTGGCCAGGCCATGAGCGGGAGTTGGGGAACCCATTTATTTCTGTTTTTTTTATTTGTCTGTTTTGTTCGCTTTGTTCCCTTTTTTCTTTCCTGTTTACTTTTCATTTTTTCGCTCGTGTTGAAGGCGGCTGGCTCGCTTGTGACAAATTCTCATTAATTACGTGCAAGCCGCGCCCACTACATAAGTCCAATTCCCCACCGTCAGGTGAGGGTTGTTAGATTTTATGTCAGCTTGTGCCATCCTCCTGCTCCTTGTCCTTCTCGTCCCTCCTCAACCGCGAGCCTTGGCTGGTAGTGTTCCCCGCCGGATTGAAATGTCATAGTGGGGATCACTCGAAGGAGCAGTATATAATTGTTTTGTCCAAGATTTTTGGCAGTGGGCGGCTTTGTGACAAAGGCACGCCCTAAAGCTCATTCAGCGCAGCCCTCCGCAAACTCCAGCGCATACATCCTCAATTGAGAAATGGGAATGAGGGTTCTAAACACAAGGGGCGACTTGCACACCGGCCGGTATCTGTCAAATAAATAGGCCGCAACCAAGATCAAAAGCGTCGGCGCAAAACAGTGCAAGCTGAACTGTACAATCAACATTGTGTGTTACCACTGATCACACAGTCATTTCTTGCAAGGAAAGACCACTCACACTGCTACACTTCGGCCAACCAGGTTTTGCATCATCACACACATGTGCATGGAAAGTTAGCGCATAGCAGAATCTGGTATCCGCAACTATACGTATTCCTCTGCCTACTTGAGACGCTATCCAAAGGCGCTTGCAACCAAGCCATTTCACCGGAATCCAAGGTCCATGCCTTGGCTATCCTCATGCTCTCCTGTGTGGATTCCCCAAGCTGATATAACTGCAAATTCTCCGATCTGATGATATTCTGAATGCCTTTTGTTTGCGCGATGATAGTAGCCATAGCTGAAGGCATGTTCATAGCTGAAACCTTGTCTCCTAGAACTGCCACTTTTACCATTCCGCCCAATACGCAAAGGACGCTTGCATTGTGTAGGGTTGAGCCAAAGGCTCTAAGGTGGAGATCTTGCGGCTGTGCAAATTGACATGTTAGACACCGTGGGCGCCTGATGTACAGTGTCTCCTGGACCTACTCTTCTCACCACACTGGCAAATTTTCTCCTCTCTTCCTGCTTCCTGACGTACTTCATACCCTTCCCTGAGCTCAGAGAAGGCCATACGTTTGGCAGTTTTCGGACAGAATGCTGAAAGTGCACGCCATCCTGCTGTTTTTCCGCAATCGAAAGTCCTTTTGCAGACAGTTGACTGGCGCAATCTGAAAATGAGTTGTCATAGTAAATTCCAAAAAGGGAGGTGCAAACAACAACTTCTCAAGAACAGTCGCTATGTCAGGACCAGAAGTCCTCCTGAAAACCATCTCACCTGCACCCATATTACCTGAATGATAATACCTGAACCTTATCAAACACACTTCCCTTTTCAATGACTTTCCGCAGTAGGTTGAGGACCGAAAGCAGGTTCATCCGCGTCTTCATGGGCTGCTTTCTGCTTTCAAAAGGCAGGTGTTCTCATGTTTCTCTTGAGTGATCCAGGCGCCTGCTGTAAAGACTTCGTATAACATCGTATAACCACCCTCCGACCAGCTGATGCGCCTAAAATATCTAAAATCATCTGAAATCATCCCTTTTCACAAGCTCGCTCCTTCTTCCCGATTGACCCAAAGGATCCGCCTGAGACTGAGACGACATAAGATTGCTGTCGCTGGAAGGGTTTGAAAGGTTTTGGACATTGATTTTCCGCCTCGCTGGAGCCCTCACTGACCTTCTCTGCCTTCGTGCTTTCCAAACGTTGCTTCTAATGCCACTCCAATCGACAACAATTTGTCACTTTAACATCTTTATATAACCTTCCCCCTCATTGGTCCTTCTCGCGCGTGTTCCCTCGTTCTGGCGGGATTGGGAAACGTGTGGAACACTTATGAACTGCTTGCTTGTGAGGCGTCTGTGGGACATGTATGGAAAGGTTGGTAGGATCTCTCAGCCTCTCTGTGGGCGAAGCAGTCTGGGCCAAAGTGTCGCAAAGTCAATGCGTCCTATCTGCTCTCCTCCAGATCTTTGCTTGCCCAACGATGGGCTTCAGCATCTATCGCCTGGAGACCAACGTCCTGAAGCCCAACGTGAACTGAAACACCATGATACCTTGGATTGGCCAAGCCTTCTGCATTCCCCTTGCGCAACCGTCACCATACCAAAAGCCATTGCCATAGAGTGACTTGTGGGCGAGCTGTCTCGGGCAGTCTGCGCACCAAACGTTATTCTTGCTGGCGTAGCGAAGGTCTGGCACGATCGGGTGAAAGGCATGAAGGACTTGTGCACATCTCAGGCCGCGTGGGGACTGCAAGCAGGTGATGCAATCTCACGGCGGCAGAGGAGCAGCCTTGAAACATGGCAATGCTGGTAGTAGCGTTGCAAAGGTGAGGACAGCGGAGGCACAAATGTGCGTCAGCGGCTCCAGGCTTCCGATCTGTAGTTTCTGCCAACCCAGCAATGCAGATGGTTCGTGGGGGCCTTGCTTCGTAGAAATCGACAAAGTGCTTCAGCCATAGGCCAAAGGTAGCCTGAGGAAATCTCGAGCAACTAAGGAGGGGTCGGGTGAGGTCGCTTACCCGCGTCCTCCAGTACACAGGCAACTCCTCCAGCTTGTAGATGCAGCTGAAAGTTACATCCCCACGACGAAGCTCGAAATTAGTGTCCAGTTCCGTCAAGCTGATTTATACTGCTTCAATTTGGCAGCGCTGCCTGGCTGCATGCTGCGCCAGTCTCAAGGATGCGAGCTGAACTATTCGGCCCAGTCCTCACGATCTATATATTACACCACATTGAGCTTGGCGCCTCCTTCAGCAAACGCTGCGTGGGCCAAAATAACAGCACAGAATCGCCAGTTTGTAGGACCCATGGCGGGGGGTCAAGCGAACCTGCTCTGCCAAGTCTTGGCAATCACTGGCCTCAGCGGCCCATCAGACAGGTCAGGCGGTACTTGCCAACCAAGTTGCTTTAGAAACCTTCAACCAGACACCTTACGGAAAACAAGGCTCCAATTTTTAATTCACACAGGTGGCACCTCTCCTTCAGTCACGCCAGCGAAGCAACATCAATTGGCTGCAAAGAAAGGCCTATAGTGAGTCCTGTCAAGCGCCAAAATGCCGCTCTCGCTCGAGACTTCCCCCGATTTCTGAAAACGAACCACATGTCCGAAAGTCACGACTCATGCGCCTGCCACGAAATCAGAGCGTAACAAAGACAACCTGCGCCTGCCACGAAATCTGCACATCGAAGTAATGCCAATCCGATCTCCGGCACCTGCCACGAAAAGTCGACTTTAGACCGCCAAAGCACAAGGTTTCCCTCGCGCCTGCCACGAAAAGTGATGAAAATGCGCACGGCACCACAAGGATCCACAAGGAGAGCGCGGTGGAGAACAGCACCCGCTCGCGCCGAGCTTGCCCAGTCGAAAATGCACTCCGACCATCTCGAGGTGAATGAATGTACTGTACATAGCAGCGAATTAGCCGCCGGCGGAGCCGAGCACCTCCCATCAATCACTCAGCCTCAACCCTTACAGTAAGAACTGTTGCTTCCAAGAAATCCAAGAAACACCCAAAGCCCCAATACGATCCCTTCACAGCGATAATATCTAATCCTCGTACGTGGCACGGACGGTTCTATGAAAACGAAACAACTGAAACATCACGTGCCCACGTGGTTCCTCCTCCACTGTCGCAAACGTCGCCACCTGACCACTGGCATGATCGAGAGGGGCATGATCGCTTCGCATCTATTCGGAAACCAATCCCCAACGAGGTCAGCGATGACCCCCAGGGGGGAAGAGCAGTTGTCATGCGATGCTAATACTCCCAGTCCCTAGTACAAAAATAGATGTCCTCTCGATAATACAGATTCATGTATTGGAAGGGTTGGATGATGAGTGAACGCACAAACTGAAACTAGAGCTGCATGTGAGTCTACACTTGTACAATCTTCTACGCGTCTTCTGTCTTCATTCTTCCCGTACGGCAAAGAAATGCATGTACGCCGCTGTGTTGTTTGAAGTGTCCGCGGTCGGCCGCCCCTTTCCAGGCCTCGAAACGAGCTGGTTGAACTTCAAATGTCTCACTGGTCGCCTCACAGGGACGGTCAAGTCAACGGGTGTGTAGTACTTGTGGGTGGGGGGAACCTCCCGAACCTCCCGATTCGAGAGAAGTAGGTCTCCGGCCTCGGTCTCCCGGGTCTCCCTATTAAAATACAGACTCATATCATCCAGTTAGGAGCATCTCAGGAGCATCTGATCAATTTGAAACGAGGATGCCCCGCAAATACACCAACCCCAGATCCAAAGAAGTCCGCATCTTCCAAACCAACCCCTCTGGCAGGGCAGCTTTTTTCCGGCAACCCACTTCCCTCCCAATCCCAAGCCATCCCTGAAACATATTCCTCACCGGTGCCATGCGCCTCAGAGAGCCGTGCCGTCGCCGTCCACTGCGCCCGCTTCGCCGCTTCTTGTGCCGCCAGCGAAAGCTCCGCGGCCACCACACGCGCCTGAGAAGGGAGAGAGCTCCGCGGCGCTGGCGCAGGTGGTGTTCTGAAGGGGACAGCTGTTGATGGAGAGTTTACACTCTTCTCCATCCCCTGAAAATCATGGAAGTGGATGGCATGGCCCCTGGAAAACCCCGAAATCCTTTACAGGGGGGTCATGGACAACTTCCATGATTGTTGGAGAGAGATGGTCAAATGGTCGAAGAAGGGTGATCAGAACATCTGGTCCAAGCCACCTCCCAGCATGAGGAGACCCGGGAGTGCTGAGTGGCACAGGAGTTGCAGCAAAGCCCAAAGGACGTCTTGCAAAACAAGCGACAATTGTTGTTGCACGATGTGTTTTTTTCTCCCAAGGGCACCTCTTCTGAAAGAAACGTAAAGCACCTCTTGGGCTTGGCTATCACGCGGCAAACATATAGTGATCTCTTTGTTTGTGAACCAACAGCAACAGAATTATGCAGAATTGCCATTTCGGATCAAAACTGGGGTCATAGATATTACATCTGCGGATTCTACATCAATCTCAAAACAATTGCCTGTATAAACCACAAAGGAGTCCATCACTCGTCCCATCATGATTCGAAACTTCCCAGAAAAATGACACGACTCTCGTTGTTGCTCTGCGCAGCTCGCATGAAGAAACAAATAAAACAGTTTGTGGAAGTTTGCTCTTTCCTAAATTGAAGTAGACAAAAGTTGAACCAAGTGTGAATTTGAATATCTTCATTTCTATGTGGCTGCAGAAACTCATGAGTTTGTGAATCCGATGAGTGGATGATAATGCTGGTGAGTAACGAGTGAGACTGTATGATACAATTGACAACCTGGAACCAACTGTTGCTTGGGATGTGAGGGACACAAAGGCTCCACAGGGATGTGTCCTACGAACCGCATCCGTGTCCAAACGCTTTGTTGGAGTGTAGCAAGTACACTCCCTGAAATCATCGAGGTGGAACCAAACTTTTTGATGTTGTAGCACCTCCTGGGATCTATCACATATCACAACGACCCAACAACAACGGCTTAACATCCTGCTCTTGGGCTTTTCGCAACAGCTACCATACGCTACCATTTGGGAGACAAACAAACATGCTTTATGGCTTATGGAACAACAATCATCTGCTACTCTGTCGACATGGAGAGCGCAGTCCCTGACTCTCCAGAACCATCACATGCAAACAAGCTGCAAAAAGTCCTTCTTCTACTGCAAGCACGCGCCCATTCGGCTGACCCTGACTGGGCCTGTCCAGCCTTGTCAAATACTCACTATGGTCCAGACTGAAGGTGTCTGACTGAAGATATTCGGCACGTATTTTCGCTTCTTCTGCACATCTAGCATCATCCTCACCTCTCCTTCGCTCTTCCTCTGCCAGCCTTGCCTCTTCTGCCAACCTTGCCTCC
>CAXAMN010024173.1:255481-294574 GCA_963970005.1 Durusdinium trenchii
TCTTCTTCAGCTCTCTTTCGCTCTTCCTCTGCCAGCCTTGCCTCTTCCGCCAACCTTGCCTCCTCTGCAACTCTGGCTTCTTCTGCCAACCTTGCCTCCTCTGCAAGTCTGGCCTCTTCTTCGCCTCTCTTTGTCTCTTCCTCAATCCTCGCTGCTTGACTTGCTTCAGGCAACTCAGCCTCCAGTTGTTCGGGAACCATATTCGACTTTTTAGAACCATCTCATGAGTGGGCGTTTGGGAAGGCCCAAGTATATACCTAGTGCAGGACGGACATCCAAATGGACATGCTGGATTCTTCAGCTTCTGGGGGCATTTCTCTCTCTCTCACTGATGACAATGAATTGCTGAGCCATACTAAGCCGTTACGTCGAACAATGCCTCCTTTCGACATGAAACTTTGGAAACGTCTCCGCCAATTCGGCGCCGCCACGCCCGCCTCGTTCTGGCACAAGCCGACACCTGCGAATGCCGAATGCCCCGACATTGCAAAGTCCACAGGCAGATCCTCTTTGAAGGGCTGTTTTTTTTGGATGTCCTCCCAACTAGTCGAACATCCCGTGTCCTTGAAGAGAAGAAAAGAATCCTTCCTTTAAAGTAGCGAATCAAGTGTCGAGGGATCTGTACTTCCAGAAATGTGCGTGTGACTAGAAGATTCTTGGCAATTAACAGTCAGCATTGTAAAGTAGAACGCCGGCCACATGAAAGAACATCGTAACCTTTTATGGCTTTACGGAAGTCCCTGCACGTGTCGAACACGTGCAGGAGAAAGCAGCCACGACATCATGTGGAGTCTCCGGATCGCCCAGCGGGGAAACATCATGCCGCAAAATGCGACTGGGAAATACGTTGGGGAAAATCGGTATGATGTACCAGGGCCCCTAAAAGGTGTCTAATTACAGCTCCTTAGAGGTTAAGGGGTATCCATTAACCACCCCTTGGGGGGCCCTGGTATGTATACACTTCCTGAAATCATGGAAGAATCATAGAAGTGGAACACCGAAAACCACCTGTTCGTATTCGGAAAGCGATCTCCCAAAAGGGACCACTTTTCCCCGAAACCAGACTTTCACCGACGTGCAAAACGTCTGATGATTCCAGTTCTGTCACGCAGAGTCCCCGCGACACGCAAGGCCCTTGGCCCGCTGGCGCCTTCTTCAGTGTCCAAGAGGAACTCCAAGCACTTCTCCACATCGTGGAAGCGAGCCAAAGCCACCTGGCGGTCATGTCGACGGTCATGGCGCCAAGAGGGACCGACCGGTTGGCCCCGCCAAAGATGGAAGAGAAAAGACTACAATGGAGGTCAACATATATCACTAGGTTTTGACTCACAGCCATATAATACTCCACTGGCCAATGCCTGGGGGGCCTGGCAACTACAATCTGAACCTCCTCTTCGAGCAACCACCTTCGAGTGGGATTCCCTGGCCCGGTATGTCATCGTCCAGCAAACATGCGGCTTCTGGCCTTTGCTGGCAGCCTTGTCTGTTCTATTTATATATATCCTTGGGGCAAACACACAGCACACACACACACTGCAGTAGTCACTAGGCAACACAACTACTCTTGTCCTTGGTGTTGCTTGAATACTGGAGCCGCATCTGGTGCCAGCATCTTTGGCCAAGCCAGCTGGAAGGGCCGGGATTCACCCGAACCAACCGTGTTTCACATTGTTTCACCAAGTGTTGCGAGCCAAAACAACGAGCGAGCCAACTAAACTTGTTCGTTTGCTCATGGGGATCAATTGGCATGCCCTGTTGAGCCCTATTCAGCCTTAGCTCCGTGCAGTTCCGTTCATGATACGTCGAGAAGTCTGTTTCGATCTTTCCAAAGGATATCGGAGACCGATTTCAATCCTTAATCTGAATCATTTAAGACATGTTTCATTCCCGACACCTTGGATACGTTCGCGACATCTTCAATGACCAACCCTTGGTTCCGTCGGACGTTCCATTCGTTCCGGCTGGCTGCAGCGCCTGACAGGCTGGGCGTGGCAAATCATAGGCCAGCAACAAGGCCAAGAGGTCTGCATCTGTGGTCTGGATGCTGGCCTGAGACGTGGAGACGTGGACGACGTGGACGTTCGACTGCGATCGGAGACGTGGACGTTCGACTGCAAAGACTCCGTGGCGGGTCCGGAAGGTCGGGAAGATCTTGTTTTGCTTCACTTATTGGGTGTGAAAGTCGTGGACGAACCCCACACCAATGGGTGTCTGGGTCGTTCCATGAAAATTTGTCCTTCTTCCTAAAGGGGTCTTTGGAAGTTCTCCCTGTTTTCATACGGAACACCCACCTGGAGCGTGTGGCGTCCAATCCTTCGTCTGCGTCCAAGCGCCCCCTTCGTTCATCCCATTCCCAGACCAAATCAGGACCAGCTTCCCCGTGCAAAAGACCTTGTCTCTGGTGAAAAAGGATCCAGATTTGCTAGTTTGCTTATATAAGGAACCTGGAAAAAATAGACATATTTACCACTCAGAGGCAAATGAAAAAGATCACTATGAACGCATCACCAGGGATATCTTTGAGAATCGTGGCGTGCCCAAATCCACTCTCGGATCCACCAAGAGTGACTTTCGCAAGGGATGTTACTTTTTTGGAGGTGTGTATATATTATATATACCCTGTACTACAGAAACCTTTAAAAACGTAGGGTTCACCTCTTTCATCCTCTTTCTCACGAGGTTTTCAATGAAAACCCGAGGTTATATATCACTTTCCCGTGCAACTTCTAGCTTGAGTGGTACCTGATACTGGTGGTCCTGCTGTTACGTCTTGCCCTCAGCACATTCAGCTCCCGTCGTTTGGCGGCACCGTCTGATGTTCCAAGGTGCTGCTCCCCGGCGCGGAGTGTCGGTACTGGAGCTCCATGTACTTTGGCAGCCACCCACCTCAAGACACGTGGATGTTCCGGGTCCCGGGTCGTCGAACCAGGCTGACTAGGCCTGGAAGATCCCACTTCCAGCCTGGAAGAAGAAGAAGATAGAAAACGCATTCAGCAACCCAATGACTACTGTGCAGCTTGGACAAATGTTTCGTCCACTTAGCCACTTTAGCTCCCAGTTTGTCGATCGACGACCCCGTCAAAATCACAGCAAACCTGGCAAACCTACATGGAACAGCAAGTAGCCTACGAGCACGGCAGTTGAACCTGTGGACATGTTTTGGACGCCCTGACATCTTGGGGGAATCAGGTACTCTGTATACTCTCTGCTCTGCAGTTAGATCCTGGGTCTATGACAGTCTATGACGTGATTGTTTGTATTCAGTCTTCTGGACATCTCAGCAGGAAGAACCAAACAGGCTCAGGTCTCTGGAAGAGTCCGCTCGTTCCCAGTCTCTCCAGCTGAAGTGTGAAGACAACCAGAGACACTGACACTGCCCCAGTCAGAGGAATTTCCACGAGTGACTCAAGTGACTCAAGATCCCAGTGACTCTAGACCCATCAGAAATGCATAGTTACAAGAATCTCCTGCAAGTCTACAGCTTCATCCTCTCCCAATCACCGGAGTTCACCCACAGAACACCAACCCAAGCCGCTGCATCGGGGTCTTCCGAGCTGCCTCGGCGTCCGTGTATGCACGCTCCGCGAGAAAGGCGCTTCGACGGCCGAAGCCCAGGACATGAAGACAAAGGCAAGAAAAAAACCACCCAGGGAGTGTGTACTCTCCCTGGAACTCACATGGTTACGTGGATGCCATGGCCATGAAATCCACTACAAACCATGCAGGTGGTGAACTCCACGTAACCGTGTGAGTTCCAGGGAGAGTACATCCTGGATGATTCCTGAGGAGACCTTGCCCCCCGCATCAAGTTTCTGGGACGCGTGATGGGGACTAACATGTGTTCTATAAATCCTTTGGGGGACTGTTGCTGCACCGCTGTGTGGTCTAAGGAATCACATGATCCATCCATATCCAGTGGGTGGGGCAGTGCTATAAGTCACAATATCTTATAAGCTATGGTCCACTCATCATTGGCAATGGTTACCACTCCCTACAGCGGTCAGGAACGGACCTCATGAAATATCTGAAGTTGGGTCGGTCAGACGCGCGACACAGAGTGACACTCTGGGTCAGACCGGACCACTAGGGACTAATTCGCTATGCTCAATCTCCCAGACCCTCTTCCACATCTCTTCACTTGATAATGAACCAACATGCCGCTGCCGCTGCCTACCCTACCTTTGCCTATCCTGCCTCTCTGTGACTTGAGAATCTGGTGTACAATACAGCTGCACTTGCTAGACCCACCCTTCTCCTCACCAGCCAGCCACCAGCCACCACCCACCAACCCCACCGAAAGGATCTCCACCAACTCCACCGTCGCTCCATCTGGGCGGCCCCGCTGGCGGGGCTGCTGGTGGGCAGCGGATCGGAACTTCCAGCGCTAGTGCGCGAGGCGAGACGCCGGCAGAGCTCCTGAACAAAGGCAAGAGGCCGGGTGAGGAGAATCGAGACTTGGGGGCAAAAAGAAAGGGACCAAGTGGCCTAAGACTTCAGTGAAGTCCAGCAGTCTAGCAAGTTAAAAGTACGTGAGGCTATGACAGTTGATGCTGATGTTCCATGTTTCTTGAAGGTCCCAGACCGAAGACTTAGAGGAAAGACCAGAACTCATGCAGCTATAGCTGCTTTTGTTTCGGCTCAATTAGGCGGACACAACTTCTCATCCTTTCAAAGCCACAAGCTTTCGGAAGATTCTACTCCGCGCGTGAAGTCAAAGTATAGAGCCGGTAGAATCACAGTGTGTATATAATATAATATATGATATATGATGATATATGTGTGTATACATGTGACATGTGCGTACTGTGCGGGGAAACGATATGGATCAACCTGTTTCTTTTTTCCACATTGGTCACGAGACGGCGAGCTTTCAAGCGACCACCAACTGCCCAAATATGGTAGTATGATCATGTTGTATCCATGTGCTTTCCCATCCATCTGTATGTCGAGTCTTCTTTTAAAGATGCATTGATACCACTGTTTGAGGTCGCTTAGGCTTGTAAAAGGGTTCCTTTTGCAGAACACCAAAAAACATCGGCCTTGAAGCAACTGGTCATCTGAGGACCTGAGGTCTCTGCCCGCGCGGGGATGGCCGTCCTCGTCGTCCACCGTTTCAATTGGATCCACGGTCAACTCCTTCTTAGGCTTTTCCTGCGAGCGAAACAACCTTGACCGGTAATTACTAGGAGTGGAGTGCCTGGAGTTGCTCAGGGGATCTAGGATGGAACTGAAAATAGACACAATTAATGAAACATCAAACCAATGGTCAAGACACATTCTATGACATGTACATACTGTACTGTACACATGTCTTTGCCGAAGAAATCGCTAGGGTGGGTTGGTCTTCGGACGGATCGGATTTAGACAGAAAAGACTCTATCAAACAACGTGTGTGGTCCAGAATATTTATAGATATAGAAAAAAACTGCTGAACGGTGATTCCATGTTATTTTGCCTTATAAAGCAAATGGTCTTCTCCACTGTCATGCCCACAGAACGCCCGGTTTCATCACCCTTCATCCCTCCTTCAACTTCTCCACCGGTGCTCCCGTCGAAACAGCGGACGCAGGCGGCGGCGCAGGCGGCGGCGCAGGCGGCGGCGCAGGCGGCGCCGCTTCATCGGGCGGTTGGAAGAAATGCTTCTTGATCCACTGATTGACCTGAAACTACGGAGCCTTCAGAGCCTGGAAGAAAAACACCGGTGATGAGAACCTCCCCAAAGTGCCGATTTCCCGAAAGCGTTGACATCTAAGGTGCCACAGGTGCCATTATGGGTATAACGGTACCCTGACACTCCAAGTATAGAACATGTACCTACATTGAGCCCTTGAACCACCCCAATGTAGTTATAAATAGACCCTATATATATATACATGCAGTGGTTGATGATGTTTGATGTGTTTGGGGTATAAGACATATCTGTTCATGTTGTCGTACGGGGCGCACGCCTCCGTCCGCATCTCCTCGCAAATGGTGTGGCCCACACCTGGCTGGGTGCCGGCCCTGGACTTGTTGTGAGTGTGGAGGTTTTTTCAGAGGTCTGGAGGAGAGGAACAGCGCAAAATGTAATTAACAAGCACACAGCGCATAGAGGACACTATTAGACCTCTACTAGAGGACACTTCGAAGAGGCTGGTATATAATATGTATTATATACGTCTTTAGAGGATCATGTAGGGTTCCTGTTGAAAGACCACCCCACAGGGCCACTTACAAGTGCGATGTGCCCCTCGACTCAACATACCACAGTGCTTATATAATTTAGTGCTTTTGTGTGGGGGGGCCACACGACTCTGATTGGATTCTCCTCCTTCATTCTCCCCAAGTCGAAGCGAGCCCGCTTGAGGGTGCCGACTGAGGCCAACAAAGTTCACGCAGCTGACGAAGTCCGACGGCGCAGAATCCACCGTGACGACGCAGAATCCCAGGCGAAGAATGGGGAGTTCTTGACATGACATCATACATATCAAATACCTATCATTTCATACATCATGCTAAGGAAATGGAAAGGAAGGCTGTTCCGGCCAATCTGTTGCTTACCAAACCACGCTGCCATACAATTACAAGCATTGCCGCATAGACCATGGACAACATCTTGCAGCAAGTGTGAATTGTGGGAACCGCCCCCTTTTAATCCGCAGCACCCAAAAACTCCATTCATGGCATATTCATATGTATATATATGCATATATACACCTATCGCATTGACTGCTAAAGCCACCAACATGTCGGTAATTACGTCAGTCCAATGGAGTCATTGGGGGTAATACAAATGAGGGATTGCGCAGGATGGTGTAATACAATGAAACGTCCCGTCGACCAACGAACAGCCCATTCCAGTCATCGACCACTTGGGGGTATGCCTCGCTCACACCAATTCACCATTGTAGTGACTGTGAATATGCTGTTCACCCTTGTCGCAGCAAACACATCCCCATCCCAAGCCATCCCCAGCCGTTCCCAGCAACAAACATCAAACAAATACCACACCAAAAACGCTGGATTCACAAACCACTCTCCTTGCGGATGAAAAACCATCACCACCTCCACGGCTATACCTCCTGACCTCCGCTCCTCCGCGCGCGGATTACGCGCGGTGACCTCCGGCGCTGCGACCCTCGTCGCCTGCGTAGCACGAGAGCTCCACCTCACAGCCGTACTGTCGCAGCCGCGCCACGGACGCTTCGGCGGCGGAGCGGGGCACCATGCCTTGGTGGGAGCGGGACAGGCAGGCTGGCTGCTTGAGGGAGTTGGTCGCGGAAGCTACGGAAGGAGTTGGTTGAAGAGTCTAAGAACCCAATTTTTAAGACTAAGAACCATAGGAATTTCAGGTGACGGGTCCCTGTTTTCAGGTCACTTAACCTCTCAAAATCTTAATGCTAAGCTGCTAAGTTCGTGTAGTTTCTGGAGATCAAGAGATCTTCTTGATCCGTCACATCGTGTTGTTGTTCCTTTAGACGTTGTTCCGTCACATCCTGAGCGACTCAGCAGGCTGACTCCGGCCCCCTGTTCCACCGTCGAGTGGCCATCCGTCACACCATGGCATTGCAAGGCGCGCAGTGCGTGGCAAGTGCCACTGGGAGCTGCGTCCGCCGGCGGGCCATGGGAACCAAGGACGATGAGGCCACCTGTGGGTCACGAACGACGTGAAGCACGGAGATCGGGTTGGGTCGGAGGCAGCGGGGCTACAGTTTACACTGTAGATCTTCAGGACGTTGGGACAATTATGGTAGGTGTTTGAATTGCGCCACAGCAACTACATACCCAGGGGCCAACGATGACTCCCCGCCACACATTGACATCACTGGCCTAGAGCTGAAGCGTGCCAGCGGAGCGCAGTGAAGGCTGCAAGGCTGCCCCCAGCGGAGAAACCCAAGAGCAGCACCCGTGAGGGACCAAATTGGAACTTCTCCAGTTCCTCGACTGTCGCAACCCGAGTTGACTCATCCGAAGGATGTGCTCATGAAGAGGGTTCTTTTATCGTTTTTGTGCTCACAATGTGGCAGCATGTTCCACGCACCTTTGTCCTGCACCCAGTTCTATGGCTACTATATACTCCAAAAGCCTCCGCTGTCCGCCACCGATGTCGGCCTTTGGCACCCTCCACGTTCCGAGCCGCTGTGTCCAAGAGCTGCATCAGCTCCGCAGCGGAGGCCTCATGAACGACGCTCCACGAGCTGCGAGACAGGACGACCGGTTCGTCTCCAGCGCGACCCGGTTCTCAACGGATTCGATCGAGGTCGTCCGATCGAGGACGTCTCGAATGTTGTTATGGAGGCCTGTGACTGTGCAGGTTGCCAGCCTGCCTGGGCTCATGAACATGAACCATGTACTGCAACTGCTGCAGTTGCGAGATCGACCATCGATCTTTTTGGGCCCAAATAACAGTTGATAAAATCCTGCACCATCGATAAACAAGATCATATCTGTCATTTTCTTGCATGCCCGGTGGTGCGGAAGTCATTGCACACACCAAAGCAGCACTGTATTTTAGATGAGGTTAGTTTTTCTACTAGCGATCACTGAAAATCACTATATACAAGTTTCCAGCCCGAGTGGGCATCAGCACCTGATCCAAAACCTCGCTTTACTGAATGCCAAAAGCCTGCTGAGGTACCCTGAGAATCAAGTTCTATACGGGGTAAAACGGGTTTAAAGATGTTTAAAGCATACCACGGCAATATATGAGTCACAGTAAGAAAGGAATTGCACATTTGCAGATACAAAAAACAAACAGAATCATGAGTGATGGATTCCATGAAACCAAACCTCCAAGCACCACCCCAAACAGCACCTCCTATCACCTCCTATATTCTATCTTGGTTGATGATGGTTTCAACTCACTTAACTAGAACACATCATAGTCAGTGGCTTGGATCATCCCAAGTAAAGGTTGAAAATAACATTCTCCGAAACCACCAGCTAGTATTTGTTGTATTCCCCATCCAGAACATTGCATTGCCCCATCCAGAACGCCCTCCGTTCGCTCACCGGCCTCCAGCCCTTCAGGTAGCACTCCTACCAATCCCAGCAAATCGCGACACTGGTATCCTCCTGATGCATCCCTATTACCAATAACATCGTTTTAGGATCCCCCCTTCCCACATACACACACCATGGAAAAAATGTTCATCCCCAAAGCCAAAACCACTTGCTTCATCTTGCTCTTCACCCTCTCTTCCCTCTCTTCCCGACCCTTGACTATCCACCGTCTTTTGACCCACCCCCGCCCCCACACAGACTGCCCTGCCCATCCGCCCCAGAACCCCCCAGTCGGGTCCTTCTTGCGGCGGCTTCACCGTGTCGAACCACGCCGGGCCGCGCCCGAAGACCGAGGGCTTCGAGGGCGCCGTAGGTGCCACGAAGCGCACCGAAGGAAGGCCTTCGAACGCGGAACGTGGCGCGTCCGTTCGAACAGAGCCGAGGATGACGCGGATGTAGAAGAGCATGAACAGGTACATCGTACATTGAGAGTTGTTGGAAGAAAATTAGTCTGACACAAGACCAAGCCAAAATATGCAGAGTTGAACTTTGTGGTGTAATAATATTGGTATCTAATATGTTAATATTACTGCATATATAGATTCTTTATCAATGAGAGGCAGGTTGCAAAGGTCCAGCACCATCGCTTGGTGTGAAACAAGCCGGACCAGGGAGCAGGGAATTGGTGGGGTCCCAAAAAGGCTCTGGTCTGCCCGCGCCTCGCGAGAGGTCCCTGGCCAAGCGCTCCATCATCTGACCGGACTGCAACAGCCCGTGCAGCAACACCACCTGGGTGAAGCGGCCATGGCCCCGATTTACGGTGGAAATTGAGCCAAACGGACATGTCTCCCAGTCTAACCAACTGAATTAATTTCCCACAAAAAAGAAAATGACCATTCCTTCAAGAGATACGTGTCAAATATGATCTGACCATGGATCAGGGTTGATGGCACGTCAAAGGCGCACATAGAGGTCAATATAGGTCAATGTTGTTCTGGGAGCGGGAGTAGGTCGCAGCCATGTCTGAAAAAGGTTGCCTTTGGATGCCTTTGGAGTCCCTCCCAACCCTTACATCCCAAGCCGCCACCCTAACCGAGGAGCGATGGTCGACACCTTCTCCCACAAGGGCTGCAGCACCAAGCAGGGCCGCTCAGGATCATCCGTCCGAAGGATCACCTCGCAAACTGGATCCTGAATTCTTTGGACCCCAACTAACACCACTGACGGCTGCATATTTATGCTTACCAATCTTATCAGCACCATCCATTTGGACTGTCCTTGCATGTCCTTTCTGGATTCCCATAAAACGAAGCTACGAGCGTTGCGCTACCCGTAGTCGGACTCCATTGGGTTTCTTCCCCAAAGACCTGCAGGACCTTACCGGGACCCTACAGGACCCCAGTCAGGAACGAACGTCGCATGAAAAACCTGGAGTTGATCAGACAAAAGGACCAGGTTGGGACCTGGGTCAGCTTGGACCCGGTGATACCTGCTGAACAGAACGCCCGGTCGCGGTCGCTGATGCTTCCCTTTTGAGAGGGCTAGGGATGCCCTCATTTCTGCGGTGTCCAGGACCAGGAAAACATGAGGTGCCATCAATATGGATTACTAATGATCATCAAAAAGGCACTTCTGTTTTTTGTGCGTTGGTCCTTCTTGCTTCACGCCGTGTCAAGATCTGCACACGCACGGAAGAATCCACCACAACCTTCACACGGACTGGGTCTTTTTCGCTGCGGTCTCCGATCTTCCAGTGTCGGCAACGGCCCCACGACGTCCCCACGACCTGTGCCACGGCACCTCATGGTCCGCCGTGGCCTCTCGCACGACGCTCCGCGCCGGAGCTGTGCGGTGTGCGGCACCGCCACGCCGTGCTTCCGCGGGGCCCAAACCCAGGCGGACGCGGACCTCCAGGACGGCGGAAGACGCGCACAGGTGAGTCGACGTGTATCAAAACCAAGAGGATCAAATGGGCAAACATTCACAGGTTTGGCACTTGGCTTTGCAAGGAGCCAGTTCTGGGGACTTGAGAAGCATTATTGTAGACACTGACGAGTGAGTGCAAAAAGCAATGCTTAAACATGACATAGTAAATATAAAAAAAAACAAACCTACCCAACCTTGGTGCAATGACTGCAAGTGATGCTACAATACAATAACAGATATGATATACATTAAGAAAACACAGGATCTTAACATCAGAGATGCCAGTTATGTATAGAATTAGGGCTTCACCTATAATGAAGGCCTGAGATTTGATTCTTGGTCCAAACGCCATCAAACACCAACAAAGCCCTTGAAGTCACATAGATTAAAACTCTGATGCGTTTCAGGCAGCAAGCTCCATTTCTTGTGCAAGAATAATGCATTGCTCAAGTCTCTTGTAATCCGTGTATGAAATAAACATGCATATAAAGAGAGGGTCAATTGCAAATTCGGGTCAACTGGTATAATCAGAGTTTGATTAGGAATCCTCCAGTCTGCTTCAAGCTCATCCACCCCCTTCTTTGATCCCCACACCACTGGCTCCCCCCTCTCCTGTCCCTCCCGCCTGCGCGCCCGCGCCGGGGTCCAAGGGCGGAAGCTCCTCCAAGAAGCGCAAGCGCTCGGAGGGTGAGAGGCCTCGCGGTGAGGCCATGCGTGGAAGCTGGAGGGCACTTGTGCAAAAGGCACTTGTGCAAAAAAAGGACACAGGTATACTGAACGCATTGTTTTGTTCATTCGATGCCATCTGTGAGGTATTCTCATGACGTTAGGGGGAAGGTTTCTGAACCCCCAAGCACGCAAGGTGGCAATGTCTAAGTTTCGGACCTCAACGCAACACCAAAAAACACGGTTTTTGTATATGGGAGGGGACTTGCCGGTGGTGCAGGATGTCGCTATCTTTCTTCCATACTTAGTAGTTGCAGTCCTGAAAGACTACTCTTTGACTGGATCCAGGAGTCAATCGAGGGAATCAACAACCAAATCGGCAACCCCCAGGCGATGATTGACATGTGGACATGTGGAGAGCTTGTCTCCTGAGCTGATCAACACTAAAAGAGAATGGTCTTGGATAGCGATCACATGCGCCAACCATGCCATATTAAATAGATTTAAATAGTATACTCCATCTTCAATCCACAGCTACAGTAGCTATATATACAGTAGCTATATACACAAATTATGCATCAAAGAAAACAAAACGCCATGGATTCCCCAGATTCCCAGCTTTCGCCAACATCGCCTTTCGCCTGGACCCGACCCACAACCGTCCCACCGTTTGGGACCACGTCCCCACCACTCCCCCGATCCGACCGCCTTTGGTGAAGAGCTGGAAGAGCTTTCGCACGTTTGGATGGAGCCTCGGGACGGTGAGCGCGGAGCGAGGTCCGTGGTCGGAAGGAGCGGGTGCGAAATGACACCTTTTTCGGCGGTCGGCGGTGGCACGACATGTGGAACACCAAGAGGAAAGAAGAAACAGAAACATGATGCCATGTCGTGATTGAATATGCAACATCCTCTATCTGAAACGACAGTCTAATAACAATTGGTCTTCCTACTAAGCCATTACGCATTGTGAAGGCACCATGAAAAGAAATAGAAGGAATCCAACCTGTACCACTGCGTGAATTGAAATGGTGTCGACCCAACTTACCATGTAATTGTTTCAAATCAGGGGCCCTGTTCGACGGAGAGTGACCCACTTCCGCAATGGGGATCTAACAATGTCCAACACGGGTCCTTTAACGCTCTTAAAACCACCCAAGGAACACGGGGGTGAGCTCAGTCTATTGACATCACCCTTCTTGCTGCTACAGATTCGGCCAATTTTGAAATGGTTATATCAACGTCAAAAACACACAAACATGTTATAGTAAAACACTGTTCCATAGCAAAGAAGGTCTCTCTACAATTGATTCTACGTCTTCAAACATCAATGTTCTCAGCATTGTTGAAACGTCCTGCATGGGGGGTTCAATCCTCAAATTTGTCCCTGCATGATGTGGTGTGGCAAACCCAGGGGTTTTGACGGCGCAAAGGTTTTGATGCGCATGGTGCGACGGGTTCCTGAGTCACCTGCGACCCAGAACACGAATTGTGCATGCTGAGGCTGGTGGAATCACGGATCTCTGGCAGCACTTCCGGACTATGGTCCAGATGGTACACACGAATGTCGATGTTCTCGAAGAATGGTTGTTCGTGCGATGCTCGCTTTCCAAACCTGGAGCAACGACGCAGCCGGACTGTCAGGTTTGTCACTTATTGCCACTGCGTCGAATGCCTGTGAAGTCCTGACATGCAGTCCAGAGACGTTCACAAGTTCACTCAGTCCTGACAACACCTCAGTGCTAAAGTCCGGTTCATGGGTTTTGCACAGTATTCCCGGCACGCTGAGGTTTTCCGGCGCCCCAAACTTCAAGATCCGAGTACCGCAACGATCTCCACGTTATGCGGCTGACGTTGTGATAATCAATGGAAAGAATCGGTGTTGTCAGAAACCGTCGATCATACAATTGTGCAACCTCGCAAGTGCACATAGCTTTCACCCGCTTCAAATGCTGTACATAAAGTCCAATGTGAAGAGGCGCTTCACAAAAAGCCGCACGCCAAAGTCTTTTTACAAGTACTCCATCACGACCAATGAAAAAAACATCATGTGCATCATGCCAAACTCCACATGCGGCTGCTCACAACCACCTGGAATGACAAAACTGGAATTGGATCTTTGACCTGCTTTGACCCTTCAACATCCTTCAACCAACCTCTCACCAGTTACAGTTCCAGGCCTGCACCCCTCTCCATGCTCCATGCATCTCCATGCTCTCCTAAAACCTCCCAGGCACCTCAACGATTTCCCCTGAACATCCTAAACCAATTTTCGCGGAGATGGAGTCTGACAAATTCTTGTCGGGTATTGTTGGGTAGCTCTCCTCCCACCATCTCCCACATCTCGTGGCGCCCAAGTGGACCCTGCTTCCAATGCAAATAACAAACAAATGGCTATAGTCAATGGAATCAACTCAAATAAGACAAACACTGTAAGTCAATGGAATCAATCATCCCAAGTCAAGGTTGAAAACAAAACTCTCCGAAACCACCCACCAGCTCCGTGCTTCTTCCCGCCATGGAGCTCTCGATCGGCCTCCGCCAAGCGTGATGGGTCGCCCCCTCCCGCGCGGCGCAGCGGGTCGCCGCCGTGGCTCAACAGCAGGGAGACGACCTCGCTGGGACGAGGTCGGACGAAGGACGAAGGACCCGGGGGTGGAGGAATGAACCTGTAGAATATACCGACCATGGCAGTCTGGCCAGGGAACCTAACTTCCCGCAAAAATGTCAAAAAGAGAAATGGATTGTCAGGAAGCCCGGGAAAAATCGAACATCTTCACCAGTTGAAGGGGATTGACCGGGAAAATCACACCTCACCCGATCGGCAAAACCAAGTATATACGACCATGGATCACCATGGTATGGAAGAATAGAAATGCGAGCCACAAACTCTATGGTGCAGTCAGGAAGCAGTCGAACTGGGGCGGTTTTTGGGAGACCTGAACAGCCCAACTATGATAGTGAAAGGTTCACAGGTCCGGGAAAAAGGTCATGTAGATGTAAATCGTCCATAGGTCCATCTTCTGGTCCTTCATGATATATGGCTGTGAAAAACGTCTCAGGGCTGCACGGATGGATGTTTTTGGTGACCCTTTTTGTGCATAACCTGGTTGGAGGCCGAAGACCCCCCACGTTGGAGGCTCTTATTGGATGCCTTGAAACTCGCAGACGCGAGACATTTGGATGAGGGACATGGTCAAGGGATGAGCAGATGGAATGGCCTTTGAGAAAATTTATGTGACACCCGCCGCCTTTCAAGCTATGGGAGTGGTATTGTTCGGATGCAACATGTGTGCCACAACTGGACCGGGGAGACCCAGTATACTGCAGCATTCCAATGCCTCTTTGGACAAACTTTTGCTTACACATGGAAGATTCAATAGTGGTATCATTGCAGAATGCCGCAGACCTTGATGCCACCCTTGTTGATTTAGCACTTGCAACACCAACAAGTAAAACAAAAGCAAAAACACATCACACTTCACCTCACCAAACCCAACTCGCCCGGGTCGCCCGACATCGAGGTCACCCTGCGCTGCCACGTGCAACCTCGGGTGACCGTCCCCTTCGAGCCCCGGCGCCAGCGCACGACGCCACGCGACGACGACGGCGACGCGAAGAGAGGCTGGAAAGGTTCAAGCAGGCACCACCAGGTCTCCAAACAAATGGACAGAATCTCCCAAATGTCATGCGCTTGCCCCTTGATCTGTGGGATTGGGTACCTGGTACCCCGGAAGAGTGATAATTATCACTCCGTTTTGTAATTATCAATCTTTTGAAAAGTGGTGTGACAAAAAGCACTCCGGAGTGAGAATAGTTACTCCAGAATGGTTATTGTTGCTCCGCAACGTATCTTGAACGCAAACCGAACGTTAATCGAACGCAAAGCTGCGAACGCAATCTGAACGCAATTACGGTTGGACTGACTTGTTTCACTCCGGAGTGCTTTTTGTCACACCATTTTCCAAAAGATTGATAATTACAAAACGGAGTGATAATTGTCACTATTCACTATTCATTTTACGAGGTACAAAATTCGTATAAAAAAAGAAAAACACTTCCATCCAATTCACCCCTGGCGGTTGCTTCATCTTCGGCACCGATCATTACACCCACCGTGAACCCATCTGCGATGTTCGCTGCGTCTGGAGAGCAAAGGGGTCTCCGCGCGGGCATCCTGGGCGTTCGGATCCGCCTTGTCCCGCAGCAGGGCTTGGACCTCCAAACGGAACGATCTTGGAGCTTTCCGAAATGGCGAAGCCGCATCTGTCTTGTCTCCGAGTCTCGGGGCTGGACCCACCCGAATCTGTGTCTGGGCCCCAGCAACATCTATTCAATCGATTTCTCATTCTACATACCGTGTGCCATTCCCACACGGCTCAATGGAATGTGCTCCACGGGTCAGCCAGCACCCTAGCAACTCTAGGTGCCATGTCCCACAAATGGACAAGATCTGATCAGTACAAAAAGTGAGGGCTCGAACGTGACCAAAGTCTCCACAACAAATGGCTATACACTCTTATAATTATTTGGCTAATACACATGTAGGTAAAACATGCCGTACATGGAGTATGGGTGAGGACCCTGGTTCTTTGGAACCCACTCGTCTGCTGCGGCTTTGCCACTTGTTGCAATCATGAAACTACCCTACCAGTACCAAAAAACACATCTTTCTTTCAGCTGGCAAAAGCCTCATGGTGCTTGTTCTGAGTGTCGTTCTGTTCAAGACTCCGGGACAAAATATCATTATCATAATATAGACACCGGGACAAAATATATATGTGCAGTCTGCCTGAAAAAGATCCCTCCGGCGACAGGCGCGCGCCAAAGCCGACTCGCTCTCGCTCATGGCACAAGGGAGAAATCTCACGCTGGCCTAGGGGGAGAAAAACAATAGATTGCATCCAATGAACACTGCAGAAGTCGTTCAAATTCTTCTCATGTGATATTGTTTGTGTCTGTGGTACAGAATGGTGCTGTGATGTGTTGTGTCTCTGGTGGTGTCCTTATTGGAGGGGGATCATGTGCAGTGTATCACATGGCAAGCCGTGAGGTCGCATATAAGCTTGAGAGCCCTTCAGTTTGAGAAGTCAAGAGTTGACCCATTTGTTGCAGTTTTGCCCAAGTAACCCCCCCCAAAATAGAGACGGACAGGTGGAGCATCTTGCATGGATCGGATTGACTAACACAAGCAACCTTGCGGCCATGCTCCACTCTTTTGCCTCGGAAACTTTGTTCGGGGCCGGGAAGCCTTTTGAGCCGTGCGGGTCAGTTCGTTCGTCGTTAGGGTTGCGTTTGCACATCCGACGAACAGGTTCAAACACTCCGACGAACACAAATTACATGGAAGCAGAACTGTGAAGACATGTGAAGACTATGTTCCTCTGCAGACTCAAGACCTTCTTTCCTCTACAAAGAAGAGGGTGGTGGTCCATTTCTGACCAAACAGCATGGTGTGCACATTGGTTCATTGCAGCCAACCCGTGCCTCTACACCTACCGCCGATGTCCTTATTCTCTAAATCATTCGCTGTTGTTCCCTGAAGGAAGGGAGCGATATAGATGTCAATTCTGGCCGAAGTTGCTAACCATTCGGATGTTTGAGCACAGCAAATCAAACGCAGTCACCTTTTTCTCAGGGTGTGGTGTAGTTGCATCAAACATCATACCGCGTCATACCGCTACAACCATGCTACACATGCCGCAACATCACAAGCATATCGCTGCTTACTCATGAAGGTCCTTTGCACTAAAGTTACCATTTGTTGTGTATCTATAATTTGTATAACTTTGTGTAGTGCGTATTCGATCATATTCGAGCACCTGTGCACAAAAAACTCCTAATTCAAACATATGTGTTTGACTTAGCTTTTGGATCGAAATCGGCTGGGCCCTTTGACAGGTTCGGTTCTCAACGGAGGATGTTGGTCCATCTGTTTTGTAGGATCTCCGAGATCATGCAATCCATCCTCGGGCAACACACTTGAGAGTCTGGCTGTTTCACACTCTTCAGGTCCAAAAAGGTGTCCAAAGTCGTTGTTTCAACCTGCTTCCACTGCCTGTGTACGGTAGAAGGCACAAAAGTCATGTGGGGATGGGTCAAAAGCTGGAGCCCTGATCCCCTTCCCAAATAGGCCAACCGCCTGGTCTCCTGGTGCCATGACCGCGCCAGCCCGCTACCCGCACCGCTCCGCGAGGCGACCACGCCCTGCCCACCGGCCTCCTCTGGCTGCATCAACGCGGATGATCAGGGCAGGGCACCTGTCGTCGTCGCCGCCACCAACGGGGCGAACATGGACAAACGACCCGGACCGGTCGAATGACCATGGTTCACACCGGCTGCGACCAAGCGAAAGGTTTTGGTGACCGGAACGTCCTAAGGCCCAATGGCACGACCCTGTTTCGGCTGTGCGGCAAACAGTTTTGGAAAACACATGGAGGGAAAGAGAAAACATGAATGGACAAGCGTCTCGAACATGACCTTGTCCTCAAACCACTCCAAAACATCCCCGATTCCTATAGTTTTCACGTGTTTAAACCACGCACCCTGCATTGCTTCTGGCTCCCCAGCCCTGTCTTGTCCGTGTCTGTTTTCGGGCAACCGGGCTACTCGGTTTTCTGGCCCCGCAAGACCGCCGACCTCGACCTCGACCTCCAAGACACAGAAGAGCTGCAACCACGAAAGGGCGCCCCTCCAATGTGGGTGAGTGAGCCCGGGATGATCAAGTTTGCCAAAGAGCTGCAACACCGAAAGGCCTTATCCCCAATGTGGGTCACTGAGTCTGAGATGGTCAAGTTTGTCAAAGAGCTGCAATTACTAAAGGCATAATTTCCAATGTGGGTGACTGAGCCCGGAATGGTCAAGTTTGCCAAAAAGCTGCAACGACTAAAGGCAGCATCTCCCATGTGGGTCACTGAGTCTGGGATGGTCAAGTTTTCCAAAGAGCTGCAATCACAAAAGGCCTCATCCCCAATGTGGGTGACTGAGTCTGGGATGATCAAGTTTGCCAAAGAGCTGCAGCGGCAAAAAGCACCATTCCCAATTTGGGTCACTGAGCCCGGGATGGTCAAGTTTGTCAAAGATTTGCAACCCCAAAAGGCGTCATCTGCAATGTGGGTGACTGAGCCCAAAATGGTCAAGTTTGCCAAAGAGCTGCAACCATAAAAGGCGTGATCTCCAATGTGGGTCACTGAGTCTGGGATGATCAACTTCGCCAATGGTTTGCACCCATAAAAAGCACTTTCCAAAATTTGTGCTTCAAACTCTGGAATTTCGACCACGAGCAACAATTCCGAGTCAACGATGCCACCAAGACTGTCAATTTCGTTTTGGTTGGAGCATATCACTTTGTTTGGTTTGAAGACAACACTCACAATAGTATCTTTGGTAATTCCAGCGTCCAATACCTTTGCATCATTGGCCAGCAAGTTGTTATCTCCGACAATGATCTCCACACCAGTAGTGCTGCGAGTGAGCTTGTCCCAAGGCTGTCCCTCCTTAATCTGCTGCTTGAGAGCCCAGCCTGTCTGCTCTGGTGTGACTTCAAGAACCAGGATTTCACCACTTGGCAGCAGCGCTGACATGTTGCTCACCATGGCTCCAAGACAGCGGATGTTGGACGTTCAACTGATTGCTTCTTGCTGATAGTAGATAAAGAGTTGAGTAGATGACAAACGACGCAAAAGGATCCAAAGGGTGGTTTATAAGGACCCCCATCTATAAGACATTTAGGTGATTGTGCCATTGTGCCATCTACTCCGAAACCACTATAACTCCAAACGACCCTGGAACTTGGATTTGTTCACTAACCTTGGGTCATGCCGGGCCTCACCCCTTGATCCCAAATGACCATTCTCAGCTGCGTTCGATCCCGTGACCAAACCAATCGCTCCCTCCGACCCTCCGGAAGGCACAGAAGTCAACCTGGTGCCCTGATGGGTCATGATCCACCGGTTCGAGCCCTGATCGTATCGACCAACCTCCCAGGTAGGTCTTCAGTCTCCAGGAGCCTTCCAACGAGGGTGGCGCGAATCGCGATGCGGCCGCCACGCCCTGCCACCGGCCTCCTGCTGCATCAGCGCGGATGCCGGTCATGGCAGGGCACCTGGAGGGCCAATCTCGCTGGCAACAGAACCGCTCCATTCCTGTTGAACAACACACGCACGTCGGCCTGCAGTACTTCATGCTATTTCATGCTTGACCCATCGCTCTCCTTTGTGACATTCCGGCTGCAGCTACACGTATCATTGTGAACTGAATAATGGTTCAGCAGTGCCTTTCGTTGTGCTGCAACATGCGGAAGTGTGTGCCCTTTGGATATTGCACGTGGCGGCTAATGCATAGCCAAGCATGAATTGCCTTAGTTGCATGGTGCTTATCATGCGTGGCATCATTCAAGCCTGAATCTGGGTCTGAAACATGTGTGAATCTTTTGAAGATCTGAAAATGCTTGATGATCACCTGGAGAAATCTTGCGGACTGGAGATGTTTTTCGTCCGGACCCGGAGATATCCACCATCTCAATGAATCTGCACTACCATGGAACCAACTCTGGGATTGAAGGAGTGTTGCTGCCTGAAGGCTGCCATGGTTCAAAGGGCTGACAACAAGGTGACAGCCTCATCGCGAGGATCTGTGGAGTGCATATCACATGTTTGACACTCAGCGTCATCTTCCTACCACGGTGCTTCCCACCATAGCAAAGCATGGTTTTGGAAAACGTGTTTGGTCGTTCTGTTCAGCTCATGATCGACAGAACGCCACACACACGATCGCAACTCTTGTTCGACCTCACCCTTCGACCAAAGCATGTTGAATGGGGAGGGTCCCCCGAACCAATGCAGTGTGTTGATCTTTTTGTGGCTCTTCCCGTACACCCGGTTCCTAGTTCCTTATCGTTGGGTCACAGCGGTGTGCCGGGTCGGCGGTGGGTGGGTGCAACGCAACACGCGCCGCACAGAAAACCCACAATGACATCCTACATCAACCAGCAGGGGTATCCCTGTAGGGTCCTATAAGGTCACTTAACCTCTGTTGGAACAGTGGATTTGAGGATATTAGAGGCATTTGTTACTTCTCAAACTGAGCCTATAAGATGGAACAGACCCGAATCGTTGCACGAACTGCATCCCACACGAGTGCGTTGCAGCCCGGCTGAAACAGCCTCTTTGAGCCCGGTCCTTTTGGCTGCCCCGTGTCCTTTTGGCTTCCCTTGGAGCGCCCGCGGGAGATTCCGACCATTATGTACAACTTCACTCCAAAAGCCTGGCTGCTCCGCGACCGATGCGACGCCAACGTGTGGCCCTGACCTTCGGTCGACTTGGACAGTCTGTGCGTCTCTGTGGACTTGCTCAGATTGAAAAAACCATCGGCTTAATGGTTTTGGCCCAACAACCCCGGCTCGCCCTGTTTTACGAAGGTTTTTATAGAACATCAGGTCAACGGCCCAACGGCACTCTTCTACTGGTCTTTGAAGGCTAGGGGTTGAGTTTTTAGTTTTGCCCTCTCGGAAAACCAAAAGGTTTCTGCACCAAACATGACAGGTCAACTTTCCAGTCTTTCCCGGCCAACTCTCGTTGTTTCTCTCGTTCCGCATTGAAGAGACTTCTGGCTTCTGGCACACCCCAACGCAAATCAAACAACTTTACCCATTGAAGCAGGCAGGGTCAGAAAATCTAAACGATGCACAAACAATCCAAAACGGACAAGGTACACCCGTGTGCCCGACACACGGGCACGACCGTCGGCCGGAACTGTTATGGGTGGATTGGGGACATATTCCTTCATAAGTTCCATGACACGAGGTTATAGGGAACAACACCTCTCAGGTAGCAAAGAAGAAGAAAAACATGTTACAATACAAATCGTCTTTTGCCTCGTTCAGCTAAGGATTCGCAGTTCGCAGCTTTCGAGCGATTCGACCAAACTTAAACGTTACCTGGACCTTGTAGACCTGCAGGTGTCGATCCTCCAGTAGGATGCACTGGGCAATATATATATATAATTAATATGTATATACATGGAACACATCTAATTGTGTGAAGATACATATATTATATAAACACAATCTCCTTACCTTAGCTATCCTTAACTATTGGTCTGCAAATCTTGCACTTTAGAACAAATAGATACAAATAGTTGGTATATATGTTGGTATAGAATCGAATGAACATACGCATACCAGCAAATTTAGTCATGAAGTGACTAACCGACCTTTGTTTGTGCGTTGGGCTAGCCTGCAGAAAAGCAAGGCCCAAGGTAGGCAGCAAAGGCCACACACATGAGTTTTTTTGTAAAATGAGATCACCTGGAAGAACTAAGATAATGGCGACCTATGCGAAACAGACCCAGGCCTTCATGAAATGACTTTGCCAAACTCAGAAGAATCGCTTTTCCAATATATGTAATGTTAATGTTACTAAAGTCAATTTTCCTGCTTGACGATGAAAGCTGATTGCGCTCACATCCTGAATCTACCTGCACCCAAGGGTATTTTATGAAATGCCTTGCCAACTAGTGCTCAAAAATATGTTCACACATGTCCAGACTTCAGGGCTTGCCAACTAGTGACCCTTGGTAACCCATTTTGTAGTGGAACTGGATCCCCATTGATCATAAAGGTTCACTCAAAGAGGATTCCCTGGTTGGCTCCCCCAAATCCAATCCACTTCTCCCCCACGGCAACTCAATCTCATCGCCCGACGAAAAAGACACCGAACACATCATCTATGCCATGCCTATTCCCCAGGGATCCAAGTACCTGCTCAGAAGGTGATTGGAGACTATTTATGTAGGCTTGGAGGGCCCAAGTACCTCCTGAGAAGGTATGTGGATCCCTAGGGATTGTTAACTGTTGAGTGAAAAACAAGCAGGCATGGAGGATCATGGAGGAGTGAACCCACTTTTTGCTCAGGGAAGGGGGTGGATGAATTCCACCATCAATACATCCAGTATATCTAAGGGGTCCGCTCATCCACATGTGTTTCTCTAGTCCGCGCGGACCGCCCGCGACCCCAGACCTCCTCAGCTCACGACTTTTCCCAGGCCCTCGAAGACCGGCGGCGGCTGCACACTGAGCGGCCGGCGTGATCCGTTGGGTCGGACGGAGGGTTCAAGGGTCCAGGTGAGGATCGGATGAAGAGCCCAGATGGTGCTTCCTACTTAGCGCTTCCTGGACCTGGGTGTTCGGTCGACCTAGCTTCAGCAGTGTGGGGTTGTCCAGCCAGGTAACCCCGAACGGAAGCAGCTGGTATAGTAGCTTCTTGCTAGTTATATAATGCCAGGAACTACTACGTTCGTGTAGCGATGGTCCTGCTACGTTCGTAGCTTCTTGCTATCATTCAGGATCATGTTCTCCCAAAATGGATGATCTGGATTGAAGGAGACGCAGTGATGTCCTTTTGAGACAGGTATGGAGGAGTCGATGCCAGGTACCATATACATATTGCTTGAGAAGTCAAAAGATTGGCTACATTTGGCTACCCTTCCAGCATTGCCAAGCACAAGTGACCGGGTTCTGCTCTGATTCTCTGGAGGCAAACATAGGCAGACCATGAGCGGGCCCCAATGGATTCCGAATAACGAGAGATGACATGTTGTCCATGACCTGTATATCTTGTATCTCAACATCTGCCAGCCTCTTCGTGCATCTGATGTAGTTACACCCGGGAAGAGGCCCACAAGATAGAGACTAGCGTAACCTCTAGCTGCATTAGTGGTTTTCGATCTCTTCCACATGGATTTGCTGTCCAGGAGCCAGGCAAAAGACACATCGTCTTCCCCAGAAAGGCATGTGCTTTCGTGCTTGGTGCTTCGTGCTTCTGACGGTGTCTCTCCGGTCTCTCCGTTTCCTGTCAAAGAAGATGGTACCCGGTTCGGGACACAAAAAACCCAATCCGATCCAGGGACTACTGGTTCAGTGAACTCAGCGCTGCGCATCGAGAACCAGGAGTAGAAGGCCGCCAGGGAGGCAAAAAGGAGGATGTTGAGCCAGTTCAAGCCCTGCAGCGACCAAACGCATGGGCGAAAGGTTTCCGGAAGGTCTGGAGATCTGGTAAATAGCCCAAACTCTTGGCATGATCTTGCCAGGTACAACTATAGAACATTGTGGACAAACATCCTTGAGAATAGGCCCTACATCTACTAACCCATCGTTGTACTAACGGGTCGTTTTGGAGAAACATGCCGATCGAAACTCCGTGAGCCCACCGAATCCGAAGTTCTACCTGGCTTCGATACAGGGGAGGCTCATGTTTGAAAGAATCAAAAGAAGGATCAAGACAACCACAGCTTGTGAAAGACAGGAACCATTTTGAAGCAAAGGACAATCTTGGCAAAAAAAGGACCAGTGACGATACTTGGACCCGAATCTGCTTGGTGCACCCAAATGAGGATGACCCTTGCCATGCCACGAGGACTTCGAGGACCTGGCATGCCACGTGGCGTCCGTCATCTGCGCCCGCAGTAGCGCTGCGGTGGTCAAGCTGAACACCACCTGAGCCGTCCATTTCAAATGCCGCTGCGCCGCTGGGCGAAGGCCCAGCGAAGACTGTTTACATCACCGCTCGGCGAACAACCGTTCAGTGGAACGACCATCGACATATGCTTACATCACCTGCAAACACAGGGAAACAAACCTTATAGGCTCAGTAAGCACCAGGTGCTTGGGCAATCACCGGAGTGACGACAGAACGGCGGCTTGGACGAATGGTGACCCGGTGACTCATATCCCAAACACTCCATGGGACTGGTATATTTACCTACATTGGGGTGGTTTGAGGGGTCAATCGGGCGGCATATGACAGACATGGAATGTCTGGCTATTCACACTTCCAAGAACGATTGCAGGGCTTTTTCGCGATGGCTGGTTTGCGACGTTGCTTTAGACCTTACAATATATTATACTCAGTTTTTTTGAATTGATTTGGTTGATGCAGGAATCATGTTGGTCACCTTTTTTTGCGCTCTTCTTGCTTTTGGTATCCAAATATTTCAATCACATCACCTTTGGATCGCTTTCTGCTCACCTTTCCGCTCACTGTTTTTTTGACTTGTCCCCTATCCTGCACTCTGAGATTGCTTTTCGTTTGCTCCAACTCCTACTCCGAAATCACTAAAAAGTTATTTTGGCCACCCTCAGCGGTTGGCTGGACTCCATCTCTTAAGGCTAAACAATCTGGGCTAAGCCATTTATTGCTGGGCCATTGAATCCCTGTCAAATGCTGGCTTCGCAACTTCGCTTCAAAATTAACCAATCCTAAGCCATGTGAAGCAACTGCTCAAGCCATTCCAACCATATTTGAATGACTCACAACAAAAGCAACAAACCTAGCCAGAAAACCAGTATCATTGCGATCTTTAAGTATTAAAGCTTCCTATATTGGACTACGTAACTATACCCCAATATACCCCCATTTCCTGGCCTCCTTCAGTCCGTGTTTTTCGCCGTCCCCGGCAGGCACTGCCGGTGCCAAGCCACCGCATAGGCTCTGACCACCCAGCGGCGCACTTGACCTGGCGTCGGGGCGTGGGTGCTAAGCCGAAGGTCAGTCATCCGGGAGGTAAAGAATCTTTGCTAAAAATAGATACTGAACCCTAGGGATCCAAACACCTTCTTAGAAGGTGATTGGAGACACTGTTATGTAGGTGTGGTATTCTCCAATTACCTTCACAGAAGGTACTTAGATCCCTAGGGGGATCAATAACTGGAGTGATTGCTAAAGAAAGTAGTCATCCGTTTGTCATCCGATGATGAGATAGATACTCTGCAACCAAAACCAAAACAGTGGGAGGAGTATCCATCTGGGAGTGCAGAGTTGTTTTGGTTTAATCATTTGTTATCCATCCACAGTGGATATAATCAACACAGTGGGAGTTGATTTCCTAAAACCGAAGCTGGTAACACTGGAAGTTGTTCATCGGACTTGGTCACGGTGCTGGTAACACTGCTGTCCTGGTGTGAAGTATTAATTAGGTGAGGCCATGGTGGGAAAAGAATAGTCTCGGAGTCTCAACAGTAAACCACGGCCGATGTAGTTCTGCACAAGGGGACCCGAACTTCTTGTCCCTCCGGTCCAATTTTTTGCACACCGACTTCAGGTAGTGCTCGAACCTTTCACCACTTAAAGTCACTTAGACAGGTTGACCAGGTTGACCTTTTCCACAATGTTGTATGAATGTACGAAATGACCCCCCAAAGGTTTTAGGATGTTTCAGGCTGCGGGGTGCAAGCACCCTCTTCTTTCTACTTCAGCAGCAACCCTGCAGAAGCAAAGCTTAGCTGCTATGCGCAGGCATACCAGTGATAGAACTTGTCAAAGCTCTTTCCCGCTTACACAAAAGGCGATCCTGGATCCACATACCTTCTCACAAAAGACTTGGACCATCCAAGTCTGCAAAGTAGAGTCTCCAATCACAATATGTTAGAGGGTATGTGGATCCAAAGAAAAATTATCCCCACATCATCCCACATCTCCCGCACCATCGTCGGTCTCTCGCGCGGCCCAGGTGAGAATTCCTTGTCCAAAGATCAGGGCCTCAGGCGATGGCACCAGTCCAGTTTCGGGCAGCGGCACTGAAACCGGCGGACGCATGAACGACTCAAGAGGTGAAGGCGGAGTTGCGTGTGACAAGAAACACAAGAAAAACACACTTAAAAAACTCGTATTTTATGCGGATGGTGCAGTTCTGACCCTTTAGATCCGGTGATGGATCCAAAGGATCAAATTACAACACATGATGAAACATATTAACATGTCATGAACATCCCCCCCCAAAAAAAAACACAATGACCTATGATGAAATAGTCATGAAATCCTGAGATGGATCCCCAAATCAAAGATGTTCACCTGACCACTTTAAAAAGCACACACACGCAGCCGACTGCCGACCGCCGAGTGGCGCCATAAAGCCGGATGACCACGTGCGTGATCTTCACCTGTGAAGGGACCAACGCCGGTGAACACGGGAAGCCAAGCACTGGTTTCTCGGCCTCCAGGGCCAGCACTTGGTGGTTCTTGTAGAAATTCATGGTCCCTGAAGTGGATGTGACAAGGGCACCCCGAATGATCCTCCAATAAGCACTACTTTTGGGAACTGCTGGCAGGGTGTTCGAGAAGAATTGAACTATTCATTATATATACCCCAGGGATCCAAGTACCTGCTCAGAAGGTGATTGGAGACTATTTATGTAGGCTTGGAGGGCCCAAGTACCTGCTGAGAAGGTATGTGGATCCCTAGGGATATATATACACATAGTCACATAGTACATATGCAAACAACATAAACAACGTGTGGAGATGAACAAACGGACCTTGGCTACTGTTTGTCCAATGGCTGTGCAAACACAGTGGCCTTCAAGCATATCAGTAGACGTTTTTGCGACCACATCCCTGTGGTGAGATCACAGCACCCACTGGCTCAGTGGGCCATCGCAAAAAACTAAAAACAAACACACGACCGATGATTCATTAAAAAAACACAAACATTACATCGCAACATATCACGACAATGCATGTGTTTGTAAAAAGGGCAACTATGGAAGCCTCCTTTTTTGTCTGCTGCAACCGAAAGCGGCACACACCCGTGCCCTTGTATTGGTGATCGCATGCCCGAGTCGGTTATGTTGAGCAATCCTGCCAAAAAAAAGCAACAGCAAAAATAACATAGCATCCTGTTCTCAGGTCATTATAGCTTTCAACCAACAACAGGTGTCTTCTCATATATATATATGGTCTATATAGAACCCCCTGCCAAGGTTTGCTGGGTTTCATGCTGTTCGCCTGGCCATCATCCGGGTTCCACCGCCAGGTCCCGTGCCACCTGGCGAAAAAGCGCCCATCGACGAATCGACGATAGTGGAAAAAGGAACTCTTTTGGCGTGTGCCCAGAAACGTCAAAACCCATATTTATGATAGCTACCCCTACAAGTCCAGTCTGATCCAATAAAACCTGGTCTTATTTGACCTCCTTAAGTTGTGTTTTTGCATAACCAACTCTAGTGAAATGAGGTCATTGACCTGTAGGGTACCTTAACTAGAACTTAATCCTTTAACTAGGGAAAGGCGTGGAAATGAGAAGTCCTTGATCACAGATATATAAATGGACATGAACACACTATGACCTTAATCAACAAAAAATATGTTCTATCATGTCCACGGTCAAACAACAATCCCACACAACCTCCAAAACATAATATATGGTGAGCCAAACATGATTAAAATAGAGCTAATGCACGCAACAGTTATGTTCTTACATGTTGTTCAAAACAATGTGACAACAAGTTTTAACCACATGCTGCTAGATATTTTTTATTGCTTGGCAGTTGCCCTGAGACGTACTGATATGATATTCAATGATATGCGTGTGTGTTTCAAAGTTTACATACCAACAAGGGTGGGCATTGCCTGACCAACGTATTGGAAACCGTGAAGAGGTGTCAGCACTTAGCTTTCCACGTGAAGTTGGAGGGGGGTTGGACTGTACAATTTTTGGCAACCAACAAAAATCATATAGCATTTGTGGAGGCGCTGCGTCCGTTGGCAAGATTGTTGGATCGAGTACGTTGCAACTTGGCCTGCGCAAATGCGACCCTTGTCACCGCTTGGGTAAATAAGAAACCATCTGTGGTTTCGTTTTTATATTTGCAATGCCCTGGAGTTCTGTTGATGTAGTAGTATGTTCCATCTGACTAATTAACTTGTTGCAACAAAAAGCTTGGACCACAGTACACCCCAACCCTCCAAGGACCCAGGCTGCCTCACTACTGCAGCTGCTTAGCGTTGGGGAGCTCGAGTGCAACGTGTGTGGGACAGGTCACAGGAGTCACGGTCCAGATTGCAGATCATTGCATGGTAGTTGCTTGAAGTTAGAGAGGATTTTGTTGTCAGACAAACGGCTTTCCTTGGAGGCAGCAATCACCAAGCAAAGCTTAATTCCAGGAGGTACTTCAGGGTGCCATCAGAACAACAGCTGCAAACGCCTTGAAAGAGGCCCTTCACAACAAACGCCTACCTATACTTACAGGATGTGCACTACTACTACTACTACCACGACTACGACTACGACTACGACGACTACTACTACTACTACCACCACCATCCTGAGCATCGGATATTAATTTATAAATCAATACTCTACAGAATCTGTTGATATTGAATTTGAAATCAACGTGTTTAGATTGATTTGGAGTCAGCCAGACTAAAACAAAGTCATAATAAGACCCCAAATCAATACAATTCTATGGATTGAAAGCTGCACAAATCAAACCTGAAGAAGTACAGCAAAGTTGCTTTTCCACTGAAAGGCTTGACTGCTTCTGCCATTTATATTTTCTTGTTGCCATCTGCCATCCATATTACAGAATTGATTGTTC
The DNA here is from genome assembly GCA_963970005.1 of Durusdinium trenchii. Taxonomy (NCBI): domain Eukaryota; class Dinophyceae; order Suessiales; family Symbiodiniaceae; genus Durusdinium; species Durusdinium trenchii. The sequence continues at coordinate 284,424 of CAXAMN010024173.1, forward strand.
TGATTGTTCTGTATGTTCTTGTTGCCATCCTTCATATAGGTCTCCCAGTCCACTTGTCTGGACAACTCATCCTCTACGCTGGCCATCCCCCTTCCGTTTGAACGGCTCCTTCCTGGTGTTGAAGGTGGTCCCACTTGCCAAGGGCTTGCCTTTGTTGCCTCGCTGTCTTCACTGCTTCGGCAGATTCTGTAGCAACATTCTGTCCGCATGCGCTGGCACGCATCCGCCTGTTCTGTAGCGCGATGGCATCAAAGGGGGCCAACGACGGGTTTCGCCCCGTGAACTCATTGCAGGAAAGACGGAGATCTCGCCGCCTATCCTTAAGGAGATCCCGTCTTCTCGTGCGGTCGCCGTCTTTTTTGGTTGCTTGGGTTTCTGAAGGGGTGGCGCATCAGAAGGGGGCCGGGCCGCGCATTGGGGTAAGGGGTGTGCACGGAATGACGGACACCAAACACTGCAACCTTGGGCGCTTTCCCGTCCTCGTCCACTACAACGGTGCCAACTCTTGCAACCCTGACCGGGCATGGTGCATCATCATAGACCCCAGGTTCAATGCAAGTGTATCTCCGGTTGCTGGGGTCAATTCACCCAAGAATCGAGCATTGCTATCAATATGATTTAGCCGCTAGCAGTGATCATTGACTTTGGCTGCTTGGCTGCTTTGCTTGCAGCCTCACCCACATCCCGAAGAAATGTGACCCTCCGACTCACCAAGATGGAAGTGGAAAATGGACCTCGATCACTGTTTCCTTTACGAACCAGGCATTTTCTTTGACAACCACGGGCCCGTTTTTGTCCGTCCACTCCCAAAAAAAGGTGCCCCGAAGGATTTCGGAAGGCCCCCCGGTGCCGGAATCCGAGGCGGCGGCTCTTCTCCCAAGAAAAAGCCGAAGAAGTGTGGGAGCAAGAACCTGCAGCGAACCGCGCAGCGAACCGCGCAGAGCTGCGGATACAGCAGCTCCAACAGCGCGGCCGGAACTGGGCCGAAGCGTGCAGGTCATCTGTCATGCAACCACGTGCCGCGGTACGTGGCCCCAGCGAATGCAATAAAGAGAAACAAAAGGTCGCGTTTCTGTTCAGAACCTGTACACAAAAAACAAATGAAAGGATCGATGTCCTGTGTTTTTGTGTTGTTTTTTTCATGTTCTGGCTTGTTAGGGGAGCTGGTTTTGGAGGAGGTCCAAACCTCTCGTAGCTCTGACCCAAACTTTGTAGGTTTAGAAGGTAGGTCCCACCATGGCAACTGAAGCCCCTCATGGCACCTCCATCATCGAAGTCATCCACCTAATTACTCTCGAAGTCGTGGTGGCAATTCATCAATCCATCCGTGTACCAGAAAAAATTGTCTTTCTTTGAGATGCCCCTGAGCTCGCTCTGCACCGACATGTTCGAACTCTGAGTCACTGAGGTTGGAGTACTCTGAGGTTGGAGCAACACCCGTTACACCAAGAGATGGAGTTCAACAAAAAAACACGATAAAGAAACATTTTTTTGGTGGGTTTTGAGCTTGGCTATAGTGAATGGCATCTTCCATGCACAAGGACTTGAGAGCAGAACATGTCTGGCGGGCCTGAGATCGAGTCCGATAGTGGAAACCAATTGGATGTCTATTTTACTGCGACAAAAAAATAACGAAAAACGAGGATGAAGATGAGGATGACAACAACCCTTAAGGAACAAGATTAGAAAAGTGACGAGATCAGCAAAGGTGACAAGAGCAGCAAAAACAACAGAAAAAAAAAAAACAAAAACACAGCAAAAACAAGAAGAAACATTATATAGGAGAAACAACAGCTTCAGTCCACCCCAAAAACACATTTTTTAGCGCTACTCCCGTGAATGAACTAGCATGCCTCCCACATGGAACAACAAATTCATCATACCTTACCCACATAAACAACTCGCCCAACTGTGAGCACTGGGTTACCCCAACGCCGAAAGCCCAAAGCTGAACGCGACCCCGCTGTGTATGGCCAAGAGGAGGTTGAGGCCTCAGAATTGGAGTTGTCATAGAAAAACATGTGCGTGTGTGTTAGACTAGGGAGACACACCAATGGTTTTTCCTTGGTCACTCTGTTGCCAGGAAACTTTGGGATGTGCCACTATTTGACAGACACACCTGCATGAAAACAATTTCAACGAACAAAGTACGAGTAGGGTGATTTGCCTCTATCTGAGGCTGGATAAAGAGGGCAAGCACAGTCATGATGGGCTGTTACTGGGAATGTGACACACCCTACTGTATGCAATTTTTTTGGGGGGGTATTGATTGTTTTTGTTTTCAACAATGATTAGCTTCATTGGTTTGTTCGTGAGGACAAACAAAGACACGACGCACCCGGTGCGTAGTAGCGCGCGCCTGTTTTTGTCTGAGCGGCGAAAACTGGAGCGTCGACCGCTGCGAGTTGACCAGCGAAGAAGGTGTTGGACCATTGATCGAAAGGGGCAAGCCCTTGTGACGGCATAGAGTGAGGCGGCCCCATAGATAGTCATCCTCAAGTAGATAGTGGCACGGCCGTCCAATACATTTTCTACATGGGGATCTACTTGTCTATCCATTTGGGGGTCTATTGTACATGGTACCTTTAAAAAAAAGAAAAGGACATTATACGGGTAGGTGTTTTCCAGTGTTCTCGAAACCGCTTGTTTTAGTACTTTGCATGTTGAAGGTGTTCAGACGTTGAGGACGAGACCTCGTAGTTGGTAGGTGCTCGTTGTCTGCTCGTGAGTAGTATTGCTAGTTCACCGGGTCGTTGGGGGGGTTCGGCCCAAGAAAAGAATTGGTTGTTTCTTGGTGGTATCTACGGGGCGAAATGAGCCACTCTAAAAACCTGCAGTCACTCCCTATGTCGTATCACTTTCCTTGCGCGAGGCCTTACGCGCTGCTTACGCGGCCCTCACTTTTGCTTACGCAGAGCAAACTTCCGAAATGCTTACGCGAAATGCTTACGCAGTCTTACGCAACCCAGGGTTTTGCTTACGCGGAATTCGATATGACAATGTCCTTACTTAAGATGTAAAGGCAGGTTTTTAGAGCGGCTCAAATGGCATTATCACCACCATGGCCGCACTTCCATGACCACAGCGCACGGAGAGAGCGGTCGGAGAGAGCAGTCCGTCGGAGGATCTTCCACTGAGAGATACTGAGAGTGAAACAGTATCTTTACAATATTTTACAGCAAAGTGACATATGTTCAAAGGACTTTCTACTTTTACAGATCTTATATGTTCCCTGGTCTCAGCTCTTCTCAATGCTCTTAGCTCTTCTTTTGCCGCCAAACCGCAGACCGCACACCCGAGAACCGCGTGGGGGCCGCGCCCGACCGCACAGCGGGTTGGCGTCCACCGGATCAGGTGAAGAGCTCGTTGATGTCCACCGCCCGACCAGCACCTGCGGGGCGAGAGCTTTCACCGGGGGCGGAGAGGTCCAATGAAGGTGGCGAGAGGTCCGAAGTCACCATTCATCACCCCAGAGTGAGTGGTTTCGGAGGTCTAGATCCGGTTTCCCCCAAGATGTCCTAAAGACAGATGGGGGTTTCCATATAAAGCATCTAGTCTTGGGGTAACTTGTGCCATCTGCTCTGAAACCCACCGTACAAGACTCGTGTGGCTCTGCACTATCTATACTTGCACGAGAAGTCAACCCAAATCCAAAAATGAACATTCCAAATCTTCGGATGACAGCTTCCATCAGCTTCCATGAGGATCCATAAGGGATCATAAGGGTATCTTGGGGGTTTGGATCAATGATTAGTCTGCACAGCTTCCCCATCCCTGGGATCGCTCGGCTTGAGCTTCCCCCCCGCCTAGCATGCCACTGGCGCCGGCGTTCCGCAAACGCCGCACCACGTCGGGGAAGCCATTCCTAGCCCGACGCAGCTGTGGCGGAGCTTGAGGAGCACGGATGGTATCCGATGTGAGGCGCCAGCGGGTTTTCCGAGTCGAGTAGACGCACCTCACCTGGTGTTTTTCCAGATTGAACCTCTAGTCTTCCCAGATTGGTGTCCCCGAAAGTGCAAGAAGAAATGGAACACTGGAAATCACTGGAATAACTTCATAGAAGAATCAGAACTTCTGGGGGGATAAGGTGTTTGTGCTTCAGGCAGGTCATCCACTTGTTCGCCCGCATCAAGGTGCATCAAAACAAAGCTCGATCGACAGTTGGTGTCTTTCCTGGGCACAGTGCCAGGACAATTTGGACGTTCCTCTCACCTGGGCCTGAATTCATCAAAATCAACATGAGTGACATTCCAAGATATTCCAAGTATACCGTCTAGCTCTGGCGAAGAAAAACTGAAAAAAAAAAAAAAACATCTTCAGGCCAGGCCATGAAAAACCCAGCTGGACCAGTCGAACAGTGCCTTTAAAAACACAAAATACACATTTAAAAAAACGCCTGGCATCGCCCGGTAAGACTGCACTAGCTCGCGTCTGCAGTCTAGCGCGGGCGATGCCCGTCTGCAGCGTCTGCCGCCCAGCGTCTGCTTGGCAATCTTGATGGCGGTGACGCCATTCGCATCCACCTGGGACAGGTCTGAGATCGGTCTGACAGGTGTGCAAAGGGTGAAAGAACAACCCACGCCCAGTTTCATCTATATTAGATAGTTAAACTAGTTACATGGTATATATATAGCTACATATCTTTATATAGGTATATATCTTTATAATTCTTTATATATAGCTACATATCTTCATGTTATTAGGTATATAAATATATATAGGAAGCTCCCGATTCTTTTTTGGCACACCACACCGTGTCCCGACCCGCACATCACATTCAGCCCGGGGCACCGTATCGGGATTGGCACCCGCCTGCGACGGTTCGCGCTGCCCGTGCCGCGCCGGTCCCCCGGTGTCAGCAAGAGAGGTTGAGAGACCTGGACTGGGATGGACTATAGGACCCTGTAGTGATACATATGGGGACTATAAGGCTGTTCAACCTTCCTGGGTAGGTCCTAGGTTGCCACGTGATGAGTTGTAGCTATACTACTGCTTGTTGCCATGCGCAAACGTTCAGCAAGTGCAATTCATAAACAGTCAAAGATCAGCCAAGAGCAGAAGAGATCAGTGGATTTGCTTAACAGTGCCATCAAATATTCATTGCCTACAAAATATACTGCACTGTATCTATAAAATATAAATATACATCCACCCAAGGATGATCCACCCACTCATTGTCATGCACTCAGCCTCGATACTGTACCCTCAACAAAATGACAACTTCTGTGAGGACCAAATGGGCCAATCATGAACCTCCATATTCACCGGATTCACCCCCCACCCTCCGCCCCAAAACCACGCCAAGGCGTCTCCAAGGACGCGATTCAGTTTGTGGCACAGACCAAACGATTCATGCCAGCTTCAACGGATCCCAAAGGTGCGGTTCCGCCAGCTTCGAGGGTCCTCTCTTGTTTCCAACCTCCCCAGGTCAGCTCAACCCCCCCCCCAGGTGGTCAGCGCTCGTCACTTCCTCTCCGTCTCCGTGTCCCCTTCGATCCCGCCTTCAGCAGCATCTCCACGATGGGCCCATGCCCCGACATGGCAGCGAACATCAGTGCTGTACACCCATCCTGCACCGGCGGGCACCGGGGCACCGGGGGACTTTGGGGAAGCAAACACGCGGGCACGCCGCGACGTGTCGGTCGAGTTTGTGGCACTTGGAAGTGGCACGCCGGCGTTGGCCGGAAGAGATGGAGATGCTTGGTACTGCACATTGGGCTCAAGCCCAAGAAAGGCTAAACAACAATAACAAGCAAAAGTTGGACTGCTCACATGGCGAGGTCGTGAGAGATCACCGGTCAAACAAATAGAATCAAAAGTGAAGTGTGATGACATTGGTTGACCCAGCCAATGAGTTCCGACAAACATCCGCCAGCGATGGACTCTACGTCACACGTGCGTCCTCCCGGGCGAGGTCCACCGTCGCCGTGTTGTTCGCGGTGTTGTTGAGCAGCTGCATGATGACACCTGCCTGTGGCGCACGTGTGGTGGGACCACACGACTGTGGTGGGACTTACCAATTTAGTCTTTTCAAGCACCCCAATGTAGGTATGTGCCATGGAGTGTCGAAATCATGATCCCCAATTTCGGCCCAGGTAATTTCGAGCATGACGTGAAGCTTTCCAACCCCCATCCCCCGACACGTTTAGTATGCATCAATGGGTTGGATGAAAAGTATCCCCATCTCATCCCATATCCAAACTGGCCCAGGTCAACTATATGGCAAGTTTCATGATTGACTAATTGTCTCATTCACGGCCTTCCCATGGCCCCAAAAAACCTTCTGAGACTCCTCCGTCCTGACGGCCTCACTACGGCCTTACGGACTTTGTGGGAACAGTCGTGACCAATGATAGACCAACAGTCCGAAAGCCATGTCCGAATAGCCTGATGGGTCTCCATCTCCATGTCCAGGACACCCCAAACACGGTCCACACAAACAGCGATCTGAAAAATCATGGGAAAAAAAGAACGCTGAATAACAATAAATAGCCACTCCGACCGAGTGACATGGAGGTGGATTGCAGCTGGTGGATAAACGATGATAAACGATGTTCTTTTCACTGAACATAGGAGGGGACACCCGGTTCTATGTTGGTGACGTGGCCTCTTTTGGGATATGCCATGTGTTTTTGAAGGATTGGCTCCCACTCGCCTCTTTGGGTCTCGCCCTCCGCGGTCCCTCCTCCCCTCCCCGGATGCCACACCTTGCCGCCCTGCGCGGCGATCATCAGCGGCGTGGCGCCGTCCTGGGGCGCGCCGTCGACCCGGAGCTGCGGGCAGTCAGCGAACGGGCAGTCCGCGGGGGTTCTACGTATGGTTGAGTAGTCAATGGTCGTATGGTTGAGGTGTTTGTAGGGTCTAAGAGTATACCATGTCGGGTGGTAGAGTAGTTATTGATGGTGGTGACTTTATATCCCAACCACGCCATGGGACTGGCAAATGTACCTACATGGACCCCTGAAATCAACACGTTTCAACCATCCCAAGGTAGGTTAGAAAATACCATACATGGAGTCTTTGGGTATGCACTATGCAGGTCTCAAACCTAGAACATGAGTGCTGAAGAGGAGACTCACCACAAAGATGGCCAATGGTCTCGGAAGACCTGAAGAAATGAGGCAGGATTGTAGTCTTAGCGGGTGATTCATGGGGCCTCATGTTGTATTAATCATGATCCTATCTGTAGTATACTACAGATATCTCTCTATATAAAGAAGAAGGCTTCAAAAACATGTCCCTCTCCAATGTCTTGACCCCACCGGCCCTCACTCTCTTCTTGAGCTCCTCCTTCCCCACATCCAAACCAACCACCCATCAGTGGAGAAGTCATCCAGGCACAACCCGGTCGCATGTGACATCCACGTCGCACGAGGCGCACGTTCACTTCGCACAACCCAAGATCCAAAGAACTCTCTAAACGGTTCACCATGTACTCATCCCTCCACCGTCACTGACATGTAGTTCACCATATTCATCAAGTTCATCGAAGAACTCATCGAAACATCACACACTTCACGCCTTCCGTGCCGCGTCCGCGCTGGCGTTGAGCGCCAACAGCAGCGAGGCAGACTCCGTGGCGCCAAACCTGCAGGTCGTCCGCGGACGCGTACGAGGACGGACAGAGAGATCTCAGTAGTCTTGTAGATGCAGATGGTGCCACCCCCCCCACAAAGGGGAGCACCCACACCAACATAGGTCCAACCGCCGCTTTAATGTGTATGATCTGAACATATCTGAAGCATGTAGGGAGATAGCTACCCACTTACAAGCCATCCGGCCAATTGGGTCCAGCAAAAAACAACCTTGTCTATTTGCCACTGCTAAATCACCTCATGGACTCCCGAACCATCAAACACTCGCGATGGACTCCACCTGTGACATCTCAAGTGAAACGAAGTAACATCCAATAGCCAATGCATGCCGATGCCATCCTGAAGATTCCCAAAAACGATCAAAAATGTCTACAAGCTTTTGTAGTGATCTTCTGACAACGACTTAACTCACACCATCTCTGCCAGCAATTCTTTGTCTCTAGGCGCAATCTCAAAGGACGCCGTTTAAATCAACAGCCCAGGACGCATTCTGCGCATGGCCAAACGAGAGAGACCATTCCGATGCCGGGCATGCCGTGGGAACGAGTGACTCAACCAGTTGGAAAGTCGGGAAGTGCCATTGTTTTTGGTGGTCACTTAAGGTACCCACTTCAAACCCTTAAAGCGGTCTCCACAGTGCGTCGAACATCTTTGATTCGTTCCATTCAATCGATTTCTCCAATGGGAGGGACCACCCAAGCAGGTGGCCACTGTTGGTGTCAAACAAAAAGCAAGTGACCTGCTGAAAAAGGGTGCTTGGGGCCTACCCCCCAAAAAAGGAGTGCAATGGATGTTTGTAGCACATATTGTTTCTAGACATACAATAGAACAGGACCATATACTTAATAATTAATAACATATATATATATATGTACTATATAATAATAGTTAATAATAGTAGCCGGAATACACTACTCATTTCTGCATATACATTAGATAAGAATATGACTATACTATATAAATGGGGCTTTGTACAATGAGGCCACTTTGACCGCCGACCGCCTCGCTGACGACGTGGCGTAGACACGCCGTACGCTACGCGCACGTGTCATCTCTTCACCCGCGGCTGACGCGCATCAGGCTCCACCGTGTCAGTGCTGCAGCAATGGACACCCTCAGGTCAGGTGAGTTGGTGGTTGGTGGTCAGGTGAGTTCTCTTCTGAGTCGGGGAAGGTTCGAAAAGAAAACCCTTCTCCCAGAAAATGGCTTTGAAGGGAAGATCCCCATGGTTTTCACATCCCGTGATATCAAGGTTTCCTGTGTTAGATTTAGCTGTTCCCTTACCATCAATGGAAGGGTCACCGTTCCTAGAAAAACCTTTGTTAAACATTGGTATCAACGTCCGCTCGACACTTCGAGGATCCGAACATACAAGAAACATGACAAAAAAAATGAAGCGCAGGGAAAGTGGGTAGCAAAGGATGATCAAGGCAGATCCCCAGGTCCCATGTTTGAGTCGATGTTCCTTTTGTCGCCCCGCGGCGTCTCCCACCAGTCCTCCCACCAGTCCGCCCCATCCGTCTCATGTCGCGCAGCCTTCAAGGCCCAATTCGAACCTGAAGCACGGTTTCACACCGAACCCGGTGAGAACCGCATGTGGAGGCCATCCTCGCAGTGAAGGTGAGAACACCATCCTGATGACATGACCACCCCAACAAATCAACAAATCAATCATTGGGTCGAGGCTCTGGACATATCCCATGTTGAGAGTTTCACCTGCTGATTGTCAGGACCCCATTTGTGCCCAAATGTTGGATTCCTTCGGCCAGGTCGATCCAGAATCTGCAAACCGGGCGGGGCGGGCAAGAGAAGTCCAACAATTTGACTCACATATATATTGAACTTGTATAACTTATATGATATAGTTAGACCGACTCATATACCGACTCATATTCCTCATGTTTAAAGGTAATGGGTAGTTGGGAGCCATCGGACACGAGTCTAGTCGTGTGCTCACCGTGCTCACCTCGAAGAGAATGAGTTTACTGTGTAGTATACATAGGAGTTGATCTAAATTCCTTTATCCGGGATCCGTCATTTTCGCCCAAAAAAACTTAGTTTAGCCAAGCTTTCGCCTTCCTGCGTTTTATCTTAAGCGAAGAGGTAGCGTTTTGGTGCTACTGATTCGCGCATGTCGACAGGTGCACTCGTGCGCTCAGGCCCTAGGATCCGGCTGAGGAAAAGACTCTGGTGCTGCAGACCGTGAGTGTCATTGCTTCCAACATCTCTCATTATGTTGTATTATGTGTGCCATGTATGTTGTGTTTTGTTCACGTCAATGGTTTCTTCTTTACTGGCAAGCACAACATAGAAACTTCACTGTTTGTCAGCATGTGTCTTCTACTTAAGACTCACCGCAGTAGCCGGTCACTCAAACTTACTCATGATGGGCTGGGGTCAGATGTGGCAGGGTGAACTTTCGACAATCTTGAGCTGAACTTTCGCCAAACTTTCGCCTTTTGCGGGGTAGAGTTTTGTAGTAGTAGTAGTAGTAGTAGTAGTAGTAGTAGTAGTAGTAGTAGTAGTAGTAGTAGTAGTAGTAGTAGTAGTAGTAGT
>CAXAMN010024173.1:294584-304756 GCA_963970005.1 Durusdinium trenchii
GTAGTGGTAGTGGTAGTGGTAGTGGTAGTGGTAGTGGTAGTGGTAGTGGTAGTGGTAGTGGTAGTGGTAGTGGTAGTGGCAGTGGTGGTAGTAGTAGTAGCCGCAGCAGCAGCAGGTTATCTAACTTCCACAGCTCATCTAACTTCTGAGTCACTGCCACCAGCTGTTCAGGAAGCAAATGAACATTCATACAAAAGTACATATATAATCTTTCGCCAGATCTTTCGCAAAAAAAATACTTTCGCCAACTCGAGAAAAACTTTCGCCAAATGAGATTTGATATGTTCCGGGTCATCGTCATACACAATGCTGTCTAGGACCTTTAGATCGACAACCACACATGTCACGTACGTTTACATGTTTTATAAGGTTCAGTGGGATCATAAAAGTCTATTAAAGCCTATCAATATCTAGCAATTATATAGTATCATGATGTATCATGTACAATGTACATCATCAATCATCATCATACATCTCAACCAGTCCTCCAAATCTTTGACTTTGCCACCTGAAAGAAGTTGGTCTGCAAACACAACTGCCACAACTGCCCCAAACGAAAAATCACTGTTTGGGTCAGTGATTCTGCCGGTGAGTTATGGCACCAGATACCAAGAGACCAAACGGGCTTTGTCCCTACCGACGTACAAAAAGCTCCTTCGCGACTACATGGTGGACCACTGTGTTGTTGGTGGGTCACCCATCCAACGGTCTGATCTGCAGCTTTCAGCAACAGTCGTAGTGATGTCCCAGTATGTCGAAACCCAATTCCTGACCGTGTCGTCGACGACGAGCCGCTTTTTAAGGCGGGAGGCCCGACAAAGGCCGCTGCCGAAGGCTGGTCTTGAAACAGGCGAAGGTGGTCTGTTGTGGTGTCATTATACGGTACTCCAATGCTCTTTAAATACCCCTAAAGGTGTCCAAAAGAAAAATCAGTGCAAGAAACCACAGTTTTTGTTTGAACAACTCATGACTGGGAGTCCCATGAAAAACCTGTCCTCAAAAAGCATGCGGCGGTGCTTTTCGGAACACCGTTGGCTGGGACCAAACACCACAGTCACCACGGTTGGCTGAACGGTAGACACAAAGATCGGAGGCATGAGCGGACAGGTTTGGACTCGGTTAGTGGTAGCATCTGGGCCTATGTCCAACACAAACTTGCAGGTCCACTTGCAGGTACTTTGGAGGCCTTTTTCTAATTGAAACCACCCTACAGTACTGTGCCAAAAAGAACTACTAAGTAAATTACCTGCAAGTGTTCCCCATCAGTCCTAGGGTACTTCCTAGTGTAAGCAGGACTCTGTCCACTTGAATGTTGGTGGCCAAGCAGGTCAACCTTTTCGATCACTTCGCAAGTCTTTGCAAACATACGACGAACGACATATCCAGCAGTTCACGAAGACTCAGGGTATCCACTAGATCCACTCCACAACAAAAGAAATTCGGCATTCAATTGCATCATTAGCACTCGACAGAATATATAGATAGTGAATGACTGTGACATAGTATGAGAACATACGTAAGAAAAACGACACATAACACATAAACATCGAACACACACACACACCAAAAACGAACACACAAATCACTTCCGACCCTTCCCTTCAGACCGCGATTCCGGTGGCTTGGGCTGTCTCTGCCGCTCCACATACTTCGCGTAGAGAATGCCCTCTGAGACCAGGTGGAAGACCCTGACCGCACCGGCGTGCACGTGAAACGCATGCCAACGGCGACATCAACACCATCCAGTACTATGAACTGGTAAGAGGCAACATAGTAGTTGTGAGAAACAAACATATGTCTGCAACACACAAATTTGTCACAAAAAGTATCTTGAGGAACAGGCCCTGTGTCATGCTCTTTCTCTTTTCCAAACCCCAAAGTCTGTGTGGTGTTTCTTGTCACGGCTATTTTTTTTAACGATAAGAACTCGGAAGGGGTAGGAGCGGTTTTCTGCACCTATGTAAAAGTGAAACATTCAGATCAAAGTCTAGCCCTGACTTGTATGGACGCCTTAGTGGCATCTGCATGGCCAACTGGTTTGACACTCAATGCTAGGATGACCTTCAACCTTTTTGGTTGACACATGGACACTGGGTACCCAGAAAAGGAAGACGAGCACCAGCCAACGTATACATCTTTCTGCATCTGTTTGGTCGGCACATGGTTGATGCATGGCAGCATGGTCACCGATCTCCGCGATGGTTTTCCTCATGTCCGTGATCAGCATGGCGCTTTTCCGAGGTCAACAGGCTGATTGAACCATTTTCTCGCGCGAACCGCTCACCGCCACCGTGCTTCTCCACAGCCAAGCGCTCAGTTCTGCTCAGCCAAGCGCTGGCTCCCCCAAACGAAAGATGCATGAGAAGGCATGCTTATAACAAAATAAAGCTTGGGGCATCACGATACAACCAGCGCTCTTTGTAGCAAGGGTTGATGCGGCCTTGAATGCCTTGAGCCGTTCATTCTGTGCAGAAAAGTCGAGATGCTTCTGACATTCCTCAGTCGTCACTTGGGCTTGCTATGAAAGCGTCGCTGAAAGCGGCTTTCTGAAAGAAATAACGCCGTAGATAGCTGAATATCCAAATGCCTTTCTGAAAGGACCGCCAAACGCTCAGCCAAACGTTGGTAGCTAAATGAAAGGATGCGAGGATATTTGCCGATGAGGGCAGCAGCTTCTGATTGACCAAGAGCGCTCGCCAGCAATGCTTGCTTTGGCTTCAACTGCTGCTCGATTCTATAGCCAAGGATCAAGGGGAAAGTGGCCAGTATATTCACCACTTGATCTTGGCCAAGCCCAATATCCAAAAGCCACTGCCTTGCAGGCTTGAAATTCTTCTCGATGCCAAAACCCAAGGCCCATGAAAAGGTGGCCACTACCTTTGCAACTTGAGCCTTGTTGAGTCCACTGTCCACAAACCATTGAACAGTGGGTTTTAAGTTCCGCTCCAGGTTGTAGGAAAGAATTGGCGGAAACGTTGCAATTGCTTTAGCAACTTGATCCCTGCTGAGACCAATACTCAAAAGCCAGTGAACTGTCGGCCTCAAGGCCTCCTCAATGCTGCTATTGAGGACTTGAGGATAGCCAGCTACTGCCTTCACAGCTTGGGAATTGCTCAGCCCTATGTCCAAGAGCCACTTTGCCGTCGGATTCAAGCTCTCCTCAACACTGTAAGCAAGGATAGATGGAGACTTGATGATTGCCTTTGTAACTTGAGCATGAGAGAGCCCAAAATCCAAGAGCCATTGTGTCGTACTTTGCAAGGTGATTTCCATGGATGTTGTCTTCAAGGAAGCACGCCCCTGAAGAAGTTTAGCCTCTTCAGGGCTAAACCCTTGCGCTTCCAACCTTTGCAACATCTCGCTGTGCACGGGCCTCTGTACCACGGCAGCCACTGGCACCGTGCCCAAGCCACCATGCGACACCGACGCTGTGCCGATGTGCGACAGCACCTGGAGGAACCCCAGCACCGTCAGCCGAAACGGCCAGCTCCGGCGAGACATGGAGCACGCCCTGGGCCCGCCGAACATGTGTTTGACGTGTTTCCCCGGTTGGGGGTTGTGACATCAACATGCAGCTGCCCGTAGATGCCCGCATTGATGCCCGCATTGATGCATAAGGATCCTCCACCAAAGAATGAAACCTCAAATCTAGGAACCCGGTGCTCTGCGTTTCAGGCGAAGAACATTCATTTCATTGTCCTTCAATGATCCTTGACCTGCAAAACAGCATCAAATGGAGCCAAATCAGTTGCGATCCAACGAAATAACAAAGATCGGAACATCAACACATGCCACATGTGTGTGTGTGTGTGTGGCAAACATGCATCCTCAAGACAACCAAGTATGGCAAATGTGCCGCAAGTATATCCAACAATGTTTAAACACACCAAAAAAGAAACATGTTAACTGATCAATGCTGATCATGAGTCACCAAAATGCCAAAGCATTCAAAACCATCCAACAAACAGTTCGAAGGCAACTCTGACATATCTGAGCAAACAAGCAAAGGCAAAGAACCATGAACGCTTGTAGTCAGCCGACCATCAGTACCACAGGGCACTCGGGAGAGGAGTAAAGAATGGCCAGGCCGCCAGGCCGCCAGGGCCGCCAGGGCCACTGGTATACTTTCTGAAGTCATCATGGAAGTGGAAAATAGGGCCCCTGGAACTGCTCTCTAGAAACGGGTGGCCTCCTTTCCACTTCCAAATGTGATATAGTATCACTTGCTGGTTGACCTTTGGAATCACAAGTTGGTGAATCTGAAGCTCCGACAAGCAACTTGGCCCTTGCCTGTCCTTAGATCTTCTGCTATGGGCTATGGGCTTAACCTTTGGGGTTTAGTAGTAAATCCCTTATGAACCAAAGGGGCTATTGGTCCAAGAGCGCTTCTTAGGTTTCCCCAAGCATGATCAGCATGCTATGTATCTCTCCAATATCTCAAGCCTGGTTTCTTGAAGACTCTTTTTCTGCCCTGCTTGCCTTTCTGAAGGTGAACTTCCACGTGAACTCGCGCTGCAAAGTTCAAACGGATGAAACACACACGTGTTCATCTTCACATTGTTCTTGTTCGAAAACATGTTTATAGATTGAAATGCATATGAAATTAAAACTATCAACATTTCTTGAACAAACACATGTGCCAGCATAAGAAGATGTCATTAATAATGCATGATCTAACCAACAAACCACCCACTCTCATTCGTGCACCACCCACCTTCACCCACCTTCACCCACCGGCACCGCAAGCGAAAGCGCTCGTGACGCCCCAAACTCATCGCCAAAGCTCTCGGGCCTCATGAAGGGTAAGGAGCACCAAAGGCCCAGCCCGGCGCCCACCAGGTGAATGGGCATCTTGCTTTGGCTCACATAGTGTGGCGACGACGCCTGCGGTGCACGGCACGAGCGGTGGACGGTCGAGCAAGCTGGGGGCGCCCTGGGGACAGACACAGACTGCTAGTAGGCGGAGAATCCATCAGGAATAATATAGACTGATCAATAACCCAAGCTTGAAGAGGATGTCCAATTCGGGGTTATTCATCAAGAGTCTACTTTCTCTGCCGTTGGGGTGATTTCAGTCGTCAATGTATAACGTAAATTGATTGATCTATTCCAGCCCCATGGATGGTTGGGATTAAGTACTAGCCAGCTAACACCCTGTCTTCAGACAGAGTGCCTTTTCCATGGAGGAGTGTCTTCCGTTTGTTTCGGGTGTTGGAGATATGTCAAGGTCATTCAGCAAAACCCAAAGAAGAAACCACGAGTGCTCAAACCAAGACAGCTGTTCGATCCTTTCGTCCAGTTGCGTAAGAGGAACTGAGTCTATCTCCTTCTTGAGGAACTCGCAAATGATCCGAATTAGAATGAATTAGAACTAGCAGCAGCAACTGCTTACGAAACGTCCCTGAAGCTCCAAACGGCTCTCAGTTGAATGAGGAATATGCACACCTGAATCGCTCCCTCCTAACCACCAGCTAAAGATTGCCTTCGCTTGGCTCCGGTCGTGCTTGATCCGTTCTTCCTCTTCCAGGTGTCGTTTTCCCCTGTCCACCCGACAAACGAAGCCCAACTTGAAGCTTGGATTTGCTTCAGGAAGCCAGAAAACATCAAATATCTTTCCCAGAAGGGATTTCACCATGGGGAACATAACACTCATCCAGTCAAACACGCCGAAAAGGCAAAGCATCAACCGGCTCGTCTTTGCACACCCCGCTCGCGTCCTGGCATTTTGTGCCTCGCCTCTTTGTACTCTGGGCTTTGCAGCACTAGCATCGTGGTCAAATACCCCAGAGCTCCCGCCAGAGCGAAGCCAGCCAGCTGGAAAAAGCGGATCTGATCACATCGCTCGGATGAGGATGTCGGGGGCATGGATAGGTCAGATAGGTGCGCACGGACTAGTACACTCTGAGGAAGACTAACACGGTTCCGTGGAAGCTCGTGGCATTTGGATCATTTCTCTTCTAAATGATGTGAGCCTCACCTCACCAAATCCTTGAGGTTCGTCCTGGCAAGTCTCTGGTCCGTCGTCAGCAAACGACCACCTCCTTTCGGCCACATCCTTTCATGAACTCATTCAGCTAAGTAGCGACCAGAGTGGACCAACTGCCCCAATTTCGGGGGGCCGAAAGAGGGAACAAGCAAAACATGTATACCATGGCCATGTCACCACCTTTCAGTGCTTACGCGAGCCCCCCAAAGTCCACAAACAAACCACATGAAGCACCCTTGAACAGGAACAAACCTTCCCCTCCTCAAAGGGATGCTTCACCAAAGCATGCTGAGGCATTCCAACAAAAGAACACCTCACGACCCCAAGAGGTTCACAGTACGGTCAAGCTTCGGCCCGTTCTCCGTTTGCGACGCGACGGGATCCGGGGTGGATTCCTGGATCTCAATGAATGATGGAGACTCTTGATTTGTTGAAACTCCCCAGAGGCAGAGGTATTACATGGTGAGTCAGCCAGAACTGACCTGTGAGTCAGCAGTGACGCAGTCTGACAACCCGCATCATCGTGGACGGGAAAGCGAGAATGATAGAGGAGACTGTTACCATCCAAATGTTTATTCAAATATATAATTCTATAACTCATATAATTAAGCGGCAATCACAGCCGACGTTGTTCTTCAACAACCGACGTTGTCATGGCTCATATAGTAATATAGTATAGGTATGCACCTGGTCAAATGGACCGAACTCGGTCCTCGCACCGAAGCACCCCCTCACTGTTTCGGCACTCCGAAATCGGCACGACGTCCGGACCCGCGTGGACGACCGCACGGCCGGCCTGCGTGGAGAGGACCCGAACCTCCGCGCTGAGATTGTTCTTCTTCAGATGATTGGAGGCCTGGCGACCGCGCGCGGTGGGCGCGCGGTCGTTCGGTGCCCGGTGCGAAGGCGTGCGAAGGCGTGCAAGCGCCTCAGCGTGTGGACCAATGAGGTGCTGAAATCATGGCATGGGAGGTGGGGATGATCAGTTGATTAAGAGAATTTAATCTAACTTACTAAAGGATACTACAGTAAAGGGGGTTATATTATATGTGTGCACGCCTCAATGTTGCTTCTTGAACATGCAGCTGTTTCATCCTGGTCCTCTTGTCTTAAGATGTCTTAAGGGAAGAGCCTTTCAGAATCCCTAGTGTGGATCAAGAAGCATCGCATCTCTAAACTGCCAGTAAGTTCAGCCCCAAAAACTCTGCACTTCGGCAGTTCACGTCGCATAATGTTCTTGAAAACGGCATGCCGCTTGACCAGCGAGGGATATCTGTACAATCTTGAGTAGCAGTTCGGTCCCCTCGCCGAAGAACAGTTTGCCAAGAACAGGCACATGAATTTTCATTGTTTGGTTTGTAACTAGTCTTCACAGGCTTGCACCATGAAGAACCTCTAGTTGCAGCATACGCTTTAGGTTGGATTGGATTCCAGTGTTACTCAGGAGACTGGGAGAACCTCTGCCTAACCTCATGATCCTCGTGCATCAGTGGTAGAGTAAATCATGTAAATCCTAAATTGTTTTGCTAGCCATGTCAATACATTATCTGTACACTCGTCGTGTTAAGCCAAATATTCAGAGCAAATCCCACACAGGGATGGCTCGTTGGCATACCTCATACTCATACCTTCTACTTTTCTCTTGCCGAAAAAAGGGTCATGAAAAGGTCTGTTTGTTCTTGCCGCCGAAAGGTGGCCACCGCGAAAAGGCTCGCTCATTCCACCCATTTAGCTTCTCTTTCCCCATCCTTTCCCTTCCATGACCGGCTCGCCATTCCACAACACCGACCGGCTCGAGCCTCGTCTCCGCGGACTAGACCCACACGTCAAACGGACCCGCCTCGAAGTAGGCCATGCCCTGCAGCGAGATGTCCTGCAAGGTATCCAGGTCTAAGGGCGCCAACCACTCCTCGTAGAGCTGCAAAAAGCAGCCTCGGCGGTGGAAAAACAAGGAGTTAGACCTGACCGTGGCGGCGTGGATCTTTTCTATACCGACCGTTTGTATGACCAAGCCCAGAACAATCAGGTCGTTGACCCGGAGGGAAATTCTGTACTTTAGTGGTTTGTTGAGTGATTCTTGTACAATCCCGTGAGGGGTTCCCCGCCTTTGCCCCTCTATTCGGGTAATTGATTTGATGTCATGGCCAGGAAGTAATGGACCCCCAAGAATTGCAGCAACATGAAGGCTGGCCACAATCTGCACTGCCAACCAAAATAACATGGAATGTCGACTGGACTCTGGACCCTCGTTATATATTATAGAACCTCCAGAGCTCACCACCCCAAGTGCTGAGCAAATCTTCTTACACGCTTCAACTACCTGGTGACAAGTTTCAGCTGGATCTTTTTGGGTCCAAAATGCCCAACTTGAAGCCCTACGAAACTTGGTGTCCTGTCCAAAAGGAGCGTCCTGAGCGTTGTAGAAACGGCCTCCTTTGCCTCGGACAGCTCAGCTCAGCGGCAAATGCTCTCGATGATGCAGCCCAATGGTCCTCACAGCGAAAAGGCGGCCGTCCCAGCTCGGGGACGGCGATCTTCAAAGGACAAATCCAAGATCATCCAGTTGGTCAAGCAATATCAAACATGATCTGAGTGTTTGACCAAAATTGGCCCTGCTTTGACCATCATGTTCTTGAACAATCAGGTTCACAACTAAGGCTGGGCCAGGAAAGAAGACTGCATGTTCTTGAAATAGATGCATGTAGTACATACCCTGGGATTCCAACCAGGAACATTTCATGGCCTCTACCGAACAGCAATTGTTTTACCAATAACTTTACACTACAAAACCATATCAACAAGTTTACAAATTAAGGACTTCTAGGAATATATATATATATATTATAATAGTGTTATACTGTGTTATAAAATCGGCACTTCGATGTTGCCAAGCGTTGCCCCCGCCAGGGAATTTGCATGTCCAGCTTCACAAACGGCTGTCCCTGCCACAGATTCTGACTCCTGACTCCTGACCGTATGCCTGCAACTTGACACAAGTCATCTCATCTGCTCCACAACTCCTATATAACTCATGCAGGCATTATGTTGACAAACCACCAAAATGCGATCCTTTAGGTCCTTTAGGTGCAGTTCGAGCATGCTCACTTATGTCGTGGCTGATGAGTAAGGACTCTGTGTCTTGGTCTATGTCTCCGTTAACTCCTTAGTGACCCATGGCTAGTCGAGTCACTTAAATCACTCAGCCATGACAAAGGGACACCAGGTCTTCTCAACAGTGGTTTGCGACTGTCCACTCTGGTACCTAGGTGGTACCGAGGTGATACGCTTGGGCGTGGACAAACAAACTGACAATTCATACATCATGCCTTAGCCAGGCTCTGTGCACCAAGCAAAGCAAGGAAACAGGGAAACTTTCAATCGAAGTAGGCATCCATATGCTCCGATCTGATGTATGCGTTTCTAGCCTTCATCAATTCAATGCGTGCACTACATGTATGTGATGTTGGCCATTGTATAGACGCGCTCTCCGAAAGTGGACATCTATAACTGCCACAGCTGCTACATCTGCTCTCAACTGTAACTCTCCCCAAAACACCGCTGAATACTAAAAGACAGTTGAACAACACAAAAATAGATAACATTAAAGAAACACAACAATAAAATACATTAAAACATATTAAACACCAAAACATACATCGTCACCCATGGTCCTGAGGAAGCGTCGTCAATCGTCCCCAAGATCAAGTGGGCCGGCCACAGAAACATCGTCAAGAACCCGGCTAAGATCACCGATCCTCGGTTGAAACCGGTTTGTCTCGACGCAGCAGTGGGGCCGAAGCGAGTCCCAAAAGAAGCGGTGGGAGTTCCAAAGATGTACTCCAATGGGGCTGGAAGAGTTACAAACATCTAATAACCCTACTGCAAATTACTATTCCATGATATTCCATACATGGAGTGTCTGAGTGTTCATGTTTTGGACATATTGTGATCACACAGTAAAGCACAAGCTCTTTCGCGGATCTTCGGAGCCCAAAACTCAGGCAGCTGGTTGGCATTTCTGTGCCTTGGACTTGGACTCCAAGGCCTGTTTTCATCATACTCTTCCATGCACACACCCACCAGAACTTACGTGTGTAGTTCATTTATAAATTGATGTATATAGTGTCAGTGCTGTATAAACTTGAGAGGAGGGAGACACGAAAGGTAGGACAGCGGGAAGAGAAGA
>CAXAMN010024173.1:305156-418630 GCA_963970005.1 Durusdinium trenchii
GGGGGGAGGGGGGTGAAAGAGTGACTAGGGCGTACACGGTAGAGGTGCAGACCGCTAGTGTCTTTTATGCGCAGAGTCTTATCCTCTTGCTCTTTAGGTCCATTGACCCTCTCTTGAGCCTTGAAGCAGTCAAGCATGCACACACTATATCAGCTGTTGGAGTGGAACCCTGTACAGGTAGGCTCTACTTTTCAGCAGGCACAAGATTCATGTCCACTCCTAGCTGATTGCGTATGTCGCATACTCTTTTTCTACTGCAAGGCTAAAACAGTCCAGCTAGCTCTGACAACTTAAAAGAAAACTACGGTGCCATGTACTTACCTAATCCAGTGTGTTTCACACTTCAGAGAAGGTAATCTCATAGCTACTAAATACAGTGAGGGAGCAATAGCTGACTCACCTCAAGTACAAAATCAAATCGATAATGTACCTCGGCTGGAGACTGTACTTTTCGCAGGCGGAGATACCATGTACCGGCGCTCACTAGCTCTTTAGGGCCTGAGCTAAATCAAACTAAAAGGGAAAGCGGCTTTTTCTCTACAGAGACCTATAAAAGAATCAAACGACACTCGCGTAACAAAGAACTAAAAATTCAAGACCGCACAATGCAATGAATTAAGATGCCTTGCAAAATGCAAGGAGTGTCAACTCTCGGTCCGAGGAATAGTCTTCTCGAAAAGTGGTCTCGGCCGCTTTCATTCACAGACAAAATAAACTGCATCAAAAGGACTCTTTCTTTCACATTCACATCAAAAACACAAGAAGGAGATACCGGCAAATGTATGTACAAAAAAAATCCTGCACTACAATTGCAAATCATGAAATGACTTAATCATCAACCATGACTGGTTGTCCATTAGAGGTCATCTCAGAAAAGCGACTGTGATAGATATCATCAGTTATGCAAAACTGTCCATACCTATCTACATGCTAAAGCGTACAAACCTGGAATGCAGGAGTATCTTCTTTGATAAAAAGTTTCTCCTCGATGCAAACCATAATTTATTAAAACTTCAGCCTGGCAATTTAAAGTCAAGCCTGGAAGCAAAGTATCAACTGTAACCAGAAGTATCTTCACTTCCTAGCCATCATTTAAATTTCAGCCTTCGCTCAGGAATTATGCCGCTGCAGACGATGAAGCTGCTTGATCAGAAGTTGGCGGCCTTCCTTTCTTTCTATTCTGCTTCTGTCTCTCCTTCCTCCGCACGTTCGCCTCTTGAAGCGTTGCTCCCATGCGATACTGTCTTCTGTCTCCAGATGAAAGGGAAGCTGGTCTGAGTGATATAAACATTGGACCATGACTGTCCTCGTCAGTGGGCCTTGAGCACATAACCTCTGTATCAATCATAGCAAAGTTCTCTGAAAAATTACAGATGAACTCCTTCGTGCTCACTGTGGAATTTTCATATTCCTCTTCACTCATTGAATGACCCCATTCAACAATGGTAGACAAACATGTATCGCCAAGCTGTGATCCTTGGTATTCTTCTTTCTCAACAGTAGAGTACTCTTCCCAGAGTTTGTCAAAGTAATCTTCACACTTCTTGAGGACCTGTGAAGTTGAACTGTAAAAAGTTCTGGGAATAGGTGCTTTGATACCAAGATCTGCTTTTACACGGGCTTCTGAAAACCTGCGGATCCAATGCTGCATGGTGCTGTAATAGTAGTTAGCCATTGGCTGCCTTTTGTACCCAGACATTCTGTAGGCCAAACTATTTGCATCACCAGAAATGATGTCCACCTCATAGACAAAACACTCGTAAAGCATCAATGCTGTCTGTTCTCCTGTCAGTAGGTGGGCATCCACAGCACGGTGTGTGTCAACATGATAATTACAGACTCTGATGGTATGCATGTTCGCTCGAGTAAGTGGAACACGCTTGTCCTCAGGACCATAGTCATCAAATTCAAAGTCTGCATCCTTGAAATCTTGACGAGGCCTTGTTTCTCCAAAGCAAATCTCGTAGATAGCCCAAGTTACATCACGCTGTTCACAGTGACCAAGATCTTGGTCATGTCCAGCAATGATCTTGACATATCCACCTGGTGCCAATCTAGCCATCACTGCAAGATTCTCCCAATCATTGAAACAAACTGTCCAATTCTTTTGCTCAATAAATTCCTTGGCAGGAACAAGAAGATGAGCTTCCTGGAGAATCACGACATGCGCACGTAAAAAGAAGAGCATGTTGAAGAAAAGGTTGTTCTCAAATTGCTCATTCTGAAGTGACATGGCGCTCTGTTTGCGTGGCCTCATTGCACTATCAAGTCCTTGGAGAAACCTTGCTGTGGTGTACTTCTGACCACGAACCATGTTGCCATAGTTCCAGGATAAAAATGTCAAGGACTCTGAGCTGGCCAATAAATTAGTTCCATATGGTTCTTCTATTCTTCCCTTGAGGAACCTTCTGCACAGCTCTTCATAGAAGGTGACAAAGTCCCAACTGGGTCCCTTTGGACCATATGATTCCAGTTCCTTCTTGAGTTCCTTTTTCGTATCCTCCAATTCTTCTCGAGCATGACCTGCCCTTTCAAGGGCCTTTGGATCGACCTGATACCTGCCATCCAAATAAATGATGCGGTCATCATTAATGAAGAATCTCTTCAAATCATGCTCTGGTTCATGTTCATAACAATCAGGTGGAGGTACTGGACAGATATTGCGAATGGATCGAACAAAATCATTCTCGTTGATCCTTGACTGATAATGAGGATGGGAAATCTCACCTTTTCTGAAACAAACATGATTCAGCAATCTTGCATGAGTTTCCCTGAAGCGTAGTTGATAAAAGCCAATACCTGGATCTCCTGTAAGCTCTCCAAGCAACTTCAAAGGTGAAGTATGCAATTCATAGGTATCGTCAGCTTTTGTTGTATCCTTTTCAACAACTACTTCAGATGGAAAAGATTCTTGGATTTCAGCCTCCATTTTCTTCTCTCCATCATCCTCTCTGACCTCTTTTATTTTCTCCACCGCCTCTTTCTTCTCTTCCATGGTTGCATCATCCTGAACTTCTTCATGAAAACGAGGATCAGGAATCTTATTCAGGCGGCTTCTCTTCGATTTCCGCTGACCTGAAGTATCATCAAGGTTAGCATCCATCTCACCTGATGGTAAGTGCGATGCAGTTGAGTCTTCACCTATCTCTCTTGACAGAAAGTGTGGTGTTGACTCTTCCTTGGCTTCCTCCTGGTCATCTTCCATCTTGGGTTCCTCTGAAGGAAAGACACCTGCATTCTCATCAAATATTTCTTCTTCCTTTTCAGGTTCAACTGCAGGATCTTCTTCAGGAACTTCCTCTTCCATATTCTCATCTTCTAGAAGTGTCATACTTCCAGTATAGACTTCACCAGCGATAGTGGAGACTCTTGTATAAGGAGGAACTTCTTCACCTGCTTCAAAAGCTTGTTCTGCAACATCCTTGGTGAGCAAGTCCTCTACAAGATTTTCTCCCTCGGTTCTTGGAAGAGATCCTGAGGTCTCATAAAAATCTGTCCTCTCTGAACTGAAAGCTTCTGTCGCCTTCTCATTGTCCTTTTGATCCCTGAACAGGTGAGTAATCTTCACAGCTTCTCCCTGTAGCACCTGATCACCTCCTCTATACTTGTCGACAATGGAGCGCCATACTGGAACATCATCATCATCAAAATCAAGCTCCATATCATCTGCCAACAGGTATGAGATGTTTTGAGCTGCCTTTTCTTCTTCTTCATCACGTTCCTTGGCAAGCTCCTCATCCTTCTGGATCTTGAAGATACCCTTCAGGATGTCTTGTAGTACCTTTAAGTTCAGCTTCGATGATGACTCATACGTCCCTGAACTTACAGGCTCAACTACAACACGAGAGCAAGAAATCGCCTCCAAAAACTTGGAATTGTATTGGCGTTCAAACTCTTCCTTCTTGATCATCTCATACAAGGGATCAGAAACTGCAACACGCGCCTGAACATACTCACGAAGTTGATAGCATGCATGTTGCACAAATCTACTGTTGGAGTTGTGAAGAAAACTCTCCAAATGATTCCTGTCCCGGTCAATCAAATACCACACAATCCTTGCAGAAAAACGGAATTTCTTGAAGTTCATAGCAAAATGTGTATGATACTTCTCTGGATTCCTTTCTGCTTGTAAAGCGGCCTCTGAAGTCTTGTAAACAGGAAGTTTTGTGTGTGGATCCAAGATCATAAAATCTTCCCACAAGATCGAGTGGTTAAGAACCCACTTGGGAAGCACCTTGATGAAAAAGTCACAAACAAGTTCAGACAAAAGGTGCATGACACGGCCAATCTCTTCCTCTTGCTTGAAACGATAGTGCAATTTGGCAAACAAGGGACTGTTGAAGGCTTCCTCCACTGTGTTGCCAAAATTATCCCACTGAGGTTCTGGAATACCAAAGTTCCAACCCAGCAATTTGGGATCTCTGCACATATCCAAGAAGCTTGAAAGTTCTAAAGAGCCAAGGCCATGGTCTGTCAGAATTTCAGCCCAGCGGCGTCCATTCTCCCAAGCACGGATGAAGAAAAACTGTTGGTATCCAGTTTGTGCCAACTCCATCCACTGAGAAATTCCGGGTTCAAAACTCGGTGCATACGTCTTGGGGTCTTCCTCTGTTCCATAAACACTTGGACGTAGCAACTTGTACCTTCTACAAAAATATTCTCTCTGGTGCCTTGTCAACCTGTCCCAATCCCTCACTAGGATCACGTCTTCTCCAGTGCTCTGGAGTACACGTGTCCCTACACGATCATGGAGTGATACCATGCCAATGTCATATATCATCCATGGGTTGAGAACCAGGTTGTTGACATTCTGAATGAACCATGTCATCTCACGCTCAGCAACATGAGCAGAGTCATCTTCTTCATCTTGTTGAGGTTCTTCAGAAGTCCTGGCTGTTGGTCTCCTTGAAGTGATGTCTCTCCATAGGTGGTCAAAGCGAATCACTTCCTCATCAGCCTTCACCAGATTTTGCTGATCCTTGCTCAGAACTAATGGGTGTACCATAAACAACGATCTCGAGGTAGCACCATCTCCATTGACAATCAACGTTGGAGCACTATAGCCTAAGATGCTCCAAGGATCACGATCATCAATCTCTTTAGGTGGAATTAAAGACCATCCAGGTGGCATCTGATAATGGCCTTCAGGCATCACCTGACGTGACCTCAATCGTGAACGATTGTACTCACGTCTGGGATCATTGTCAGAGCTGAAAAATCTCACAATGGCATCGTAAGTCAGCTCATCTAACCAAAGAAGCATATGCCTCCTTGTTTGTTCCACCCCAGGCTCAAAGGCATTAATCCTCCTGAGAGTTTCATGTGCAAATGCCGAGTCCTGTGAGAGTCTTGTGAACAAGGATCTCAATCTATCTTGTTGCTCCTTCTCTCTGTTGATCTTCTCCATTATCTTTTCTGCTGGCAAAGAGTTAATCAACTCCTTAGCTGGCTCTGGAGCATCTTCTGGTCGTGGTTCATCCACACAAATGTCCAAGTATGTGGGCTCTACATCACAATGTGCAAGCACCACTCCATTGTTGCTGAAATACAGAGGACGTCCAGCCTGAAGCCAAAGAATCACATTAAGCTTCACATACAAAGGCTGTCCATAATCTCTTGGAACCACTGTACCTGGGCCTAAAGGAATGTAAGGCAAAGTTTGCGGATTGCTGTACATGAAATGAACATAATCTCTTCCTTCACCTCTGTTCCTTCTATTCCAACTTTGTGGATCTCTCATCAAACCATACTTCTCAATGCTGGCCCAGTTCTCCTTCCTGGTAACATGAAAAACATGTCCTAAACATCTTGCCTCAACAGAAGTCAATCTATGATTCAACTTCTCTGGACTGATGTTTTGCATGAGTCCTGTATGCCCTTGGTTCACTCCCAAACGCATGGAGAAGGGCATATCGTATTGATTGCCTGTGTTGTGCCAAACATTCTTGTCCAAGCGAATCACCAAATGAAATCTTTGCTTCTCATCGCTATGCAATATCGCAAAGAATGAAAAAGGATGAATACTGAAGGGTGATGGCATACGAGCAGTTCCCTCTATAATCAGAGGCATAAGCTCTATCATTGCCCTACTGTCCATCAACCTGTCGAGAGAGCGATCATGTCGTAGCATATAGTTGAGCCCCGTGCTAATCTGTCCAAATTCATTGTGCCTCCACTGGACTCTTGTTGCCACGAACTGTCTTCTCTTCTCATAGTCATCCTCTTCCTCTTGGGTGACATAGCCAAGAGCACATCTGGCAATATCTGAAAACCATCGTACTCGAAAATCGAAACTATCACGGTTCCCAGGTGTCAAACACATTGCTAGAATGTCCGCTATGATCAAATCATCATGCTCTGAGTTCCTTTGGAACTCAACCAGTGTGCGTGGGCGCCTCAAACGATTTGCCCAGTTCTCAGATTTCCCCCAAGGAACCTTGCACGACCAGTTTTGAGCATACTCAAAGAGATTTAGCGGAGGTCTGCTGGACACTCCCCGACCGGCCATCTCTGTTGATACAAAGTACACCGGTCAGAGGCCAGTGTCCTAAGTTATTAGAAATGACAGGTAGTCAACAATGCAAGGCAATAGTCTTCGAAAGAAAAGTGCTGATCTTGCCAAGCTAATTTGAGCCGCAGGCACAAATTCATGAAAGAAATTCAAATTTCTCTCAAACAAAAGTACATGCATTGAATTCTCTCCTCTCACTCTCAGTGCAAAGAATCTCCAAGATAAGACACATCATGTGAAAAGTCAACATGTGTGCATACTGTAGGAAGCCATCCACGCATATATGCCTTGTGTTCAATAAGAGATCTAAAAGGTGGATGTGCATCAACTTCCTTTAAACAACCGCTGCGTACTGCATCTATCAAAGCTTGTGGACTAGCAGACTTCTTAGTAAGACAGTCAGCGAGACACCACTGAGTGCGTATATGTGACAAGTCAGCAATTGCACCAGAGCATGCTTCCTTCCTAAGCATTTGGATCATATGAATAGTCTCCTGTTGCTCAGGAACATGAGTAGTACTAGCTGTAGTCACAAGATTGTTAGCATCAGTGCGCATGTGAATGTCAGTAGAGTAGCCTGTAATGTCCTTGATCAAGCCTCTAAGCATTTGGCAAGTGCCATAACACTTCATAAATGCATACAACTCTGCAACAGTTGTGGACAGGGTTGTTCTCTTGATCTTAGAGGATTCAAAGAAAATAAGTGAGCCTTTGGTGTTCTTCTGTTTTGCCTTCCTTTGCTCACCCATAAAAATAACCATAGCACGTTGAGAGGATTTGTCGCTGTTGTTCCTGAATGCGGCATCTGGCATAGCAATTAACCGTGGACTACCTTCCAGTGGCCAAAAACGTAACTCCATAGGGTCAGTCACGATTTGTTTGCACAGCTTGTTCAGGGCCTTGCAATGACCTATTGTAGGTCCTGCTGATGCTGATGCTGACCTCGAGAATTGGTAGCATGCTTGGAATTGTGTTCTGGATTGTAACCAGTTTATGCTGCCAAGAAGTGATCTGAAGGCTGTGTGCATGTCTTTGTCACACTTTTCTTCATCCTTCAAACCTTTTGGAATGATAATCTCAGTCAATTCCTGAACACAAAGGGATTGTTCTACTGAGATGTACTCCTTCTTCTTGGTCTTCTCTTGCATCTTCCAAGCAACACGTTGTCCAGTAAACATCAGGTCATTAGTGTCCTCATGTCCAATCTTAAACTGTGACTTCACAATATCCTTGAACTGTTTCAAAAAGATATCATTACCTGTCACAAAAAGATCATCAACATGTAAACAACACATACCAATGGGTGACCTATTCTTAGAATTACTGCCATGCACAGGGTCCATAAAATGCTCAAGCAACTCTTCCACAACTTCAGGTGTAAGCTGAGGCGTTTGTGTCACAGTATACGTATGTTCTGCAGGAAGAAAAAGACTGACAAGCGTTTCAGCTTCTTCCTCCAACGTCACTGCATTCTTCTCGTTTCTGATATCCTTGTTTGTCTCGAGAAGCCACCAAACACCCTTACGCTTAACTATTGAAGTCCGAAAACAAAAACGCGAACGCGAATACGTAGGTTCGGGAGTACGAAGAGCTTTAGCGCGATAAGCGACTTGAGCATGGCCATTTGCATATTGATGCCAACCTGCCTTGTGCTCTACAGAGTCAAGGAAGTTCTGGAGTTCCTGATCTACCACAGGAGTCCATTTTCCATCCTCTGCCTTAAGCAGGCTACGCGTCACCGTCTTCTCCGACCTATTTCCGTAACACACCGAAAACAGACGTTCTTCACAGAGAAAAGACCTACGAACTTCCTCCGCTGTGTCGTGGAATTCGTTTGGCGGCGCACCTGCTACGTAGAATGAGACCGGTTCCGGTTCGGCTGGCATCTCCTCTGATGAGTAGTTCACAGCCTTAGGAACCCTCAAACATCCGGAGTAGCAAACGTACGTGCACCGATCGGCTCGAGTCGGAACTAATCCGAGTGAGTGCAAAAACTTGTCGAGTCGATTCCACCAGCGACGAGGCGCATCACTCAATCCGTACACTGAACGGGTGCACAATCCGACAAGATACGGAGGCAATCCGATGTCGGTCGGAAGTTGAACGTGAATAACGCGTCGCTCGAGGTCGTAAAGTTCCCCCTGAAGAAAGGCAGTTTTCAAGTCGATGTGTAACAGGTCCCAGAAAGAAGAGGCTGCATGCTGACACGCTACGCGAAAACCATACCTGGTCGCGGTTGGCGAGTCCGTCTGGAGGTCCCATTTCTGGGCATCTTGGAAGCCTCGACAGACCCATCTGGCCTTAAACTTCTTAAAATTACCATCTTTGTCAATCTTGATGGTCAGGACCCATCGACCGGTAACATAGTTATCGATCTTATGCTTTCTTCGGTCTCGATACTTCATCGCAGTAAAGTCTAAAAAGCTGCGAAACTCCTCTAGTTTAGCTTACTTGATCTCCTTCGCATACTTCCGGAGTACTTCCGGAGTAATCACACTCTCTGCCTTTGGCGTCTTCTTAGCCATTGTCTTCGCAAGATACTGGCAGAACTGTGAAAAACCTTTCGGATCATACGAGTTAAAACTCGGAGGAGCTTGGTTCGGACCTATGACACGAAAATCCATGTCATCAAAACTAACAAAAAGATTTTTCTCATCGTCCAGATCCTTGTCTGGATCCTTCTCAAAACCTTTCACATCTTCTTCATCAAAAATAGGTTCGGAATCTGTTTCATTTGTATCAATCGTCTCATTGTCATCGTCTTCGACTGTGCTCGTAGGCACGGGAATGTCGGCTGCTTGTGGCTGATTCGAAGTTGATGCTGTCGGATTCTCCGAATGTCCAGGAAAGAAACTTCTCGGAACAGACTTCGGAGGTGCCGGAATAGGTTCATCATGTCCCGGCAACTGAACCTTAGAACGTTTTATCTGAAACTTCACTTTCGCCTTTGGCAAAGCATCAGTTGAGTCCACAGAAAGCTTCCGCATGTGCTTACTGTGACGTTCACGATTCTCCGGAACATATGGTTCTGGCTCCGGCGTGTTCGAATCTGGCGACGGTATGAACGGATGAACGGGATCCGTGTCACTCGGAAACCCTATTGGTGGTTGACCCGGATCATCTGGCGGACGGGATTCACTCGTAATCTCCGGCATTGCCTCTTCCGGATCGCTTGATGGATATCCGAGTTGCTCCAAAGGAACATCGGGATTTCCGAACTGATTCGGACCAGCTACGGAACCTGTCGGAGGTGGTCCCGGAGGTTGTCCACCCTGATGATCATCAGGGTTGCCACCCGGTCCATCACCAGGCGGATTCATATCTTCATCATCAGGATCAAAATACTGATGTTCCCCCGAGACGGGAATCGGCTCATAAGCCATATCATCATCCATCGGTGGTCCGTAGTCTGGAGGTTGATCCTTTGGATCCTCTAGAGCTACTTCATCAGGAGTCACAATGCGCTTCACGGCGCCTGTCGTCTCTGCTTCGTAAACTATCATACTCCAATGATCTACCAAAAACTGTTCATGATGAGGAGACAGTTGTGACACAAACATAAAGAAAACCTGATGGTATTTTCCTGGCTTCCACATAATCAACACTGCATCATCCTCAGAGTTGAAGAGAGGATGCACTCTACCAAAAGTACCACGATAGACCTTACATCTCTCAAAATACATCTGTGGCAAGGTTCTTCGTCTAATCTCCTTCATGCCTGGAATCAATGACACAATTCGAGAATCAGAGGATGTTGTCACATCAAACTCTGATCTCTGAGGTAGTGCATCTATCTGCCTCAAGGTTCTGATCAGTTCAGTAGTAGTGAACCTTTGTGGTAGTATGTGTCGAAGTGGAACCGGAATTTCCGTCGTCTCTTCCGTTATTACGGAATTCAACAAAATTGACTGATGAGCTTCTCTCTCTAACAAAAGAGCTGTTCCACACAAACTTCCAGAGTCAAAATTCTCCAGGGGATCTTCAATAAGGAAACTCTGACGCTTGTCGGAAGTCTCACTATAAGGAAGGAAACGATTCATCTCAACCAAAAATGAGAACGGAAACTTCTTCCAGTCAGGATCCTTGAAGTACTGGTTGCTTCTAGTGGCTTGCACTGTTTTAGCTTGAAATGAACAGTCACCAATACCTTTCCATCCTTGGAAGGATGCATAGGAATGGAAGACTGTCACGTAACTCATTCCCTTCGGACAATAACAAAAACAATTCATATTCACATCAAAAGTAAAAATCGGATCCTTCAACGAAGAAATGAACTTCTGCAAAAACAAACAAAACTTGTTTCCCTTGGGAACAGTCACAAACACATGTTTCTTCCTTCTCAACTGCCACTCAATCACATTACAACATAGCAACCAAATAGAAGCTCTGTTCTGTTTGGGAGAAGGGTTGTTGATCACTATACAGTGGGGCTGCAATCTCTCCAGTTGCTGCCAAATACCATCTTGACCCTTCATAGTGGAAAAGTTGTATCCTGCCTTGAAATCCATAGGAGATGCAACTTTAACACCATTCTTTGAAAGGAACCAAGATAATCCACTGTTTCCATGAAGTAACTCAACAACATCAGGATGATCATCATTACAGAAGAAAAAGGACTGTTCTCCAAATTCGGCATCAACATACAGTTCGTGATCTTCACGTAAGTTCTCCGGATTCTCATCGTCTAATGCCGGAATGGAAACATCATGCCACTCATCGTGATCACGTCTAACCTTCGACTGATTCACACGTACCACTGCCTTACCAGTGTTGGCTTGGACCATAGCTCCTTCTTGTCCAAGTACTGTGGCGCGAACCCAACGTCCTTTATCCTTGAACTTTGATGAATCCTGAGTCCAAATAAAAACCTTCTCTCCTTGGAAATAAGGACCGTCGCTTGGCATAGTCCTTCTTGCAAGATCTGCTCGAAGGTCCTGAGCTTGTCGTGCTTCTTGATGAGCTCTCAAAGCCACACGTTGTAGTTCCAAATTTGTACGATCTTGTGCGGCGGCATTAGCTGACAATTGCTCAGGGCTTGCGGTCTCAAGGTCAAAAAGATCTGGTGGACGTCTTCCAGTTGCTATCTCTATTGGTGAATATCCACTGATAGTCAACTGACAATTTCTTGCCCAAACTACCTTCTTGACCACTTCTCTGACCGTAACACCACGAAAACGTGGGTCATCCAGATCTACCTTCATAACATGCCACATACGTTTAAACAAACGTACAGCTGTCTCTGCTCGGTTCGGCCAAGGAGTTCTTGGCCCACAAGGACATTGTTGTATACCATGGAACCTGTAGTATTCAACAAAAGCATCTGTGAAAAAGGCTTCGTCTCCTACGATGGCCTTCGGAACACAATTGTTCTCATCAGACCACTGCCTCAACGCTTGGATGGTGGTTTGATCTATGAGGTCTTTCTGTGCCGTAGCCCAGAGAAGATTTGTGGCACCATCAAGAACAAGTAGAATGATATACTTGTTCTTGTGAAGTTCAACCTCACAGTGATCAGCAAAAACAACATCACCAAAACATGAAGCTCTAATACCGGAGACTCTGGCTCGTGGCGGAGGTGCCACTGAAGTGTTACAAACACGGCAGTTCCTGACAACTGATTCATACTTCTCTAAAACAGAGTCAGGAAGCTTCAACATAGAAACACGTCTACGAAACTGAGTAGGACTCATATGGTAGTGCTTCACATGAAGCTTATAAAGCTCTACCTTGTCCTCCAGTCTCTGTAACATCTTCCTATATGCCGGTGTCATTGCAACAACTTCACTACCAGGTAATGGGATTGAAATCCGCCTAGGCTCAAGAGCGCCATCACCTGGTTCAAGTGGTTCATGTTTATCACTTGATGGTCCTTTTGATGCTTTAGGAATTTCTACAAGTTCACCTTCTGGCCTCTCAGGTGGTTCTGAAGGAGCATACTCCTCAAGATCATCACCCTTTAAATCATTCTGAGGCTCAGATGGTTTTGACTTGTGTCCTTTCCAAAATGGATCAAAACCCTTGGAAGTATACCGGAACTTTGGCGGCACGGGCTTTTCCGCGGCACTGGATGGTGCACCTTCCTTCTCTGACGAGAAGCCTGGTTCCCTGTCCTTTGCAATGGGAACCTTCTCTGAGGAGGAGCGCACCACTGCATCGGGATCACCAATGCCACGGTGCTCAATGCCAGCCTTCCTGATCTTTAGATCTGGAATTTTGGCATCTGGCTTAAATTTAAAAATTGTTCTACCACGCCATTCATAGCCAAGTTGTAGGTCCTTCCATTTTGCCTTGCGCCAATCATCTGTCTTCTTGATTTCTTCTCCTCCTGCTTTCTTCTTGATGATTGTCAGTCGCAAGTCTTCCAGCAAGTCAGTGTCTACAGGACAGGACTTAGTTGCTGGGAAAAGAATTTTCCTGTAATCCTTGTGGTGACGTATCAGTTCTCTCTTGTGAACATCTACTTCCCAGAAATCAACCACAGGATATGCATGCTCAGCTTCACCTTCATCACTATTGTGTTCAACAGAAATATGGCCATATTCATAGTGAGTGAGGTGAGAGTAAAAACTCTTCTCACGCTGAGTCTGCCAACGCACGTCAGACAGATACCATGCAATATCTTGGAAGTCCAACACAAGATGAGTACTGGCTGCAACCTTCAACTCCAAAAATTTGATACCAAGAGGCACCGATGTCAGATAAGCATGTTGAGGTGTCAGCCTGAGTTCAAAGCCTAAGTTCCTCATCTGTGGCAAGCTCATAAGCAAAGGGACTTCTCCTTCTTCCACTATGTCGAACTCTGTATGGTGGATCGTCCATGCACGATCATACATATAAATCACCAGTTTCTGAGAGCAAGTAGCCTTCTGGGAATTGGCAAAGTAAAACTTGCTCTTGGTAGACTCGAAAGAGTACCATAATCCACAGTCTGGGTGATTGTCGACATAGTTGCAAAAATGGTCGACTGCTCGCCTTGATCCCATAGCTCTAGTGCATCCAATGTCCAGGATTGCAATAGTTGGCGGGAAGCGATTCTCAGTCAAAAATGAAATAGCCTGCATCTCCTTCACTTCTTCCTCAGCGCTCATAAGCGCAAAGCCATCAGCGCTCATAAGCGCAAAGCCATCAGGAGCCTTCGTGAGCATCTCCTTTGACAAAGAGTACCTCACAGGGGCACTCATGTCATCGAAGATCGTCTCACCATTGTTGACCACGCAGTCAGCTTCATCTTGGCATGAGGTCATCATGCCTGACAGCAAGTCCACCTCACTGTCATGGACTTCAGCTGCTGCTGTCACACAATGTGCAAAGAAACCTTGTTGACCTCCTGATGCTTGTGAAGTTCTTGAAGGTGCAGGTAAAGAACGTGGCTGTTGTTGATTTGCATAGTTTGCATCTTGTTTGCCATCTCCTTTATCTTTTCCTTTTCCTTTCTTTCCTTTTCTCTTGCCTTTTCCTTTTCCTTTGTGGGAAAACCATGCTTCTTCAAGCTGTTGCCAGAAGTCATTGGCATCATCATATTCTCCTTGAAGATAGTCATTCATATCCTCGGCAAGAATGGCATCATATGCTACTTGGTTTGACTCCCAAGTGTCCTCATAAGGATTCTCTTCAAAGTACTCTTCTGGATATGTTGTCTGTTGCTCATCAGCAAAATGGCCTTTACCTCGTCTCTTTCCTTTTCCTTTTCCACGAGGTCTGAAGAATCTACGGCCTGATCTTCCTTTTCCTTTTCCTTTTCTTCTACCTTTTCCTTTGCCTTTTCTGGCTCTTCTTCCTTGGAATCTCCTTTGGAACCATGAGAAGTTTTGATCATCATATACCCAAAAGACATCGTCCAGGGCATCTAAAAATCCTTCTGTTCCATCTTCTTCATCTTCGGCCCAATAGCCAAATGTACCATCGAGTTCTCCTTCGTCTAGTACGAGAAATGATCTTCTACCTCCAGCACCTGTCGGCTGCATCAATGGATTGTCTACTGAAGTCTTTGTCGTGCAGAACATCTCGATGAACACTGTCCTCAACTCTGTTGTGGTGTATTGCTGCAGGTACCTGCCACGATGAGTCATCAAAGAAGTCAAAGTGTTTCGCTGGTCCTGAGACAAATCTGCAAGTGACAGCATGAGTAAGGCAATGAGATTCTCTCCTAAAGGAAAAATCATTCTGATGAAGAATTCTCATATTGCCATTGACATTCTGCATGATTTCCTGAATCCTTTCTGCCGTTGGTGCTACTCCAGTCAACGCTGCATCTGCCTGCATCTGAGCAAGGACTTGGGGATGTGCTTGAGTGACTGGTTCTAACATGTCCATCCAACTGCTCATAAGCCTTTGGAGTAAAATCTGGAATCTTGTCATCCATTTCATCATGTCAGCTGATCCTCGATTGAATCGCACGAATTGCATAAACCTGTATAGGAATACATTGGTTGATCCTTTCACGAAATATGGTCGTAGTACTCGTTTGAAGTAATCTACTCCTGCTCCTGGTGGCTCATTAGCCTTCAATGAATCTCTGTCTAATACACGTTTGTATACTGCTGCTTCTCCTTCTAATCTGTTTCTCAAAGCTGGTCCTCTCTTCTCATCTTCCAGCTCGGTGATATCACACCAATCGTCTATGGCATCCTCATAGGAAAACCATGAAGTCTTTCCATCATAAGATGGGGGCACCTTTGTAGTGACCTGTGTTGTCATTGCTATTGCTGCTGGTTCTCTTCTCACATGCCTATTCACGTAGGCTGCTGGCTCATAAGCCACATCCGCATCAGGCTCTTCCCAGTCGTCAATCCAATCCATGGCCGTTTGCCCACAAGCAATTCTATGCCTAGGAAAGGAGCTCACCTGGGTCTTCCAGGATCACTGCTCCGCTACCACTGAAAGAGTGACTAGGGCGTACACGGTAGAGGTGCAGACCGCTAGTGTCTTTTATGCGCAGAGTCTTATCCTCTTGCTCTTTAGGTCCATTGACCCTCTCTTGAGCCTTGAAGCAGTCAAGCATGCACACACTATATCAGCTGTTGGAGTGGAACCCTGTACAGGTAGGCTCTACTTTTCAGGGGGGGGGGGTCTGAATTGAGCGATCAATTATTAGACCCGGACGTCCCAACACTTGCTTCGCAAGACAAACTCAAGGTATCCCCTAAAGGGCTACCTTTCGTGATAATTGTTTTGATGTTTAAAACTGCCCCTTCTCCCCTGATCGTCAGTGAAAAGCACAGGGGTGAGTTTCACACGCTTGTTGAACCATCAGTTGGCGTCCAAGGATCCTCCGTGATAAAAGGCCAGCATGCAGTAGGCTTTCATCAAACGACCTGAGTGTTGACACTCTAGTCCTGAAGACTCTCCTAACCTCTCTTTTGTATAACACTGCACAGTTATCCAAACATGTAAGGTGTGAACGTCAGAATTGTGGTTAACCAACCAACTGAAACTATCTGAAACTTGGATTTTGGGCTGAAACGTGTACAAGCGTGGCTACCGATGCAAAAAGCAGTGGCAGCTGGCAGTCTAGGTTCTTGTGGAAGAAACTAAAGCAACAGGAGTCACATGGAAAGGGGTGGATTTTAGTGCCATCCGGTGAGTGGATGTGACAGGTGCACCCGACTCCCTCCAAGTTCGTTACCCCCAAAAGATACCAAGCATCCTGAGTTCCCTCTCCTGGGTAGGGAACCAGCCGTCCTATAGGTCTACCGGGCATGGTATCCGAAAACGGTTGGTCCTGGCTAGCCAGGATGGTGACCTCCGAAATGATTTCGGGGATTGAAACCCGCTGGGATCAGTTGTCGAATCCTGTGCCCATTCTCATTCGGAGATGAGTCTACCCATGCATACACGATCTTACATGCTACGGTTCTTGGAGGGATGTGAACCTGAGCCCAAAATGGTTCACTTTCCTTTAAATTTTGTCCTTCCTTCCTTCCTTCCTTCCTTCCTTACTTCCGCTGTTAAATCCCCATACTGGCTTTGCTTCTGACTACTGATCCCCAGTCGGGACCAAACGTCCGCACATACCATCCAAGCATTGGCACCAAACGAACACCTGCTCGTCCAACTCGTCCGTCAAGTCCCGTGCAACCGGACCGGACCGACCTGTGCCAGGCGTTTTTTCGGACCAGCGACAGGAGGACTTCTGCGCGCCCGTTTGGGTTTGCAGTTGAAAAAGCTGTCCGAAGAAGTAGTAGATGAAGCTGCCTGAACTGGGAGGACTGGAAGAAGGTCCAGGTCGTTTCGGAAAGGACCTTCTTAGGACCACTCGATTGGATGGGACACGAGGGCATTTTTCGAGCAGGGGAGTATATATATATATATATGATCGAGGGTCCTTTAGGTATCATTTCGTAAAAAGAAACAAACATTAATGATTTAATTTTCAATTCAAATATTTATTGCAAAAAGCATTTGTAAATTAAAACATGGATAGATTTTGATGTTTTATTTTATTTTTTAAAACATATTTTTCAAATTGTAAAAATTAAAAGATTTCTTTTTGTTTGTGGATTTGGCTATTTTAAAAATTAAAACAAATAAATCAAATAAATAAATTAAAACGATGTCTATTTATTTTTTAATTTTTGTATTTTTTTAAAATTTACAAAAGGCTTTTTAATTTAACAGAATAAATAGATGTTTTTTATTTTATCTATTTTTTTTAATTTTTCAAATTGTAAAGTAGATATATTTAAAAATTAATAGATTTCTTTTTGTTTGTGGATTTGGCTATTAAAAAAATTAAAAAAAATAAATTAAAGTAATTAAATAAATTAAATCGACGTGTATTTACGTAGATTTTGATTTATGTTTTTAATTTTAGTTATTCTTTTTGAATTTACAAAAGGCTTTTGTAAATTAAACAATGGATAGATTTTGATTTATTTTTTTGATTTTGTTTATGTTTTTTAATTTACAAAAGGCATCTGTAAATTAAAAAAATAAATCGATGTTGATTTATTTTTCAAATTTTGTTTATTTTTTTTCTTTATTTAATTTTGAAAAAGTTCTATGTACAATAAAGCTTTACTACTATATAAATGCAGAAATCAGTAGTTTCCACAAGACCCCCGATCAAATAGATGTTGTTTGACGTAGTTGTGGGGGAGTTCCAGGGCCAAACACAACAGTTAAGAATGCGATTTGAATGCGTTTCTATGGATCACATGAATGATTGGAAGGATCGGGGCCTCTACTGGTGTTGAAACACGGAAGAAGATGTGATCCTGTAATCCTATTGAGCGAGTCCGATATTCTCTCCATTTTCAGATATGTTAGTAGGGGAAGACCAAGGGGGGATGTTCACCTGACCACCCTTCCCCCATCTCCCCCCACACCATCTTTTCCATCATCCCCACTCCCCACCCATCCTATGCTTCCTACTCTCAATATGTATTCTCCACTTACATTTTCTCACCTTGCACGCACATACCTCACACCACATCTCAATCAAACTATATTCCCGATCATATTAGTTGTTCTTCTCCATATTCTCCTCTCTCCAAACTCTATCAATCTCCTTCTTCTTCTCAACATTCCTCCCCACCCACCTTTTCCATCTGTCTAAGCACACATTACAAGTCGCATTCTTTTCATTAAACATTCCCAATTCCTTATTACATCCACACTGTCCACACCTTCTCTTCTCCACTTCCTCACCTCCACCCTGAGCATTCTCAATATGCGTATTTGTTTTCTCATGCTTCCCCCATCCACTTTTCCTCACATTGCACTCACACACCTGACAATACACATTCTCAAACTTATCACCTTTCATCTCCTTAGTACCTATTGCTACTATCCCTTTAAGTATTGGTCAGGTGAACATCCCCCATTGGTCTCTCATAGAAAAAATTAGAATAGTAAATATCTAGTTTATAGCATTATATAAATATTTATCTGATCAACTCTTCTGTGATTATGTATAATTCCTTCTGATTAAACAATGTATAGTTTTCAAGTTTTCAGGCCATGTTTCCTTCCTATTGCTAGGTGCCCTTTGTGCTGTTTCCCTATGCCTATTCCCTTCCATTTGTACGCAGTTCTTTTTACATAATGGTTTAGGTGTCCAAGTCTTTATATTTGTCCAAAGTCTGGTGCGTTTTCCGTATGCCATTCCATCTTTACAATAATCAACATCAAAAAACACAGTTTTTCATAAACTCTTGCTCAGTCAAAAGTCCGGTCTGGGGGGTTTTCAACGAACACATTTGGATCAAAATAGTTTATTATTGCAATAGCTTTCTTCACTGTTTCATTTGCTTCATCAATTTTTCTAGTGCCTGTTTGTTTTGCTATGATGTATTCAGTGCAAGGCGGGGATGACCAAGTAACATCAAAGTCGTTGTCAAATTTATTATAATCAAATTTCAAAATATCCTCATTGATACTAGCATTTTTAAGATCAAGTGATATAATAGTATAACCAAGTTCTTTAGCAATTCTTCCAACACTACCTGTGCGTGAACATATATAGTTATTATAATTTCATAATAATATGTTGTCATAGAAAATATATTATCATGAGTATGTTTCAGTGTCTTCATCATAATCAATTTTGTAATATTGTATGGTGGTCTCTTTAGGTTGTTTTATTATTATTGAATTCAACATTTCTAAATACTGCTTCCTTTTAGTTTCAAAGTCCCCTACTGGTCTACCTATGCTTTTCTTTTCAGATGCTTCTCCATTTTCCTGAAATCATTTTTTCTCATTAGTCTTTTCATCAATGGTTTTTAACAACTGTAAGATCAATTTAAGCCTATTATTATATCTGTTCATTTTCTTTATCAGCTCATCAATTTTATCAGTATTCTCTAAAGTAATAGATCCACCATCATCTTTTGAATCTTTCATAGTCTTATCTTATCACTCTTGCTGATTTTAAAGCTATATGGATTACACTTACACTTTTTGCCTTTAGTGTTGATTTCAATTTCATTTCTCAGTTGTAGTTTTCCCTGGCATAAAGGACAGTCAAAGGTAATGAATTTGCTTGTTAGTTTTTGTTCTTCATCTAGTTTTATTGTTGTTGGTTCTTCATCTGATAGTTCAAACTCTTCGGGGATTTGTGTTTTATTCATCTTTGTTTTTTTGTCTTTTTTGGTGGCATGTATATTACATTTTAGATAAGTAATTATCAATTTTGACATTTCCAGTGAGTATTTACAACACTGCTTAAGTTTATTATCTTTAACAACTGGATATTTAGCACTATCATTTTTTCCATATCATCTCTTCCTGTTATATAAGCATCATGTTCAGATAGCGTCATAATATATAACTATAATTAGATAATGCTTTAACACCATCTAATTATGTAGTGCTTGGGAGAACACTAAAAACGAATTCAACTGTAAGGGCAAAAAATCCATTGCTGAAAAGCAAACTAATTACCGACTTATGCGGATTAGCGTAGCCTCACCTACCGCACTCTGTCCATGGGAGATCTGCTAATATTTAATAATATTTTCTACGTAATTTTATTAATAGATGAATAATAACACCGCACCACATATTCAACCTACCAAAGAAATCAATTATGAATTCACTCAATCAAAATATGCTGTTGCCTCTAAA
The DNA here is from genome assembly GCA_963970005.1 of Durusdinium trenchii. Lineage (NCBI taxonomy): Eukaryota > Dinophyceae > Suessiales > Symbiodiniaceae > Durusdinium > Durusdinium trenchii. The sequence goes on from CAXAMN010024173.1 coordinate 325,237, forward strand.
GTGCCCTTTAGATCAATCATAACCGGTCCGTCTGGTAGTAGCAAATCAGTGCTACTAACAAACATGAATATGGACATCTACAAGGAAGTTTTTCAAGGGTGTATATCTGGTCACCTTCAATAAATGTTGATAGCATCTGGTTGCCAGTCAAGAAATACATAAAGGAAGAAATGAAAGTGAACACTGGTAAAGAGCAGGTTTTGTTTGAAGACTTTCACAGTGAAGATTTAATGAAAGTCATTGAAACACAACATAGAATAACTGAATACAGTAAAGAGCATAAATTAAAATCAACAACAATCCTAATAGTCTTGGATGATATAGCAGATGATCCCAAAATAGCAGGATATTCAAAAATATGTGATTCCCTTTATGTAAGAGGTAGACACAATGGTATTAGTGTTATAACATCTGTTCACAAATTTAATGCACTGAACACACTGATAAGAGTTAATGCCACACACCTATTCTTCTACAAGGTCAGCAACTTTAAAGAAATAGAACTGTTTCCAAAAGAACTATCAACAATACCTAGAAGAAACAATATCCAAGAAAGTAAGCAGGTCTTATATAAACTTTATGAAATAGCCACTGAACAGCCACGTATGTTTTTAGATACTAATCTTCTGGAAAAGGATAGGAACAGGATGTTTATGATCATTTTTTCACACTATTTGCAAATTGATGATTGATAATGTTAACTATGTTAATATAATCAATCTTTATAACAATTATAGCAGGTAGTTTATACATAATCCTATTCGATTTCAGGGTGTGAGCAGCTGGGAAGGTTCGTCAAGGGTACACATTCTATCACGAGCGAAATGAACCCCAAAGGTCCCTACCACATATATATATATATATATCTAGAAACATGGACGGTCTCAAAGCATGTGGCGAAGACACCAGGTTCTGTCCTGCTATGTCTCAAGTTTTCATGTATGTTCTGAACAAGGCTTTCCTGGATGTGATCCCGACCAGCATGGTGGTGGTACTTAAAAAGAAGTGATCAAACCATGCACCATCTTCAGTGTCTTCCCGAAAACGACTGCAGCATGGATTCTCCGTCCGGAACCCGCTTTCACCGGTCAGGCGCCTGAGGCCGTATCCACCATCAGAAACCAATACACCGCCAGGACCACAAAGCCCATCCTGAGGTGTTTGTGGCCAGTCAAAGGTCATGGTGTGTGGCTGTGGCCTGTTTAGTCACTGTCACCTGATCAAAAGGCGTGTCTTTTTTGTAAAACACAGGCCTCAGATGTGTGGTGTTAGAATGTGTTTTTCTCACCATACGTGATGTGTTTTTTCTGCACAGCGGTGATGGCCTTCGTGTTGCCGCATCGATGGGGAAGCAACCCAAAAAACTGACTGCTGGCGGTACAAACCGAAAGGATTGTACAACACGTCTATGTATGCTTCCAATAGTATATTGTGTTGATACAATGCTGGGTCTGCACAATGAATCCTTCTTGCTGGCCTTGTCCCACTTTCTCTCAAACAAAAACACACTAGGGCCCAACCATCAAAAGGTCAATGGCAAGAACCCCGCAACTGAATCAACCTAGTTATATGTTAAATGTGTATTCATGTTCTTAATATATGTTCTATTAAATCTGTTCTTATAATATGGCATAACACCACCATGTTAAGCCGCATCACACCCCGCTTCCAAACGCCCAAATGCTTGGGAACCGCCCGACCGCTGTGCGCGCCGACCGAGGCCCGGTGCCGAGGCACATGGCGAACTTCTCGGGGGGAAACCTCCGGTCGAGGCATCCGGACGACGGAAGCGTCCGGACGGTGGGAGGTGCCGGGTGGGGTGCCGACGAATCAGAAGAAGCGTGGCCAGGTAGAAAGACGGTTCAAAGATGGATGAGGTGGTTTTTACTTTATATGTTTCGTTCGGCTGAGAGGGATTTCATGGGTTTAAGCAACCTTGGGGGTTTAGTATGGTTTTGGTCTATTAGAAATCCCTTATGAAGCAGAGGTGCTTGCTGGGCCTGCCAAAAATAACCGATGACACTGTATCGTCAACCTTCACGACTCGACAAAAAGTTTTGGGGGTATGGCAAAGCGCTAAACCCCGTGTTCTTCCAATTCTTTCCTATCCTGTCGATTTGACTTCGTAATCCAAGTGCGCAGGATGTGTTGAGCTGGTCCAGCCATTTGTTTCTCTATACCCAGCCAATGTTCAACTAGAGTTAACTATGCACCAAATCAACGTTCTGTCGATTGGTTCGTAGCGATCCTTCAATCTCTGATTGTGCTTCTCTGAACCAACCCTCACTGCCCAAACTCCAATCATCAGAAGGCTTGAACTTGAACTCTTGAAACAAGCCCGAGGATTCACTCTCAGAGTTTGTTTCAACTTTCAAGATGCTCAAGCCCGGCAAAAAGCATCACTTCAAACATCATCAACATCTTCTTCTCCCTCCCCCTGAAGAAACACGGAACCCAAACTATGATGAAAATTGTTCAAACGCGCAGGGATAAAATACCTATATATTCAAAGCACACACACTCTGACATGGGTTTTCAGTTACACTCAATTTCCCGATGGGAAGAAAGGCGAAGAACCGCAAGGTGGAAAAGTCGGCGCAAATGTATTGTTGAACATTGTTTCCAAGTGGCCTCAGAATCGATCTGCACAGGTGATGCGGCGACGAGCTCAGCTGCGGGGAAAAGGTTTATGGGAGGAAACATGTAACCACCATGAATCAAATAAGGCGGATTGGAACAGCTTGTGCAAGAGCTTCGTAGCAGGTACATGAGAGTGATCAGCTCTCACTTCCCTCGACACATCATAGCTTCGTTGCGTCAGGTAGATGTGTCGAGCCTGACGCCCCTGCTTTGGAAAATGGTGGTGACGGTAACGGTGGCAGTGAACCCTTTGGCACAGGGGGTGACACACACACGGCGCCGCTTCGCAGCGCGCATGTGAAAAACCTAAATAGTCACCTAAAAAGCCTTAGAAACAAAAGAAAAGAAAGACAGAAAGAGCAGCGCTAAGAGGGCAAGAAAGAAAGGTAGGTGTAGGAAAAATGAATACTTAGCCCTTGACTGGGGTAGGGAAACGAGCCTCAAGAACAACCTAAAAAGCCTGAGAGAAAGCCCAAGAAACGACCGAAAGCGTAAGAAGGAAAGCGGGGGGCAGGGAAGTGTATGTACATGTGTGTGTGCCCGTGTGTGTGTATGAATACTTAGCCCTCTAGAGTTACTGATTACTTAGCAGAAATGAATTACGTGCAATAGCTAGGGAGCGGGACTTTAGTCTTAGACCGCCCGGGTAGGAAAGACTAGAAAAGGAACAACACAGGGAAAGGCACCGACACACAAGTGTGTCGAGTACCATTTCCCTATGTTGCCCTAATTAGGTAGGGAGTAGAGCTCAGCTGGGGGGGGTTGGGAAACCTGCCTCATTGGGGGTGGAGTGCCGTTTTATAGCCCGGCGGCTGACCAAGTAATCCCGTTTTTTGGCCCGGCGGCCGTTGAGGCAGTTAATTCGGTGGAAGTGGAGGTGAATTCCAGTGAAATTCCGGTGAGCGGTGGTGAGTTCCGTTAATGATTTCCCAATGAAACGGCGCCTCCTTACGGGGGATCACACTCAGCACCCGAGTGGGACGGCTGAGCGAGACACACTCTGACATGGGTTTTCAGTTACACTCAATTTCCCGATGGGAAGAAAGGCGAAGAACCGCAAGGTGGAAAAGTCGGCGCAAATGTATTGTTGAACATTGTTTCCAAGTGGCCTCAGAATCGATCTGCACAGGTGATGCGGCGACGAGCTCAGCTGCGGGGAAAAGGTTTATGGGAGGAAACATGTAACCACCATGAATCAAATAAGGCGGATTGGAACAGCTTGTGCAAGAGCTTCGTAGCAGGTACATGAGAGTGATCAGCTCTCACTTCCCTCGACACATCATAGCTTCGTTGCGTCAGGTAGATGTGTCGAGCCTGACGCCCCTGCTTTGGAAAATGGTGGTGACGGTAACGGTGGCAGTGAACCCTTTGGCACAGGGGGTGACACACACACACACACCTAAATCTCTGCGATGCCAGCTGATCCAATCCCACCCTATCCAACTACCCGACCGTATTTGTGGCATTTGTGGCGTTTGATGTGTGAACTCACTTTGCTTGTCACCTGTGAACTCATGTTTTCGGGAAGCTATACCCAAACACCGAAATGCAGCCGTAGAAAGCACCACACCACGGTCTGAACCAAATGACTGTATGTCCATGTATTTCCGTAACACCAAGTCACAGAAGAGTCACACGGTTCCTGTCACATCACACCACTACGGCACATCAGGTGAAGAAGACACGTGAAGGTTTACTCTCACCAGGTGACCGACATGCAACACCCCCATTGGAGCGCCACCGTCATGGTCGGTCCAGGCACGAGATGCTGAAGCTCCACGGATCATCTGCGCCGTAGTGGTTATGGGTGGCAAGGGACACCTGGAGGACAACGGACTTCTGGACATCGAGCATATCGTTCTTTCTCTTTACCCCAAGACTCGCATGGGTGGCACACATTTGTCATGCAAATTTGAGTAGTCTTGGTGTAGTGAAGGTGCGTTCCTGACCAATATCTCCCCTCCAAAACACGCGGAATTCGCCCCAAAATGCCCCCAAATCCCCTGAAAACCGCTGCTCCCACACCCAAACAGAAACCACTGACTCACGCCGGGTCGCGGAGTGATGCAGCTCGGAACTGAAGAGGAGCAACACCACCGCGCCGCACCACACCAACTGAGGGTCCGAAGAATCGTCCAACGTCACGCGCCGATTTTGTGTTTATTTGTTTGTTAAGACATGCACATCATGAAGCAAGGTACGGATCAAAAAAAGAGGTACAAAGGTATACTGTTCTTATCTGTCCTGGATTTTTTGAACGCTCCTTGTTGTTTCAAGGTACGGTCCAAATGGGATGTTCGATGATGTTTGCTGCAGTTGGCAACACGAAGGTACCGTTTCTCTTCGATCCGTCCCACCGTCCCACCGAGGGCCGAAGATGGATGGAGGACCGGTGGTGTGAGGATCGGTGCCAGAAGCTAACTCTATCTCCCAAACACTCCATGGGACTGCCATATATATGCCTACATTGGGGTGGTTTGAGGGGTCAATGTAGGCATATATGGCAGTCCCATGGAGTGTCTGGGTCTATACATCATTATACATCCAGGTGATTCTTGTGACTTCAAAAAGCTGGACATCCACCGCGATGGCGTCACCATCTTTCGAATGCCACACCCCAACGGAAAAACCCACGGGCTTGGCATTTTCACGTGGCGGCATTTTCACGTGCCCCGTGACCCACCCAACAGAAACCGATGCGGCCACTCCCCGATGACTCATTCCCTGTTTCAGTGCCAAGTCCGAAGCGTCTGACACGCAGCCAAAATAATCCTGAAAACATCTGAATTCCATTGCATTTGCATTAGCACCTATCGGTCTCGAACGTTTTGAAGGGTATTGTCTGACTTTTATGATGAGTCTGTTTTGCCTTTTGGGTTTCTTTTTGCCAGCATTTTGAACGCATGCCAGATGATGTTGCCGCAACGCTCTTATGCAGCCGTAAGCATCGCAAGCCCCCGGCATCCCCATTCATCCCAGCCCAAGCGGCCAAATACAGGCGGAACGCTGAGGTCCAAAGCGGCAAAAGACCTCGGTGGAATTCGGTTTTCAAGCCACCAAAAGGTCTCAAAGGAACGGAGAGTCGAAAGGGAATGTGAAACCACAGGGAAAGCAGCAGTGAGTCACTTGTTGACATTTGGACAGGATGAGACAAAGGTACTGCACAATTTGACGAACTCACCAGATATGTTTAGTTAAAAACATCCTCGTCACAATTTTGGTCAATAAACCACATGATCTGTGTATGACTTGGTGCCTGTCCTTCCACTTTCCAGTGCCACCACTTCGACGATTCGCTTCTCGCTTCAGAAAAGGCGCACGCCACGTTTGCGCGTCGCGACGCGACGCAATTTCGGTGGATGAAAAGCGGCTGAGGTTAGGAGTTGACACAATGCATCTACAGCCATCTTCCAGAATCCTGAGACCAGCAGAGCTAATGCGATGCGAGCTCGTGCGATGCGCACAGTCTGAGGCTTTTTTGTTGGAGAAGGGATGCGTCTTGGAATAGGGAGACCTTCCAACTCAATGAAGTTTATGTATAAAATAGAAAGTTATAAAACGTTTATAGTTACCGTCCCTAACGGGTGTCCAAATATAGCTCCTTAGAGGTTAAGGGATGTCAATTAACCACCCCTTAGAGGGCCCTGGTATATATGTTCCAGCTTCTTCAAAGTGGGGGAGTCCTGCCCAGCGACCTTGTACAGCCCCCTTGTGACTGAGATATCAAGGTTGGTCACTTTTAAGAAGCAGGTTCCCTTTCTTGACACAGCAACCAACCTCAAGCACCATTGTCGATTGACCCTTTAATTAAACTTTCCTCTCCGAGCTCAAAGGGAGGTGCATTCTATGTCGGACGCTGTGCCTATAACTGAACGTACTAAACCCGCTGTGTCGGGGCAGAACGAACCGAAGAATCTGTTTAAAGCCTTCAGTGGAAAAGGGCGGACCGCCATCTTCAGGAACTTCTCATCCCTATCTACAGTATCCCCCATGATCCGCCATGCTCCCTTGATCCTCGATCCATCGGAATCCATCCTCTCTTCGGCCCTCCTCGCTCTCGAATTCGCTCCCAGGAACAGGACGCCCCGGTCGATGCGATCACGGATGTATTGGATCTGACAGAAGAGGAGAATGAAGACCGCTCCAGAACCCGCAGCATTCACCAGATCCACCTGAGAATGACAACACCAACGCGAGCTTCTCACGCCGTGGTTCTTTTGGGTTGCTACGTGCCAATGGAGTGCATCGCTTTCTCGGTGCAGGAGTTTGGAATGGCTGAAGATCATGAGGCTGTGACCAGATTGAGCTGCCTTTCAGCCCAGAAAAGGAATTCTGACCAATTCCGGAGACTACGTCATCGAGCCAACCCAGTTGGAGATGTGGCCGAAGACTCGCCGAAGACTCTCAAAGGTCAACTAGCTGGAGCTGAATATGTCATGCCAAGGTGGACAGTAAGTCCCTCCTATCGGGTGGAAGCCTAAACAAAGAACTTCTCCATCCCAAAGAAGACATCAGAAGACAGGCGTTTCCCCAAATCCTTCCAAAACCTTCCACCAGGCCATGCCAGGCCGAACCATCCACCCGAAAATCCGATGTCTTCTCAGGGCGCCCAAAAACAGCCACACAGCCGGAGAGGTGGATCACCTCTCAAGGTCCTCGGAACGCAGCCCGTCCCTTCGCCGTCCCGTGCCGTCCATTCGCTTCGCTTCGGATCCCAGATGCCCAAGATCCTTCTGGCCGGCCCACCATCTGACTCAAACTGCCGGTGCCTGGGGTGTCCGGCGGTCGTCGGGTCGGGTTGGGTCCGGTATGCGCGGGTCGGAAGCACGTCCGGGATGGGAAGGGGGTCCGGTGCCGGGAACATCCCGAGCTGTGCCGAGAAGGTCATGGAAAGCGTGAAGGGTTGGTCAAAAATGTAAACTTCTACTATTCTCCACCCAAAACATCCCAAAACTGTATGAAAATGTTGCCTCTAATATCCTCTAAATTGAGGATCACCAGAAAAAGTTCGAGAGAAAAAACACAACACAAGTCCGTCCATGTTCGATTCACCCGTGATCCATTTCAAATCTTCTCATCACCGAGGAGGGAGGTCAAGGTCCAATCGAAATGGCATGGCTAGTGGTGCCTGGTAGTTTCCCGACGCCGGATCATGTCGGGTGTGGGTTTCCACACTGCGCGAGCGGGGGAGAATCTATCTCCATGAAAAGTTAGTCATAAACCGTAAGGAACCAATGCTGATGAAGTAACTTGTGGTTATACCGGCCCAGTCCTTGCCTTATTGCGACAAGGGTGTTGGCGTTTAGAGTTTTCGGGCAAAATCCTGAGCCCTGGATGTGAATGTGTCCCATCCTCATCTTTTTAGGTGGCCCACATGCTACCAAAACGAGTGAATGCACCGTTCCGTCTCTGCCAGGACCGGTTGTCCGCGTCACCGAAGAAGGGGAACCGTCCCGGAGAGGGACACCGTCCTCCGGTCGTTTCGGTCGAACACGGCCGCTTCTCTGTTGGACCGGTGATGGGGGGAGGGGGGAGGGTGTCCAAAAAAACACATAATATACCAGGGCCCCCTTAAGGCTTTAAGGGGTGTCCAAATATAGCTCCTTAGACCCTAGAGGTTGAGGGGATGTCCATTGACCACCCCTTTGGGGGCCCTCGTAAACGGACCTCTAAAGTTCCGGAACCGACCTCTAAAGTTCTTCACCACTTCCCTCCCTCCACTTGACACCCTCCATCTCCGGTCTTCCGGTCTGGATCCAGGTCTGGATACGGTAGTTCAAAACATAGACTCCACAGATGAGGCCTGATAGGACCATGGACGTGGTCAGGGAGAACCAAACCAAGAATTGTGCGATCCTCGACAAGAGGAAGATGTAGCTCCTGAGTCCGGATGCAAGGGGCAAAGGAAGAACACCCCGTGCTCCGTGAAAGAAGCCCTGGGCATTGGGCATATCCCCATGAACCGGAAAAAAACAGTGGATGATGGTCAGGCTATGCTAGGTTGCAGACCTTCCGGACATAGCCAACCTTTGCATGTCATCCGACTTCGACAGAGACAATTCACATCAAATCACCAAAGGATGCCACTGGCGTCGATCTTCCGCTTTAGCGGCGCATTGGTGGGGCATTGGTGGGGCGTTCAACTGCGCCACTCAAAGGAAGGCTTTGAAGCATGGACACGCACCGACTCAAAAACCCTCCATGTTCCAGGATGAGGCTTCGGACACGTGACCATCTGCCGGACCCTCCAAGATCCGGCAGGCTTCTGGGCGGTCTTGGTTCTGAGTGAAGAACATTCTGCCCTGTTGAGTCTTTTCACCTCAAACGGATTGTAGTTTGAAACAACATAGCTGCACAGTAGCGCAGCCTCTTTAAAGGCAGCTTTTGAAAGTACACAGCTGTTGCATGCTGAACGGCGGCTGACCTGCTGAACGTGCCGATTCGTCGCCCAAGTGTTTTCCGGGCTTGCTCTCCCTACTGACGTGATATGTAATCCTCAAGGTTTGTGCTGGTTTGGGTCAAGGCTCGTGTACACCTTGAATCAATCAAACCATGCCTAGCATCACCACATATCAAATCATATCACAGTGTGGCTTTGGTCGCTGCTTCCAAAAATGTGTGCTTTGCCAAGCATCAGCGAGAAAAGAGCAGACAAAGTGATAGGGTACCTAGGGGCAGCTGCCATTGCTTCCAGACTAAGTTCAAGAGACATCCGCAAAAACATTCTTATAAAGGCCTTCTTGGAAAAGTGATGAAACATGTCAACAATGAAACAATTGTGTTGGACAAGGAAGGCCGATATGAAATGGAACTGATCTGGTTACTCACCTCTCAAAAGCCCTGTGGTCCCCAAATTTCCATCAACCAATTCCAATCAACCGCTCTCCGACGCCTTGCGCTCCGAATGTCTAACCCAATTTGTTTGAGGAATGATGTCGTTGATGGCATTTCGCATCATTTCACACTGTTGCACAAACCAACAGCGTCGTACGACGATGTATGGCGGTGCTGACAAATCCTGCGGTGAAGTATGGTCGCAGGATGGGTATTGCTTGAAGGCTTTGGCTCGAGGAGGGATTGGACATTGGGTGTTGGCTCGGGGTGCTGCTGTCAAGGCTCAATGCTACCAGGTACAATATGTAGAATATTGTAGAATCTCTCTTGGGTGGAGCAAAAGTGTTGGGAGGGGATGGGGATCACAAACACACATGGGGCCCATGAGGGCTGAGATAAGCCAAAACCTTGTCCATCTATCAGCCGGGCGGGAATGCCATGTCTGGGATGATGCAGCTTAACATCTTCAGCTGACCATCTCGCACGATGTTCAATGTGCCCAACCTGCCGGGTTGGCCTCCAAAGAACTCGCTGCTGTTAGCAAGTTCGTATCGTTCACACCCAAAGCGCACATTATTTTGTCACCAAATGTTGTAGCGCCGTGGCGCCAGCACAAAGGTAAATCGTGCATATCTAGTAGAGTCTGTGTTGTCTCAGTTGATAAATCATATAAAGTAGAAAACTGCATCAATCTTGTCTATACGGAGTAAGTTCCCAAAGGCCAAGGCAACAATATCTTGCTGTCATCTTACCCATGAAGAAGTATGGACTGTTGATCAATCACCGGTTTTACATCTTAACATGAAGAGAAGTTGCAGGAACAAAACTGAATTCAGCTCTAGCTGTTGGCAGTGCCAAAAACGATTGGTGTTCACCATGGTTTCATGGTTTCACCGCCCTCGAACTTTCTCCAAAGACCAGGTGACCTGATATGCTCGGCTCATTTTCTACACCCTGCCAAGCTTACCTCCGGCCCCGCCCAGGTGACGCCCTGGTTACACCATGCTGCAGTGCGATCTTCCAGTGGGCCAAGTATAAAAGCAACCGGACGTTCTGCCTCACGTCGCCAGGTCGCAGACGTTCGGGAGGCGCCCCACCCGAAGCAACCTACCTTCACACCTGGAAGGAATCAAATGGCGGTCGACATGACGGTAACGGTCAACTTGAGACAGGGAAACACGAAAGGTAGAGAGGTACCGGGATAATGGGAGGTGTATCAAGTGTTTCAACAAATGCAACATGTTGCAACTATTGTCCTTACACGATTGTTTTCCGAGTCCAAAATGGCTTTGCTTTGGATCTTGGATTTTGAATCATCTTGATCCCACCCATGAGAGAGGGTTGGAGGAAGCCATGCCGAGTAGTGCCGTGTGAACACCATCTACTGGGTTTCGTTCTATGGGGGCATTGCCAACATGTGACGCTTCTTGTCTAAACGTCTAAAAGAAACAAAACATTAAGACCATGGCACAATGATAGCACAAAACATATAAGCTTGTTTCAGGGCAAGCTCTTGTTGATTCTAATTTGTTCACAGTATATAGTATATATAGTATATATAGCTTGTCGGCTGATGATAGAAATCCCGAACTTCCGAACATCAAGCTAGATCCGATTTCGGTGCGTTTATGAACCCCCAGTGCATCAACTGAATCAGAGAAACCACAGAAACACTCCCATGGGAGGCGGAATGGCCATGAGGGAAATCTTCACCAGGTTGGCAAAGGTCTTCCGGTACGTCCGGCAGATGCAAAGACCGCGCTTCGTCCCCCGTTTCCATGGTTCTGCCTCTTGGCTTCTGCCTCCCCCCCGTCAGCCACTGGAACTGGGTGGATATGCCACGTTGCTGTAGCTACTTCAGGACCGGATCAAAATGGTTTGAATGCCAAACTCTAAGGGGAAACAAATTGATCCAGCAGAAGTCAGAAATTCCAAGGTGTCTTCTACACCGAAGCACCACACGAAACACTGAAGCACCACATTCTGCCCACCGAACGAAGCTTCCATGTTGTATCTCTGAACTGCGAAGCTTTGGACGGACAGAATCCATCGACGCCGCTCATCTGGAGGTCAAGCCCTTCCCAAAACTCTGTTGTGAACGGCAGTTGTCTTTTTTTTCCCAAATCATAGGGTTGAACAAGTAAAAGGGTACAGTATATTCAACAGTGAATGAAAGCACCGACCAGTCATTCCTTTCTTCCCCCTCTATTTTTAAGTGCTAGTCAGGTGACGGCGTGGTCAGAATGGCGGCCTCCCAGTGTTCAAAGAGCTGAGGTGCCACGTCCGGATCCTTGGAAAGCCAAAAGTCCATGGGAAACACTTGTTACTAATAGCTTCTTGTTACTACTAGTAAGGCACTTGTTACTAGTAGCTTTTTAAACATGTACATGAGATGGAGCAGAAGTCAGTGGAATCAACTTGAGATGATTGAGATAGGTGAGTGAGTTGAGTGAGTGAGTTGAGTTGAGTTGAGTTGAGTTGAGTTGAGTTGAGTTGGTGGGTGGGTGGGTGGGTGAGTGAGTGAGGATGTTCAGTTTAGAACCGAAACAAGCCAGGTGCTATATGGATGAAGTCTAGTATGAAGTCAGGCTCATCTCCGGGCTCCAAGATCATCCTCTTGAACGTTCGTTCGCCAATTCGGTGGCCTGGATGGGTTTGGACATCGCTTTTGTGGCCCTCGGACCTGCTCTCCAAGAGAATCCCAGAAGACACGTCTCCAGATCTTGCAGCACTTGCAGATCTTTTGCTGGATGAAAGGTCAATCAAATCTCTGTAGTTGGGAGTTGGGAGGCACATCATCAACTTGGTCACACCATGGAAAACACAATGTCCCTTGGAGAACCACTGGACTACAAAACATCCAGGGACAGTTTGGAGGGGCACGCATTGGCCCCATACTCTTCAATACGCAGGCATTCTGCCTCTTTCTGGTTCCACATAGGTCCACCCACCTAGTTCCACGAGTAGACCCCGCCCCCACCCGGCAACCGTCACCGACCGAGCATCAGGGCGGCACACGAGGTCTGCGGCGGGCCAGGACGGGTAGTCCTCGACCTGGCCGCGGGGTGGACCGTGGAGTGCGTCCTCGTCCCCGAGCAGAAGAGGTGATCTGCCGGTGATCTCCAGGTATGTCATGGCATGTCCCCTGCGTCATCCAAAAGACACAGGTGTCCAGGGCGATTCGGTGATTGCTTGGGTGAAAACGAACTTCATTGGGGCAGACTCTTCCGGCCCGGCGTTGGCTTTGTTCCGCAGTGCCCCTGTGGTCTGGTCGGACCCACTTTGGAGCTTAGCAGAACTGATGGGCAGGGGCGTATAGAATTATATGTTTAATTTAGTATTTTTAAGTCTATATATATTTATGTTTCAAGCCACTGAAACATACTGAAACGCCGAAAGCTGAAGATTATGACATGAGGTGAACTTGCATGTGACCTATAGTTCTTCAGTCTACACATGAGAGCGGAGTCCGAACGGAGTCCAAACAAATAGCACCGAACTACCCACTCTTGCCAACTCATCCTACCTACCCTACAAGTCCAAAGATTTAGTAAAACCAGGTCTTTTACCTTCTTATGTATTGGTTTTGTATGACCATCTCCAGTATAATGAGGTCTTTGACTTGTAGGGCTAGCTCTTCACGAAGGCCCTCAGTCAAGGCAGCCAGTCCAAAAGGGAGCTGGCTATGATGCCCGTATGCCCATCGTGGACGTCTATGTCAAACAAACACGCTTGATGCATTGGCTTGGTCAATACCGCTGGGTGCTATTTGGTGGAAAGGCTGGCTTAGCCAGCGGCTACAAAGGTGGCTTCTCTTCGGAGGACGCGCTGCCCGGGCAGTCAAGTGCAATGTGTGTGGTCCAACGTGTCCGATTCCTTCGTTGAAACGGATTTCAGGCGCGCCCAGCCGCTCAGCGCGATGTCCGGGAACTTGGATCAGAAAAAAAAACCGACTGAACAGGATTGATCCAAGTTCCCACCAAATATATTAAAACATATTTCCGGGAACTTGATCACATATTTCAGGGATGTCCTGAAGAGGATTGAGGAAATAAAACATGTGTGAAAACCCAGGACATCCCAGGGCCAGCCCCCACATGTGTAGCAAAAGGCAGGCGCCTCTTGCCAAGCGAAGAAATTCAGGGCATCCTCCCTCCTAAGCTGCGATTGACGTCGTTTCTAAACAAAGTATGTCCACACCACAGCAACCGACAACTCATCTGGCTTTCTCTTTTCTAGGGGGAAAGGCAGCTGTTCCTGAACTCCTTTCATGTCCAACGGTCAGATCGTCATTCCCTCTTCAATGCTTTTTGCGGCAGCCGGGCCAATTCAGTCCAGTTAAAAAGTCGCAACAAACATCACACCTTGATGCCACGAAGCGCCACCTTGATGCCACTGCGGATCTGCGGTTCTCATGGTTCAATCTCTCATGACAGAATCCCATGAACCATCATCCATCATCAGGTCCAGGTCCTCATCTCATCATCCATCATGAGGTCATCACCTTTATTAGGGGGATGTGGTCCTCAATACCTCCAATCTCAGACCTTGTTGACCTTGTTGACCTTGAAGGGGGGGGCCGTTTATTACTCCGGTGTTGGCATTACTGCGTATCCCACATCCATCCTTACAGTCCATCGGCCATGCACCATAGACATAATTCTTGTTGAAAATCCCTCATAGATCTACGCAAACTGAATGACCTTTGAATCTCGTAGACGGCAGTGTTGCCTTACCGTTCAGGAACAACGAACATGCAACTCAGACGACTCGAGGATCTCCTTCCTTCCGAAAGAACAGAATCGGTAGGTCCTAGAGTCAATTGGCTGATCAAGTTGTTGGAGGTCTCCTTCACGAAGCAACGGCTTGAGGTATTGGAGCTGCTAGGGCATTCCTGGGTGCAAATCGCGGAAAAGAGACCTGCCGGAACCTGTGGGGAGAGACTTCAACAATGCATCCCTAAGAGGAAACACATGTCTACTTGAACCTACCAGAATGACTTTCAACTGGAACCCCAAAATCCTTAATGTGAACCAACGCGAAAACAACATGAAGGAAAAATCGACATGGGCCAATGGCGGGATAAGCTTGTCTGCTGCTTGTCGCGTCACAATGCGTCACACAAAAGGATCAATCCAGTGAGCATTACACTGTGGACATGGAAGATAGATATTGCCGACGCCTCCCGTTTGGGGTGGGTGGAAGCATTTGTCTCCCCAAAAAGAGATGATTCGGGGTGTCATTGAACCACCCCGAGAATGACCGTGGGTGCAGACGTATGGGTGAAGAGATAGTAAAAACATCGACATGTCAGTTTTAGGGACTGGGTAGGGACGAAAGTCTTCCTTTTCCAAAAGATCCTCAGTGATTTGTGGTTCATTTCTGCAAGATTCTGGAACTCCAAAACTGCTCTGCAGGCGAATTTAAAACCACGCCACTGTCAACTACCCAATGGTTTAAAGGCCGGCTTTGTTCATGTCTTAATCGAACCCAAATTAATGTTGACACTTAATTAATAAAACACGAATACCATAATGTGTGTCCACCTAGAGGACCAAGTGACATACAAAATTCTAGTACGCAGAAAAAGTAGTACGAATTCTTGAACTCTGGTCGATCTGAAGAAAAGTGGTCGAGCCCCAAAAAAGTTGTCGAATTTATAGGTTCCTTTCTTGGAAAGGATGAGGTTCAGGACCGTTGACCCGTCACATGCAGCGAACGCACATCGAGCTGGTGAACGTCACTTTCCACTTCGTCGATCTTCGTCGGGTCCTAAGCTGCCTTGGCTTTGAGGTAAGAGACATGAAACTCCTTGGCCCACTCTCTTCTGTAGTATCCTAGGCAACGCCTGATCGTGTGACCAGCGCAACTCAACACGTGTGATCTTCTTGACACACGTGAGATTCTTCCTATAAAATCCTCGTCCGTCCACGTGCAGTGGACAGACAAGTTTTCGATGGCCTGACACTGCTCATTGGCCAGGGCATACTGGATGTCAAGCCTCGGGCTGGCTGACAGGGGAAGTCGTATTGGCAACAGCTTTGATCCAAGGTTCTATTCCATATATACCACTTGACTGGTTGTGTTCGATTGCTACTCTTTGGGCCTTGCCCCTAGTGATCCTTAGTGAATACAGCGATGCCAAATCCTATTCAACCACCAAGGGGCAGTAAGTGACAGAACATATGAAGCTTGGGCCGGACATGAAAGCCCATCACTCCACGCCTGGAGCACAGGCTTGCCAAAGTGGCGTACCCATCCTTGGCATGGGTTTAACATGGTTTAACCCATATCATTATTCTCATGTATGGAGAAGCAGAGGAAAGATGTTCTGGCTACCACTCATAACGTAAAAAAGTGTTTCTTTTTGTTGCGGGCGAACTGCAACAAAGGCCCAGCCGTCTCGGACTACAGCTTTGGCCTCCTCTCGGGTCAGCCATATCCCACGTCCATACACAGTTCGCCAGAAGCGGTTGCTCGCAAAGCAACTCCAGTGTAAGACCTCCATGATATCCTTGTAGCCATCCTCCTAGGCGACACACTATAACCAGCATGCCCTCTTTCAAAAACAAGAATGTGTTGCGGCGACAAACCCCGCCTAGCAAATAAGGAACCTAAACCATCTTGGAAATGGATCCAAGCGTCTACCCTGGTGAGGTCCATTTGCTGGAGCTCTTCGCCAAGCCAGGATGACACGACTGCACAGTCGTGGCCTTTGCCCAGACCGCGTGGTGAAGCGCGTAGCCTTGGACAATGGGAGAACAGGAGCTATTAAAGGCACCCCTTTTGGCTTAACCCATGACATTCAAAGATGATCAAAGATGTATAGCTAACAAATCATAAACGGGAAGCGATCCAACTGGCAGCTTGAAGGTTTTGTAGCTGAACTCATGTATGCTAGTCGTTTTTCCACGGGCGTCCACATAGGCCATAAAGCGGGCATATGCATTCTCAAACCTGGCCTCGTTTTTTCCACCTCCAAACCAGCCCATTAACATCAACTGTACAATGGCGCTTGCGCAGTAGTTCTTTCCAATGCCGTCGATGGCAAAAGTGTGTGCTGGGTCGATCCGTATGTATTTGGGGTTCCCAGAAAAGTTTCTGAGATCTTGTAGTGGAGAACGTTCAGCTTTGAAGGGGTTCGGGTTCACATCCGCGGCGTTCAAGTTCTTGACGGCTCCCTTGACATCCCACCAGTCCTCATCAACGGTGATGGCTATTCCAAGCGTGATCATAGTCGGATGCCAACAGCCCAAAAAAAAATAAAATTTAAGGGAGTCTGTAACCATGCCTAGGGTCGCGGAGTTTGCACCGATGACACTTGTCAGAACAGTTGTAGCCGCAATTTAGATTCATGCTGGCCCGTAAGAATGGCCAATCCCCCTTCAGGCTCACCACCTGGAAGTGCCACTTGTAGATCTTGCCATGCCAAAGAACCTGTTGCTTTGAGAAGTCGTCCCAGAAGAGGTTTGCTTGAAGATGTTGCCCCAAACAAGCAACTCATGTAACACCCAACTCAAAAATCTCAAAAAGGGAAAACTTCTAGCATTGTGTCTTGGGACAGTTATCCCATCTTCGCTCATGATGTTGAGGTCAACGACCCAAGCTCGCAGCAAATCAAACAAGGAGGCCCGGGAATATGGGGCAGGAAGGATGCTGTACAATAGGCGTGTGCAAATGCTTGGCCTTAGGCTGCGTAGTGACATAGTGTTAGACATGGGTGGGGGTAGCGTGACAAAACCACCGCACTTACAACAAGGACCGGGTTCTAAACCAATAAGTAAAAACATTGCTCACTTTAAGGCTGAGAGGCCCGGCCATGTTTGTTTTGCCAGGGCGAAGAGGGAGTTGACACTGGACAGACATGACCATAACCGGCTGCTTCAACCGGCCTCTTCCTTCATCCCCGTGTAAGCAAATTGGGATCGTGTTTGTCCACCTTGAAAAGGGCAGGTTGAAGTCAGGATGGTTCTGTGAAAACTTCTGCCAATAGTCGAGCAATTCATTCGAAAATTGGTCTGCGCTGTCGAGGTCTTTCCCCTGCAAAAAGAAATGGCCACCGTTGTTGAAGCTTGTCTCTGCCCAGCTTGAAAGATGTAGGACAGGATGCTGCACTGGAACCTTGTGTGGCCGCCTCCTCGAAAGTCTAAGCTTAGTCGAGACGGTTGAGATTTGAACCGGCAGTCTCTTCCCAAACTTCTTGATGGTCTGATGGAGGTTCCGGCATATATGAGGGTCGGTCTTAGACTTCCCGCATTTTGCAATCTTGGACAAGAGGAGGTCTGCCAAACCTTAGTTATATGTTGAAAAAGAAGAGTGGAACAGCGATGCATGATCCCAACTGTATACGATCAACACTGCATCGACCTTTTTAAGACACGAGATCGGATCATGATTCTAGGCCAAGGGGCCCTGCTTCTGAAGCCGATTGTTGGCAACCGTGGCTAGTCGAACCACCCGTGATGCTGATTCAGCCTCAGCTCAACCAGTGGTTTTGATTGACGGTTATGGTGCAGTTATGTGTTGTTCAAAGGTCAGCTATCGCAGCAACCTTTTTGCCCTTCAGATCGACAGGAAACCCCAAACCTCCACACCACCATGCACAACAAAGGGGCTCCTTGTTCGAAACCAACCAACAGCTCATCTGCCAGGTCTGCATCCTCTGCGCTCAATCCTGACGGCGCGGAGTCCATGTACAGGCTGGGTACGGTATGGATCTAGAGTGGGTGTCCTGGTGCACAATCAGCGCGCCGCTTGATGAAACTTCCACGTGAACAGCCTGCGAGGGGAACTTATAAGACTTGAAGTTGCATGTCCAGCAGTTGATGACGGGTTGATGGTACTGGTTCTAAGTGTCTTTTAGTTTTTTGTCGACCTCGATTCACGCTGCCCCCGTGACATGCGCACATGTCGATCCCCACGGGTGTTGCCATACCATCTACAGCCTGCCACTGGACCTAGTAGGTGAACAGCTAGCTTTGTATAGGCATGTGCCAAAGAACAGACACAAGTACAGATACAGCATGTATACATATATATGTATATATATCTTAATGCGGCTAGATCTTAAGTGACGGCTGCGGGCAACTGATCCCAACACAAATCAAAAATGCCAACTTCTGTTGAGTTGGCCATCTAGGCATCTGCTTTTTCTGCAGACTTGGGACCCTTTTTCGGATTCTTAGCAGGCTTCGCCGGCTTCGCCGTCTTGGGACCCTTGGACTTCTTTCCTTTGGCAGCACGTTTTGGCGCTGGCTTTAGGCCACCAGAACCAGATGCATTGCCTTTGGCTGCTTTGATCGTCCTGCCAGGCAAGCGGAGGCCAAAAAAGCTATACTTTTTGGGCCGGGGTCCTGGCACGCACTGTGAGGTTGTTCAGTGCCACATCGGTTCGAGTGCATGAGGCGCACAACTGTAGCATATCTTTTTGCTGGTCAGGCCTCGCAGCCCAGGTAATTTAAAGAAGTGGCGCTAGTGGTATGCATGTAAGAAACGGGTGAGACATGCATAGACATGCAGAGCCTGGCAACACGTGCCACCGCCACTTCAGCTTGAAGTGCTTCAAGCTTTGAATAGAGGGTCTTCATTGAAGCAGCGTGAACTGAGATTTGGTCGCAGTACCTAGGCTACTGACATTAGCAAACTTCCGGCCACTCCGCTCTGGGCAGCTCTGAGGACATCTCAGGACAGGGCTCCTTTGCTTGCTTCGTCCCAATGGTGTTCAACTTGTCCTGTGGTAGACTAGGGTACCCATATGATTGTGTTCAATGCATGCAAGTGGTATTTTTAGGAGTGGGGCAGTCCAGCAGGGCTTCTGTGGCATCAAGCTTTCTTCCGCACACCGATAGGAATTGGGGAAGGATTGCCATGGGCGAGGTGTTCTCTTGAACGCTCGGGAAAACCAACCTGGGCACGGCAAAAATCTAGAATGCATGGTGACATTAGAACTTGATAGCGGCCATGTGAATACCTCTACATCTAAGTAGCTTGAATGACCCACTGCCGGCCAATGTCACTTCTGCAGCTTCGGAAGACTTGGCACCATGTGTGAGGAACTCATCCGTGGACCCAAAATCCGGGATACCATTCGAATTCATCACATCACCGCTGTCATCCTTAGACCGCTGAGTATACGCCAGGCACACACATGCATTTAAAATAGCTCGATCTATACTTGTGGGTCATGTGGACAAACACCTGCTGACATGATGCTTCTACATCCATGCGAACCTGCTGCGTGCGGGCGGTGCCCTGTTCTTCCCGCATCTGGAAGGTTTCGCCAACAACTAATTTGGCTTCTTGTTCCTGATGCATGGGGTTTACCCTGAGAAGGCCGCGGGCGCCGGCCCACTCGAAGGCATTATCTGCCATCTTCCTGAGTCCGGTGTAGCACAACAAGTCTTCTTAATGGCATCTGTTGAGAGAAGCTTCCACTCGCTAAGCTGAGGTCTTTGTCCAATGTTCTGAAGTCATCAAGTAATGCTTGGTAACCCAACGTGCATCCTTTGATTGCACATGTGTTGTTGTAGCATACTTTTGCACTTGCAATTCCACCACTGGGAATTCCATGCCGTTGTCCTCATAAAATTCTCTGATCTTGGCCCCTTAGCGCCCGGCCAGAAGGTGCAAAAAGTCCAGCTGCGTGCGCAAAGTGGGCATGCAAAAAGTAAAACTATATTACGCTTAGACACTCCCTTCACGAGTCTGAAACATCTTCACGATCTCACCCGAAGCTTTCTTAGACTTGCAATATCGCCTGATCCTTGGGCACAAATTTAGCTCAAGCAATGACTGGGACTTATACATGCATGATCATGCATGCGCACACGCAATACGAAGTGCATCCCAATGACCTGAAGAATGTAGCATCCTTCACCTCTGGAACCCTTGCAGGCTCCCCCTTCGCCAGAGCACCGCTAGCAGAGCTTGAAGGATGTTCACATGGAATCCCTTGGCCTGGAACCTTTGGCTTGGGGCCTCCCGGACATGAAGAGCTCACATCTGCAGCAATCCCACCTCCTGGAAACTCAGGCACCTTTGGCCCCGCTGGCACAACTGTCGAGGGCGGGCAAGGTGAAGCATTCCCGAGGGTTGGTGGATTCGGGGTTGGTGGTTTGGGCAAGTTTTCCAAAGGGGCATCCTTGCTTTGCGAAAGCTGGGTTTCCTCCACACTTGGTACGACCTCATACGGTATGGTTGCCTCACGTCGCAAGGCAGTGTCCGGCGTGTCCGGTACAGTATGGACACTGTCAGGTGTTTTGGCGTCGGCAACAAATTTCCCATCGCTCGTGGCAATAATAGGAGCACCTCAGCTCAGGCTATCATGGTACCCTATCTCAAAACATGTCACCAAAAAACAACCCATGCGCATGACCCATTATATCATGGCACCTTCGACCATGGAAGGCTCCCGAGAAAGCCGGCTTGGCTCTGTGCCATCACGGAGCGCCGTTTGCAAGATGTCAATCTTTTCCTGCTGTGCCTGAGGCGCGCTGGCCAAGTAGGAGATAAAAAGGTTTCCATTAATGTCAAGCAACTGCATGATCGACTCTCTATTTGGCCAATGTGCTCGAATCAGCTCATCAAAATCAACATCCATTGGCCCCGGTGGTCCCATCGCTTTGGTGTCAAGGAGATTGGTGCCGTCCACTAGCGTCTCAAGAGAGCACATACCAGCTACCCAAGCTACTTGCAAGTTTGAGATTGCAAATGCCACTCGATCAAAACCAGTTGGAAAAATAGAAATCGGTGACCAAAATCGGTGAAATCGGTGGAATCTATCGGAGCGGGTTAGCAGAAAAAAGGCAAAACTACTAGATTTTAAAAATTGCGTCGAGTTGCGGATAATTGCGCCCGAGTTGCGGAAAAATTGTGGAAAGTTGCGCATCACTTTTTCCACCATGTAACTAGCGGAATGTCTATGATCACCACAAATTCCGAATTTTCCGATTTGTTCGGATCCGAACACTAGTTGGCACTCTCCGCCACGAACCGAACCCGCCCGAATCAGGGGCCACCGCAGTCTTCAGCTTGAAGCAAGGCCTTCTCCTTGGAACGGGGCAAGTGCGGCCAATGTCAACAGCGCGATTCGGAGTCATTGATCGAATTGATGGGCATGTAATTTAATTCTAGGCACCCATTCCACTGCCAATTGCTCCATGGCTTTCCGATATTGATCAGGGATCCTCCAAGGAATTGAAAACTATAGCGCGCCCTATTGAAGATCGATCATGGACCAGGACCATGCATGCGGTGGTCCTTGTGTATTTGGAAGCCATGAGCTTGTCAAAGACTGGCTTCAAATTAGCTTCTGGCCAAATATCCCCAAGCGGCATGTTTGCAAAAAGCTGGGCATCGTTCAATTGGGGGTCAGGAACTATCCGGAAACGCAGATCGCCGTGCACAGGACTCCGGAGCTGCTTGATGTAGAGATTGCGCACGCTGCGCCCCAGTCCACGTGGATAGGCCCTTGATGAGGGGCAGTGGGAAAGGCTTCATGGAAGTTTCAAGTTTCAAGTCAGCAAATTTGAGGTGTCCGCAAATTGCGGTTTTAGGCTCCCAAAAGACATGTTTCCGGACACCTCAATCCACAGGGCTTTGATTCGTGGGTCTCAACTGTTGGTGGTGATTAGCAGCCAAGTTACTGTGAAGCTTTGAGGGCCTTCTTGTCTCCAACAAATCTTGAACGACCTTCACGGTCAACGTACTTACCTAGGCCCAGCTATGAACAAAACCCAATGCATGACTTGATCTAGATCAAGTGTCACTTTACGGTTCTCAAACAAGCTACGTGATGTCGATAGCTTGGTTCTTTTTTCACGCTCAGCTTTCGAGAGCTTGCCTTTGTTCAAATCCCCCATCGAGCTCAAGTTTCCCATGAACATTGTCCGCTTTGGTGACTGAGCCCCGTGAAGAGCCATCCAGAAGAAGACTTCAAAGACCTGCCGGGTATAGAAGAACGACCCCGTACTTGCCAATAAGGTTCTATATACATGGCAGGCATGACTTCCTTTAAACCATCATGCATGCATCCTAGGCACATAGCTGACCCGATTGGCTAAATATTGCCATCTCTTGTGCATGTACAATAGCGATTGCGACGGCTGCTCCACAAGGTAGTAGCAGTTCCGACTCAAAATCAGAAGAATGCACAATACCATCCTCAAAGTAGAGGACCCTTTCCACCAGTCCGACCCAGATCTATCTAGCAGAGAACAACATGAAAGGGCCCTAAGCAAAAAGTTGACTGATCTTTAACTCTAGGGTCCGACTCACCATTTGATTTGCACGTTTCACAAAGGTGTACGGTTCGTGCCCTTCTGGGTTGATAAAGCTGCGACACGAGGTGGATCGTGCTGGCAACCCCCAACTCCCGCAGTCCGGTGCCCAGAGTGTCAGGGCGTGGCGCTGCTGGTTCAAGATCGTGTACACTGTCAGCCTGGGAGCGCGGGGCCCAAGATCACCGGAAAAGGGAAGATTAAAACAAATCAAGACTGCATCCGCCACCTAGAAGCAAAAAACCGTTGGCATCTAAGAAGTTCATATGCTTCTCGGTGTAGGTCAGGTCAATGGACGCTACTTTATAGCCATGCTCGTGCCTCGATCAAACATTGATACTGCATGAAGTCTGCATGAAAGATATAGCTAGACTTACGTGTTACTAGAAATTCATCACCGTGCACATGCAGCTAGGCTTTGCACATATGTTTTGACACCTCCCCTCTTCCGGAGAACACCTCTAGGAAACTGTAATTCCTAGAAGGATCATCGAACGTGAGCCGCGAATTGAAGGTGAGGAGGAGCACCTTAAGCATGCGTCGATATGGTCTGCTCATGAGTGGAGGATTGCGAACACCAGACTACATTGCACCGATACACTGAACACAGCCTGATTGATGAATCAAGGCCCAGGCCAAAGCCACGAACACCTTGCCAGGCCAGAAATACTGACGTAGGTCCATGCACACATGTACGCACGCACAGGTGTACCATGCGATTGAGATCCAGACTTTGGGGGCTCGCACTTGCAACAAGGATCTCACCAACGGGCGGTCAATCATGGCCAACTCCTGTTTGTATATAGCTAAATGATTGATCTGTGCTGGGCCAACAGTGAGCTATCGGACAGCTATCAAAGCAAGTGGAATCCACAATGACCCAGAAGAACCGTCTATGCGCCAATGCGTGGTCGTTTCCAACCAAGAGAAGCAAAAGATCAATAAAGGCCGGTATATATATATATATACAGAACTGTGTGGTCCTTTTGTTTTTTCCCTTTCTAAAGTTCTTGCGCTGAAGCAAAGAGGGGCAGTCGTACCCTTGATGCTGGCGCGAGTCTTCCAGCCCATCGAAGTCACCAGGCCTGTCAGGCACATCCACTTCAACACTCGCGCAAACTCAATGCAGCATAACGCTACGTGACCAACTGCTCACACAAGTTGCATTGCACCTTTTTTCCACTTGAGCTGAAGCAAAAACCATCCATCTAAGGTCTTTGCTATGAAACCCCAAGCACGTGTTCAAGAGTTCCATTCGTACTCATCTCACGTGTTCCAAACCACATCAAGCACATGCATAGCTATCCAGGGCAAACGCTAAAGGCCAGCCACTGGACAACTATGGGCCAGACCTATTGCTTGAACTTGCAAGCAACCCAACAAACATGTGCGCTGAAAACAGCTCACTTGGTGTCAGCATATGCCTGAGATGAACAGCGCACAGATCATGGCGCAAAGCATGCATACGGCACATATGCGCACGCACACCAAAATAGAAAATCAAGCGCTAGCGGATTCGAGTTACCTTTCTCCCCTCAGCTGCGCACACCTCCGGGTCCTTACCTTCATCCTGGGCAGCCTTGACCGCTCTGCGATAAGCCTTGGACTTCCTTGCGTTTCGTTCCTTCTGCTCTTGCTGCTTCTTGTCGATGGTCTTGCTCGCAGTCTTACGCGCTTTTGCCTTTGCCTTGGGGGAAGCTTGAGGAAGTTCCATGTTTGGCTCAACTTGGGGCTGCTCAGACTGGTCAGGTTGATCCGGTTGCGCAGTCTCAGAGGTAGGACTAGTATTTGGCTTCTTGGTGTTAGCAGCGGGCTCGGCAGAAGTCTTCTTGGTTCTAGACCTTGAAGCCTTCCTTTTGACTGCCGGTGTCACTTTGGCGGGTTTGGCCTTCGCCTTCGCCTTGCTTGTTTTTGCCTTTGCCTTTGCTTTTGCTTTTGCTTTCGCTTTTCCCTTGGCTGCAGCTGTGGTGTTGGCCTTTCGAGGCCGGCCCTTTCTTTTTTTTCCGGATTCATCTGTGTTCTTGGTAAGCTTGCTTTGCTCAGTTGGTGAAATGCAAGGTTCCGTCTCCACAGCCTTAGGCTTTGTCACACCCTCTGGCTCTGGGCCCGTATCATCCAACAAGGTAGGGCTGCCTTCAACCTTTGCAACCTCGGGTAAAACATCACCAATCGTGTCAGGCTTTGCTGGTGGAGTAGGTTCAGCAGGCACCACAGCCGGAGTTGGAGACGTTGAAGGTTCCACCAAACCAGCATCGAGAGCCTCGAGAACACACATATGCGGTACGGCCTTGTGTTTATGCATGCCTTGCATGTATTACACGCACAAGACTACGCACAACTTAACCAGTTTTTTCATGGACAGCCATTCGTTTGAGCGCCAGTGAGCCTTGTGACGCACAAGGCCATGGCCCTTGCTATCTTCCAGCTGTGATGAGGCGTGAAAAACTTGGGACTTTTCAACTGGCTCTTGACTGCGAGAAGATGTGTGCAAATCCATATAGGCTTGGGCCTCTTCAGGCACCATCGGCTGTGTCTCAACGTTGTCGATACCTTCAGCGGAAGCAGCTGAGGACAATCTCACATAACATTTTAAGTGTCGCTTGTTTTGTTGAGACATTGCACACATGAAGGCACGTATTATATCAAAAACTGCAGCTTTGGAGCTGGCTTGTCCGGTCTTGCTGGCATCCCGGAGGGCAACAAGTTTTTGTAGTCGCAACCTCTCCTCATGCAATCCCTTGAGTAGCAAGAGCTTGGTCATTCTAGCCTCTTGAGCACCCAACTCGTTGGCCAAGTCTGCCTTGATCCGCTTTGGTGGAGGCTGCTCCACCGCAGCAGGCTTTGGCGGAGGCTGCTCCACCACAGGAGACTGTGTCTCGGCCTTGGTTTGGGGCGGTGATGTTTCCGGCTCTAGGTCCAACTTTCTCGGGCATAGTTCCTGCGAAAGGGTAGTTGGGCAATCGCTCAAGGCCTCACAGTGCTGGCACATGTAGCCACGTTTCACTAGTCTGTGCGCCCCCTCATTGAATGGAAATTGACATGCAGTAGCAAGGAGGTTGTCCTTCATGATGTGGGACTTCTTGCAGTCCACGCACTTGAAGCCACACTTGACGGGCACATGCGGTGATTGCTTGGGTCCAGACAATGGGGAACAGAAGGTGCCTAAGCCGTCCAACAAGCAAGGTCACTTAGTTTGAAACCAGGCATGTAATAACAATCATGTATGCGCATGGTTTTGACTAGAGAGACTATGGAACCAACACATGCAGCTTGAGCACCACGAGGCGGAGGAGTGGCGAGCGCTTCAGAGCTGCTTAGCGTTTCAAAGCTGCTTCGTCGTGGAGGAGGCTCTGGCCTGTCACCCACACCTAGGGCCGCAGTGCAAAAGCTTTTCACTCATGAAGGGAACAAGGTTCTCGAATAAATCAACTAACGAGTTGCATGCGGCAGCGCTCTTCGAAGAAGAAGACCCGTCAGAAGTTCGGGGCATTGTGCTTGGAGGGAGCTTGCCAGGATTCTCCTTGACCAGGGATTGGACCGACGCTGGTTTTCATGCATGTGTGTATAGGGCTTGGGACCTAGCTCGTGTGTAAGCATGGCATATGATGAGCAACATCGTGATGGCAATTCACTCCTCTTCCACTTCAATAGCTGGGTCCGCCGTTTCCGCCTCAGATTCTGCACCCTCCTCACACTCATCCTCAACAGCTCCTTGGCGAAGGGGTGGGCCGGTCGGTGGATACGGGTTGATGGTTTCCTTCGCGCAGGATGAAAAACAGTTACAATTCAAGATTTCACTCCAAAGTTCCCTCATCAACAGTTGCATCAGCTTGTTGATCTTTAGATGGTAGGCTTATCCCAAGAGCCTTGAATAACTCCCGGAACTCATGGCTACGTGGAATATGTGGACGCCTTGCAGCTCCAGCCAGGATGGACACCATGTTACGAAGAACCCAGGCCTCTGTTTTCACCTCATCTCCTGGCAACACGTGCCATGAAATTCGGTTGACAAGCACACTGAGCTTGCATGTCTTGATCGGAGTTCATTTTGCATGAGAAGCTAACCGGCCTTTCAACAAAGGTTTTCCACGAGGCCTGCAGTAGAACAAGAAACGAGCCACCAAGTCTTCCAGGATTGCCAAGCTTGGTCGCATGCCTTGGCGTCAGGTCAAAGGCACTTGTTTTGGCTCAACCGCAACCTCTGAGATATTAGGTAAGACATGATTGCAAGGAACAGCGATGAACAGCGCATGTACTTCCGGTCTGCGGGAAAGATGCCATACGCAGTCACGAGGGGGATCAACAGTTCATAGTTGTCGGCAACCGTGGTTCTAGTAATGTTGTTTTCACGGACAAGCGCAATTGTTCCGCTGGCAGCTCTGGTAGCTACAGCTTCCAACTTCAGCCACTCACGTATGACAGGGCAATCCCCACCTTCAGCCAGCACCATGTCTTCAACTGTGAGCTAGGTTCGAGCCAGTTCTGAGCTCTAGATAAAGCCAAACAAAATATTCAGAACCCCAGGGATCACATCATCATGGTGTGTTCGAGGTACCACCCCCACACCCAGATGCGCCCAGGCCTCAAGCTTCTTTGATGACCCCACTGAAGAGCTCGGTTGGCGCATACCTGGAAAACCACAAGCGCGCGTACACAGCTAGCATGTGCGAGCATTCGTGAAAGAAAGGGCGCACGTAGTCCCCCATATGCTCGAGCTTCGAGCTGGCTTGGCACCCCACCAAGCTTGAACCCCAAAAGGCTGCTCCAGCGCGCTGAAATCCAGTCGATGTCCAAAAACCCTTCGAGCCTTCAAAATCTGCTCGAATTCAGGAAAAAACATACAAGTTCAGGAAAAGTAGTACGAAGAGCCTAGGTTCAAAGTTTTATGATACGAATGGCTCTCAAGGCATGTGTACATGGACGGTTTTATTCATCAACAGGGTAACATAATTGAGGGTTTCCCGGTGATCGCAGGGCCTCCTAACCACTGCTAACACAACCACAACGATCTTCGCAGTCTCCATCACCACCTCTGCTTCGGTGTCCTTCGCTGTCTCCGCCCAAGCGTCGCTGACACAAATGGGGTAGCGCGCGTTCAAGCGTCGCGCTGCGGCGCTCTCGGCGATCTCCTCGTCCGTGGCGTTGCTGTCGAGGACGGGCGGCGGTTCCATGCAGAAGTAGAGGTAGGGCTCATGTGGTCGAAACTTCCTGGGCTGACGGCGAGTGATGAGCGATGGCGGTGTTGTGAAACGAATGTGAACAGTTGATGAAAACACCTCATCATGTGGAGATGTATACGCCTTTTGTGAGGCTAAACCATGCTAAACCCCAACATTTCTTCGGGTTCGATGGGCTCAAACATTTGTGCACTCCTTCCAAAACGAGACGAGCCGCCCAAGGTGTTAAACGGTTTAGACTCTTTAGACCATTTTGAGGCAAACCCACCAAGATTCGAGGTTGGATTGGGGCATCACTGAAGGATTTTGTGTTGCGAGCACGGAGGATCTGACCATACTACCTAAGTCTAGTACGTCATACTCAGATAATGTTTATTTTTATATAGGTGTGTGGCCGTGGCCACAAACCCTGGTATGGATCTTTCTACGTTGCCACAGCTGTGGTCCACAACAGAAAAGGAGAATCAAAATCCTTTGGCAACACAAACACACCTACCAGCAAATCGTGGTCATATCATATCTTCATAGAGAACCTAGCACCGACCTAGCGCCAACCTAGGCCTTGTGGAATCAACGTAGTCTACTGAGGGCCCGCTTCCAAACACCTTCTGCTGCCCACGACAAATGACGATCATATTTTGCTCATGTTCTTTCTACTAGGGGGCCCAGGGGGTTTTGAACGCAATCGCTTGGATCAGGGTATGGATCGGGTGTGGTTTTTTCGTGCTTGATCCATCTAGCCATTGTAGTCTCTCTGCTAGAAGATGTCCGCCCCCTCACCTCCCCTCGCAGGCTCGCACCCCGCGCGTCGGAACGACCCACACACACGGGTAGGGTGCACCGAGCATCTGGCCGCATTTGTAGCCCAAAAAGTCGGGTGCCGTGAAGATATTGTCAATCCTCAGCTGTGGGCTGTGGGCTTCTGGGAATCACTCTGTTTTCGTGGGAATCACAGGAGGGACTGGGATATCTTGGGTGGATAATAGGATGAAACGGGAGCAAGCGTGGTCTGGTCTGGAGTGCCAGAAGAGTCCATGCAAAATTCTCACTTCCATTGAAGTGACCCTTCACCCATCTTCCAAATCATCCAATGAACCTCAAATTGAGTAGTGTCAAAAGACCATCCGGAAATTATCTCAAGATTATAAACGATTCATGATCTTAAGCCCTAGCCCTAGCTAAGTCCTTTCATGAAAGTGTATGACGCTTCATCTGCCCTCAAAACCGACTCATCTGCCCTCCAATCCATCGATCGATCCATCTCAATTGATCCCCCGTGGCTTAGCGTTCTGTTGCGCGTAGCGCGTGATCCACACCTGTGCGTTCCCGACATCGTCGGCCACCGGTGATGGAAGTGCTCTCCAACGGACGGAGGGGAGGGGAGGTCAAACAAACAGGCGTCGGCGGCTCCGGGTGTTGACCCACAGCCACATGGAAGTGGACAATGACCCCGGAAAGGAACACTAGTTGGTTTAAATTCGACATACGCACCTGCCATAAAGCTACTGAAGATCTACAACAAGGTCCCCGCTGTCCCTTACGACTAAGGTCATGTTAACAATCATAAGTGTGCAAATGACTCTAGCCTGGAATGTCTGGCTGCCATTGACTGCCACTGATTATATAGTCACAACTTCGCAGTGGTAGCAGTGCTAACTGATCGGAAACACATTGGGTGTATGTGGATATTTGTCAAAATTGTGTCGCAGTTGTCACACCGGGCAAAATGATACTGTAGTCATACTCTCACTCACGAACCTACCCCGAGTCTCTTGATGGGAGTCAGTCCGGGCTCCGAAGCCATAGAAGGCAAACGTAGAATGGCCAACGTCCATGAAAGAAAGCTTACCAATGTCTTCGAGCCCCAACCACTCACCAACCCCAAGCATGTATCTGTTGATGCCTCAATCCTCCCACTGGTCATTCTGGTCCTCTGGTCTGCAGACGGTGGTGTGGTCCGTTCTTGTAGCCACCTCATCAGCTTGTGCTACCCAGGCCGCCCCTCGAATTCGCCAAAGCGCTGACCCTGCTATCATCACCAAGAAGGGCAAGTGCCATCCCCAGTCCGTACATCTCCGGGAGACTGACATCGGGTGCAGCCCCTTGTCCTGCAGTCCAGGAAGACAAGGAAAAAGCACCCAAACTCCCTCCACCATCCTTGCCAGGGCTGTTGAATGGAAACCCGTTGGTAGTAGATGAGCAGGATAACCCTAGGTGGCACAACAGCGTTTTTGAGACGACCAAGGCAAAAAGTTAAAAGGGACTTGTCTTGTCAACAACAAGAACAACAACTATAAGATCTGGGCAATTTAAAATAATTCCTGGGTCGTCGGTTATTTTCATTATTTTCAAAACTAAATTTAGTGACGTCGTCTAAATAACGAAATTATTTTTACGTCGTGTGCCCTAACGCCCCCAGCCAGCCAACACGCTGGCCAGCCAGGGGCGACCAAAGCTGAAGCCACGTGTCCACCTGCGCGCGAGAAGGCTCTGGTTAGTGGAACTGGAGCGATTTCAGTGGGTCTTTTGTGGTTAACACAATTTTTGAAGGTGTAGTTTGTTCTACTACGAAGGGAAAACCTTGTTGGGGATCAGTTTTTTCCCTTCCAATTGTTCATTCCTAGTTTGTTGAACTAGGGCGTTTTTACTTCTTACAAAGGGGGAACATGTTTTGGCCAGTGCATGCAAATTTGACAACACGCAAAGGAAAGCTAGCCAAAAACATGTTTTCCCAGCGTAGTTTGCCGAGCTACAACCTAATAAAGCCCCAACAACCACTTTCAAGGCCGCCAGGCCTCAAATCCTAGTTCGGCGAACTAGGCCCGAAAACGATTTTGCCAGGAAAGAACCAGTCAGGTTGGGTGTGAAAGGGAAAACAACCAAACCATTACTATTTCAAGTTCCAAGGATCTTTTTCGTCCACAAGCTCTGGCTGAATGCGCCGTCTCTAAGAGGCTTTGGGGCTTGGGAACATTCTTGGCCGAATGCGGTCCGTAGATGTTGTTGGGCACTCATCATGGCTAGAGGGCCACTTCATGGGGCACAACTAAAAGAACTTCAAAACTTCCTGACCTCGAAATTGGGCAGTGTTTTTTAGTGGTGTGGAGAGTGAGCAGGTGAGGCATGACTTCTTAGTTTTTTTTGCAAACTCGAGCCCGAAAACTCAAGCAAAACTCAAACTGACTGACATCCTCTTGCCCCATGCAAATCCAGTCCTAGATCCAGTACCCTGCCCACGCCCGCCCGCGCCTCCAAAATCTCTGCCAGGACTGTGAAGTCGATGAAGTGTGTGTGTGTGTGTGTTTTGCGTGTGTGTGTGTGTGATGTTAGTATGACCATAACTATAACTTAATTTCAGCTTGCTCGTTAATTTCAGGGTGACGTCGGTGACGTCGTTTTGAATTGCCTAGATAAGATAGAATCTGCAACTGGCCGCCTGAATACTCTGAAAGACTAAGCATCCTCTACAATCCAGTTGTTGATTTGCAGTTTACAAACAACCCCCTTCCACAGCACGTCCTCCGGATCTTCCGCGTTCGGAGGCAACAAAGCCTCCGTTGGTTGCCTAGGATTGGCTCAGCTTCGAGCGATTTTGTTCAAACATGCCCAAAGCAAAGGAGAGTATACCTGACCTCCTCAGTTTCCTCGGAAACTATACAAATATGATATAAATATGTATATAATATATATATATATAAACTCTTTTACACATTTTGATATATGGGTCTGTATTTTAATAGGGGGTCAGCCAACCAATGGGTTTTGGTATTTTCCTTCTTCCTGGTGGTCTTTGGGAGGGCTCCCTATTAAAATACACACCCATATAGTGGGGAAACCAATCCCCCAAGAGGTTATCCACTTTTCCTGGGTAGAAAACAGGGAAACATAAACCTGAAACCGTTATCTGGCCAAAACGATGGCACAACCTGCGAAGGATGTTCACCCTATATCGTCCACTTGTTCACCAGCTGGTGGGATCATTGGATCTGACGACGACAACAACAACAACAACCACAACAACCACAACCACAACCACAACCACAACCACAACACCCACACCGGCAACGACAACAACAACAACGACAACAACAACAACAACAGCCGCCGCCGCAGCCGCAGCCACAGCCACAACCACGACCACAATCACAACATACCACAACCACCTACACTCCCCAAAACTGACATGGACCCTGAGAATGGTGCCCTGAGTCTGACTATTTTCTTCTACAAAGCAGTACTGTCCAGGGTCCGTCCTCTTCAGCGGGGTACTTTGAGGATTCTCTCCACGCTGAGATGTGGAAGAAGGAGACACAAATGTGATGCCTGAGACGCTGCTCTTGTCAAATCTATGTAAATGCATTTCATCTGGCATTCGTGCCCTCTTCCGTGCCGTCGCATACTCTGACATTTCTAGCGTCCTTTGGCATTTGATCTGGCATATCTTCTGGAAGACAGTTGAAATCTGGCCTGTGTCGTTGGACACTGCATACTGTCTGGCAAATGATCTGGACTATTGCACAACATCTGTTTCTGGCATCCACACATTGACCATCATTGACCCATATATAATTTACTGTAGAAGCACGGGGTGCGCACCGCGCTACATCCTGTCTGCTGTGCACCCAAACCCACGTAGAGACCCTCACGTAAGACAGGTGCGGGACATGTTTTTTGAACAAAATAATCTTGCTCTACAAAAGCGAACTGGGGATTCCCTGCACACAAACACAATCAAACACATCATCTGCAAAAACCATAGACACATTGGGAACCACCAGCTTGAAGACTCTTGAAGTGGAGAATGGACCCTGAGAAAAACCAACACAAACAAAACACGGCTCGGTCCAAGTCCATGGAGGGCTCGGACAGGTCGGGTCAAGCCACGGAGATCAAAGGCCCGACACCTGGTAGAGTTCCTTTCATTTGTGCCGGTTGGTTGGAACCACTAAACCATGGATTTCGCCCGGCGACGTCTGCGTCTCCAACTCGGTCTCTTCATCGGTGCCCTCTGTGCTGGGAGCATCGTCCATCCGCGGAAAATGGCGCCCGAATCGGAGGGGTCTGGGGTCTGAAATCCTTATTTTGAGGGACCGGTCGGGCTGTTTGAAGCGTCCGAAACATCTTGTCCGAAGCGCCAGACCTGCGAGATCCAGTTTCGCCATATCTCCGAAAACAACAAGTTGATTTCGTGAATTCCAGTGCCTGATATTCTGCCGAAAAGGTGCGGTTGGAACATATCTGTTTCTGAAACTTACGGCTTGCACATTCTTGGTGGGGATTTCCTGCCGACCATATGGTTGAGTTGGTTGCAACATGTTGTAGCCAAGCATGCTCGGCTCGAAGCCAAAGGGCTGCAGGGTCGGCGAAAAAATGGGACATCAATCCTCAACTTTTCTTTCAAGAACACTCGCCTTTTTGCCTTGTTAAGCACAAAGAAATAAATCGATTGCAGGACACACAACAGGAGATCAATCAAGCAGTCTGATCCCTTATATTACAGGTGAATTCATGTGAATTCAAACCTTACTAAGCCTTACTATGCTGCAACTCATCCTGCTGTGGATTTCCGTGAGGATGGTTGTTGTGGTTTCTGTTCACCTGAATTAATCACGAACACAACGATACTTGCCGGACTTGCCGCTTGCCTGCAAATCTTCCTGCTTGCAGGTTACAGGTCTCCAACTTTGGTCAGTTCTCAACAAACTAGATCTAAGTTCCTCTGCAAAGTCTACCAATATGACTATGACTCTGACCATCAAATCTCTGCAACGGTTGCAAACACGGTGGTCTTTGGCAAATCCTAATGAACATGTCCAAAGTATGTCCAAAGTATATTGAAGAAGCTTGTGCATATTGAGGAGTCTTGATGGTGTTAGGAAATCGATGGAAAACGCACCTTGGCGAGAAATCATGTCCAAAACTGTAGCCCCTTTTTGCAACGAAACCCTCAGCCACCCAAAAGGCTCACACTAGTTTGGACACCTTTAAAGCTACAAGCCCAAAAAGCATTTAAAATCTCCCACCTCGAAACGAACTACAGAGCTTTGAAGTCAGCTCAAGAACTGATCTCATCCACCATTCAGGGATCTCATCCAGCCCTGCTCCACCCCTCCCACACCTCGCTGCTTGGAAGAGTGCCGTGCCACCTGTGAGCGGCCGCGGCGTCGAAGGAGGAGATCACCCGTCGTGCGCACCGGGGGGAGGAGCACCGGTGTCCTTGATGGAGTGGTTTCAATGCAGCTTGACGAGCAATTCATAGCAATTCTATATTAAAAATACTGTAATTAGAATCATAATTATAGAACCGTGTTTGTATTATATTAAAGTGTTATATATGTTGTCACAACATGAAAGTTAAATTCGATTCAATTAAGTAGGTCAATGGATTAAACATATGAGATTTGAGTGATTTGAGCCGTGCTAGTTCTGATTGGGTACAATGTGCAATCATCTGTTGCAACTACAGAACAGGCGATCTGGTTTGCTTTCTGACAGATTCAGAGTGCGGGGCTGCCAACGCCAGCATTAAATGTTCCACTTCTCTCAAGTGTTCCTTTCAAGAAAAGATGTCAAACAAACGTCAAACTCTTGCAAGTCAGTAACCTGACTTGGATCCTTCTGGCAGTCTCTAAGTGACCAATCAACGAGCTTCTGGTGAATCCAATGACAACCAGATCGATCGGTCCAACCATAGATCGGTCGTCCTCTCCAGAACAGCTCCGGTTCACGCGAAGAGCTCCGGTTTTTTGCGAGATTGAACGGGGTTAGGTGAAGAGTCACATCTGCAGCCTATAGAGATTGCGGGGTTAGGGTCAAGAGTCCAATCCCAAATGCTCCATGTATGGAATATGTGCATACATTGGGGTGGTTGAAACGGGCTCAATGTAGGCATATATTCCGTACATGGAGCGTATGGGAATCAATTCCACCAACCCACAGCAATTGTGAACCACATCAACCCATCAGTTCAAACAGTTCAATCATCACTGCAGTGGCCTGGATGTGACCATCAATTGCCAAACAAAAAGAACAATGATCTTCGGAAATCCAGGGGGGGCATCAAAAAATCATCCGATCGTCCGCCCATCTTCCGTTCTTCCCAGTCTTCCCATCACTATACATATGAGAACCAGCTGCTTCAGGGCGGGCGGGCGTTCGGGGTCACCTGGCTGGATATCTCCACACTATGTAAACAGGTCTCCAAACAGGGCACCCCGCTAGGTACTGCGCTAGGGATAGATATTATTGCATCAATATCCAACTCTTCCGTCATCTTCCCCATATCCCATATCCCATTATATCACTATACATGTGATTATACAATCGATATCCAAATCGTTCGTCATCCAGTTCGGGCGGCCTTTGGCATCTTCCAGTTCCAGCTCGGCGCCAAACTCCAGCAGTTCCGCCATGACGTCACCTGGGACGGCGAGGTCGCCGGTCGGTCGCCCTTCATTTCGCTGGTCGGTCGGTGAGCCAAAGAACCCGTTGTCACCATACGGGCGATAGTGGTTGTAACCTTCCTCCAAACTGATCAGCCAGTGGCTTTCTGACAGAATGCCTATAAGAAGAACCCACACTCCACCTGATGAATGTTTCAAAAAATCTTCATCAACTCCACTGATGAACCCACTCAGCTCGAAACCTCCAACTGAAAACCACTTGAGATCCAAACATTCATTGACTCCTATATAATACGTTTCTATCACTTCTCTCCCCATCTGAGCGTCCCCGGCTATGCCCCCGCATCGCCGCCAGCATCAGCGGCGTCAAGCCCTCCGCGCTGGCCGCGTCCACCGCGGCGCCCGCGGCGCAAAGCCGCTGCGCCAGCGGCGCGAGGCCCGCCGTGGCACAGCGGTGCAGCGCGGTGGCCTGGGCGAACTCGGGTGGTGGAAGAGGAGGAGCAAGGGGGCTCGCAGCAGTTCTAAAGACTGTGTGCAGGTCTTTCAGTCTCCCTTTATTGTTGGTGTTCTTTTGCTTTGATTGATGACGATTCCAAAAGCGTCCAGAGTCTTCCTGGATCATTTCCAAAGATTCTCCAGCAGGTTTAGGACTGTAATAAATGAATATATCAAAGACCATCCTGTGTAAGCACTTTCGAGCGAAAGATCATCCTCTCCTCAATCCTCAAGAGGTACCTGCACCCTGTGGGTTTTGTTTTCACGGGCTGCTTCTTCGGCAGAACCACACATTCAAGCAAAGCTGCACTTCTTGCAGCTGTTGATGCTCTTTTAAGATCATTCAGTATTTCAGTATGATAGTCTTTTCTCAAAAAAATCCTAATATAGCATGTTGACATTTTGCACGCAAGAGTTCCATCAACATCCATCAACGAGTGTCAGATTCATGTCGCATTCTCCCCAAACCTTCGAAGCCACTCCTGCCCCACCCTTCTCACACCACAAAGGAATCGGCTACCACTCCTTTGGGGCCCCCCACGCCCACGGCATCGGCAGCATCCAGCTCGGCGCCCGTGGACAACAAGAGCTCCACGGCTTCGGATTGATTGCCTCACCGGTCGGTCGAAACGCTCGGTCGGAGGCCGTGGTCTCGGTTCGGCCGGTCGCTCGAGCGGATCGAAGGTGGATGGGAGGGTGTTGGACATGTGATGTGCAGGTAGAATCTGAGGGCTTGACTGATAAACTGATAGCTACACTTCCTGGAAGAATCGTGCATGGCCAAAAGGATGACCATGAAATCCGAATAACCAAAGAGGTGGTGAACTCCACTTCAATGATGGGTCCAGGAAGTGGAGAGCCTCAAACCGACCTATATCAAACCAGAATAGGTTACCAGGTTACCATCCTTCAGTATTTCAATTACAGTGCTCAGGACGCATCTCGTGCACTGGGCCTCTGGACCCACAGGCGCAGGACTGCTCCCCACATGGCCCAACTCTGGCGCCAAGACAACGATCGCGCGCCACGTCTTTTGCAACCCCATGTTCAAAAGCACACGAAAGCAACAAAACATAACATCATACAGACACAATAAATTAATTTAACATAATTTAACGGTTGATATGTCAAAACAATGCAAACCACATCTCCGTCATTCTCCATCCAACCTGCACACAAAGATACTCGTATTTATGCCCCTATGGGTTCTGGATGGTTCTGGCCACCTTCAACGTCCGTTCATCCGAGCACCACCAGGTCCGTCGCCTTCGACCGCGGCCTGCAGCGCGCGCACGCCGCTCCGCGTCTTGCGCTCCAGCGACGCCGACTGCGCCAGCAGCAGCTCCAGGGTGGCCACGTCACCGGCGAAGGCCGCGGCGATGAGCGCTGTGGCCTGGGCGGATGTTGATGGATCTGTGGATGGCCAAACTCAGAAAGAACGTCAGTGATAAGTGATAACATGTGTGGATGATTGCTGGAGAAAACCCAGAAGGGGATTCACCCACCGGAAGACACATCACTCACTCGATCAGCGAAACCAAGGATTCCTCACAACAGTATAGAATTGTGTCTATAAAATGACCCCTGGAAATGGCATTTTGTAAGCACAGGGCATCTGCATTTCATCAACAAGTAAGGAGGATGTATAGATAGAGAATGTGCCACTGGCTTTTTCAACCTGGAGCTCCAAAGCCTGTTCGCTTGACCGTGTCTGGTCATCTATTCGCTGTTCAGGGATCAGCCAGGGTTGCGAAGTTTTGACCACACCCATATGGCAGGAGTAAAGCAAGAGGCCTCGCACAGCTGATCAACCAATCAGCTGTGAGAGGCCTCTTGCAAGCCTTTCACCTGCTTGCTCAAAAGCATAGTCGGCACTTGGGAGATTCGCTCTCCCTACCCCCAGCTGGGGATTATCAAATAAGCCCTCCATTCTGAGACTCTGGAGTTCAACCCCTCCAGTTCCCAACATGTTGCAACATGTTGCACCAGTGCATTTGACTGAAATGCACCAGTGCTGCAGGTATATTACACCCCCAAAATCACCGACCCCAAACCCCTCATCCAAACGCTCTCGTCCCTCTGCGGGAAAAGGCGCTCCGCTGGGGTTGGCGGCGTCCACGTCCGCCTTGGCCTCGAGCAACTGCCGCACCAGGCCGCTGCGGCCCAGTGCGGCGGCGGCGATCCTCAGGTCGGCTTCCCATGGGAAAGACTCTCTCAAGGTGGAAGGAATACTTTGGGTGAGGTGTAGGAAGTACCTCGAATCTGAGAGCTTTTCTGAACTGCTGATAGCATCTGATAGCTACATGTATACACTTCCTGAAAGAATCATGGGGCCAACGTGGATGGCGTGGAACCAAAACCGACCTGAACAGGTGACCATCCTTCAGTTGTTCAAACATGTTCAACAAATTAGAGATCATCCAATTCCATTCGGTTCCCAGGACAACTATCGTCGAAAAAGAAACAAACAACGGTTTAATTCGATTAGTTATGTGGTAGAGACCTAGTTGGGGAATTTGGGGTTGACTCGACCAGGAACCACTGCAAGGGGTCTCAATTTCAAGAGGAGCTTGGACAAATGAAGAATTGACCTACGCAAGTGGTTCATCAAGCGACCTGGGACAGGTCCAGCTGTGCAAGTGGTTCATCAAGCGGCGCGTTTCGCCCCGTGGCTCGATGATCCGGCTCCAAACCAAGGATTGGCCATTGAACCCCATATAACCCAATCCATCCGTCTAGATCTCACTCTCCCGCTGTGATCCGCATGACATGCCGGCACTCATGCCGGCTTCTTTGAGGCATGGAATGGTATGGAGGCCACGAAAACCGGCGCCCTCCAATTTCACCAAATCCAGGACCAGCCGGATCTCAGCCCTCCGCGTTTTTGGTCGCCCAACGCCCCCTTTTTTCGTCCCATGCAGAACGTCGTGTCCGGTCCACCGGCAAAGCCCAACTGCACTGCGGACCGACACTCCGGTCATGGTGGAGCGGTCCGGTGGACCGCTCCACCGCGTACTCCGCGGTACTCGACGTGCGACGCTGTCGCGTTGATCCGACGCGTCGATCGAGCCCGGGGAGTGGTGATTCACTGCTCCAGGATGTTCCAGAGGAGTCATCAGTTGAGATTTTCAAGGAAGGACTGCGATGGACAGCCAGGTAGTCAGAGGGACCATTTTGTATAGGATCCTATACAGTATATAATGAGACAAATGTGACAGCCACCAGGCCAGGGATCAAACAAAGCAACAATTAGTATCTCTTATATGCATTCATCACATCATGATCGCTTTGTCACTTGTCCTGTAGTCATTAGGATTCCAATGATTTTACACTTTAAACAGGTTTAAATGCTGGCTTCTGATGGTTCGTTTGCCCTTCATGAATACCCGTTGCCGACCGCAGAACCAGCAACTGGACAAGATCTGGCCTCACTACGATTCATTGAGAGCCAGAGCTGCTTGGCCAAGGGCTCCTTAGATTCGATGCGCTCATGGCAGGGGAAGACCCGGAGGGGGAGGAGTTGCCAGAAAAATGATGCAGGACCTCTCACACCAATCCAGGTAAAACATGGGGGTGGACCCTAAAAGATCTACAAGCAACTATATAATGAATCAGCCTGCTCTTATGCATCTCTTCTCATCTGTTCTTTACCCTTCGTGCAAGTCCGAACGTTGTTGATGTCGACACTCCGGATTCCCGATCAGTCTTGTCTCTCATGCATCTCGTCATTCTTGGAAACTCACCCTGGCAAACTTAGTGTCCAATTGCATCTGTTCATGTTTGGCTATTTGGGGAAGCTCACTTTGGCCAACAAAAACAACAGAACACATCATGCGTGGCACCCCAAAACGACCCTCCCTCCTCCCGTGGCGCGAGCGTCGTGTTCGCGCACGGCACGCACGGCACACCCGCGTCCGGCAGCGGCGGAGGGAAGCCGACGAAGCCGGCGCCGGGGCGAAGCAACCTGCGGTGGCTCCGCGGAATGGGACTGGCATACCTAGACTGGCATATATTAACTCACACATATAATTTATATATATATATATATATTATAATATCCCTATATAGGGGGGGACGTCAATAATTGTAACTTACATTTTCTGCCATATGAGCCCTCAAAAATGTAATTTACAGTTTCTGAAAAAATGCTGGAAAATGTAAGTTACAATTTCCAGGAGGCTGGGATGCTCATCAAAACAATCCCGAGGCCCCCAAACCTCCATGTTTACCTATGTTTACCTGCCCTTTAGCTGCCTGGAACTGTGTGTGTTCCATTTTCCACCCTGTGAGTGCCACCCCAAGTCTTTCCTCCCAGTCAAGATGCTGTTGTGGAGCCATAACCAAAGGCATCAGTTAACTGCAATTCAGTTCTGGGCAGGCCTTCAAAGCCCCAAATTTACCTGCAATGTGTGCCTGTCTGTCTGGTGGGATGTGTTTGCACAGTTTGATGCTAGTTTGATGCAGTTTGTGTGCCGCTCTTGGATTGATGGTGTGGTTTCATTGATTACACTGCCACTGATTTACCCCCCAACACACACTCTGACACTTGTATTCAGTTAACTCAATTTCCCGATAAGGTGATGGAACAGCAAGGTGGAAAGATCAGCTGAAACAGTATTGTTGAACAATGTTGGCACTCGCAAGCGGCGGAAAGCGAACCGGCTGCTCAGCTGCTGGGGACGAATGTTTATGGGGTGGAAATCGTGAAGAACCATGAAACAAAAAGTGGAAAAGTGGAGTAACAGCTTGTGAAAGAACGAGCAGGTACACGGAAGTGATCAGCTTCCGCTTCCTAGGATCTTGCAAAGAGCTTCGTTGGGCAGAGCCTTGCAAGTCCTCTCTGCCCCCCTGCTGTGGAACTGAACGGTGGTAAAGGTGACCAGTGGATTAGTTGGACGAAACCCTTTGTCCAGGGATGGACACACACAGGTCGCCGGCTTCGGCGCTTTTTTCAAATAAACCGTGGAGGGCGTGCTTTGTCAAAACTAATAGCCACCTAAAAAGCCTTAGAAAGACAGAGAAAGCAAACAAAACAAAAGCAGACTAAGAGGGCAAGAAAGAAAGATAGGAGTAGTTACGAAGCCCACTTAGTTAAATGAAAGTAGAACGCGAGCGGGACATTCGTCTTAAACCGCCCGGGTAGCTAGCAATAGGCTAGGAGAAACAGAAGGAAAGGCACCAACACACAAGTGTGTTGAGTGCGATTTCCTTCTGTTTCCCGGAGGCCTGGGGGTAGAGAGGGGAATGCATGATGAATTCGTCCGGCCTGTGAATACTTAGCAGCACATGCATGTGGATACTTAGCCGTCAAGTCAAAAAGGCAAAACATGCAGAAAGCCGGCCTGTGAATACTTAGCAGCACATGCATGTGAATACTTAGCCGTCAAAAAGTAAGTAACCGTGTTTAGGCCCGGCGGCCAATGAAGCTGTTGATTCAAAGGGCGTGTCCATGACTTCCAGTGGAAATCCGGTGAGAGGTGGCATGTTGGGTTGGTTGCTTACCGGCGTGAAAAACTGCGCCCCTGTGACGGGGATCACACTCAGCACCCGAGTGGGACGGCTGAGCGAAACACACTCTGACACTTGTATTCAGTTAACTCAATTTCCCGATGGGAAGGAAGGTGATGGAACAGCAAGGTGGAAAGATCAGCTGAAACAGTATTGTTGAACAATGTTGGCACTCGCAAGCGGCGGAAAGCGAACCGGCTGCTCAGCTGCTGGGGACGAATGTTTATGGGGTGGAAATCGTGAAGAACCATGAAACAAAAAGTGGAAAAGTGGAGTAACAGCTTGTGAAAGAACGAGCAGGTACACGGAAGTGATCAGCTTCCGCTTCCTAGGATCTTGCAAAGAGCTTCGTTGGGCAGAGCCTTGCAAGTCCTCTCTGCCCCCCCTGCTGTGGAACTGAACGGTGGTAAAGGTGACCAGTGGATTAGTTGGACGAAACCCTTTGTCCAGGGATGGACACACTCTGACACTTGTATTCCGTTAATGCAAGTTCACGATGGGAAGGAAGGTGATGGAACGGTAAGGCGAAAGAGTCCGCTGAGAAGTATTGTTGAACATTGTTCACTCAAACGGTTGCGAGACGATCAAGATGGCGGCGCAGCTGCTGGGGAAGAAGAAAGGTTTGCGGGAAGGTATCATGCGAAACCACCATGAATCAAAAAGCGGAAAAGGAGGGTAACAGCTTGTGTAGCACTTTGCAGGTACGTTCTCAAGGCGTCCCTCGAGAATATCCTGACGAATGGCTGGAGCTTCGTTGGATCAGGCCAGGCCAAACGTCCCTGATCCCCCTGCTTGCGAAAGGTGGTGGCGGAAAACCCGTCCAGGGGTGGA
The DNA here is from genome assembly GCA_963970005.1 of Durusdinium trenchii. Lineage (NCBI taxonomy): Eukaryota > Dinophyceae > Suessiales > Symbiodiniaceae > Durusdinium > Durusdinium trenchii. Next base: position 367,402 of record CAXAMN010024173.1, read on the forward strand.
CACACACAAGTCGCCGCGTTCGGCGCTTTTTCAAAAATCGGTGGCAGGCGTGATAGTTATGCCCCTTTTGGACATATAGGTTCACGAGTTCAGCCGCAGCAGCTTCAGCGCTAGAAGGTGGAAATGTGTATTTTCGAATTGTGTGGAGTCGTGATTGGAGGCCTGACAGAGCCAAGCGCTGGCTCCCGGCGGTGGTGGAGTCCCGGATTTTCCAGGGTTGGGAAGGTTGCATGTAGGTGATGGTGCGTTGTGGGAGGTCGATGTTGAAACCGGGGAGATGAAAATCCTCCACCGGTTCGAGTTCCACTGGATCGCCAAAGAAATTGTGGTGGATGAGGGTTTGGATAGCCGGGTGTTGAAGGAAATGTTCGTTGTGGACAATGAAGCGGTTGTCGACATATCGATAGTAAGTAAAGTGGAGGTCTGTGTGTTGAAGGAGGTTGTTGTGGATCTGATGCCAGGAGTGCTCAATGAGGGTGATGGCAACATTGCATAGGGCTGGAGAGAGCTGGGATCCAATCCCGGCCCCTCGGATTTGTTTGTAAGTATTGTTGCAAGCCCGGAAAATGCATGTGTTGAGGGCAAAAGCCACGATGGTGGTAATGTCGGAAGTCTGGATGGTGCGTTGGGTAGGGTGTTTCCGATGGTGTCTGCCAATGTGTGAGTGGTGGAATGGATTGCCGGTGGCCTGGACATCCACCGTCAAGGTGTGTGTGGGTTGCTGTTGTTGCCAGTGGTGGACGAGGGAGTGAACTGCATCGATGAGTCGGTGCTGTGGGACTGAGTTGAAGAAGCCGACCAGGTCATCGTTGGTGGCATGTAGTGAGATGTCTGGTGGTGTTTGGGTGAGGTAGCTGTGAAAGTGGTGCCAAAGCTGGGGAATGGACATTTGGCCGGGATGTTGAGGGTAGAGATGTTGGAGGATGATGTCAAGGGCACGGCTGGTGATACGGAGCAAGTTGCCACTGAGTGATTGGAAGTATGAGATAATCGTACGGCCTTTTTGCCAGTGCTTCTTCTCCTTGAGGTGGACAACGCCGTATGGAATGTTGAAGTCTTTTCGGAAGCCCCACTTGTAGCGAGTGCGCAAAATGGGGGGGACCGTGGCGGCCAGGTGATCGTGGATATTGGCGGCAGTGATGTAGGGAAGTGGTTCGAAAAGTTCGGGGGATTGCCAGGTGTTCAAGGCGCCAGTGAAATATTGGCGAGGGCAAAACAGCCGGAGTTGTTGGAGCTCATGGTCGGCATGGTGAAGTAATGTGTGTTTGCCAAGATGTTCTTGGAGTTGGCGAAGCAGGCGAGCCGTAAAACGGGGTTGCTGCTTGAGGTGTGTGTTGTGGAGGCGCCATTGGTGCTCAAGGAATGGCTGCAAATGCTGAACGAGGGATGGCGGAAGCCCTTGTAGTTTGAGCCATTTTGTGTAGGCCGTCTTGAATATGAGGAAGTATCGGGCTTTGCTTGGGTAGTAGGTGCTGTTCATATTGGCGTTGAGGAAAATGCCGAGGTGTGTAGGGAGTTGGAGTTGGTCCAGTGTAAGAATGTAGTGGCCGTTGATGGTGGGGGTATCGGGATCCTGCAAGAGGGTGCGAAGGTGATCGCATGCGCAGGGGAGGTCTGCTGGATCTGGCGGGGAGTGGAGGGTGTCCTCCCATGTGCGGTGGTTATGCAGGTGGGAACGGAGGGTTTTGTGTGCGGCTTCTCTCAGTCTGTGGGAGGGAAGGTGGAGGGGGATGGTGAACTGCTTGTGCTGCTGGATGGTGGTACGAAGCCACAGCTGGCAGTGCTTAGTGAAGTCGTCGTGGGCCAGGAAGGGCACTGTCAATGGAATATTGGGTTTTGGCGGTGTGAGGTTGCGGTAGATCAGGGCTTTGTTGAGGATGTGGAGAGCTCGGCTGCGGCCAGGTTCTTCAAGGTTTGCGGCCATGCGCCGGATTGCGTAGACTTCAAGGTCCGTGTGGCGGCCACTTCGTAGCTCTTTGGCTGCTTCAAAGGAGGCTGCGGTGTGTTTGGTAAGGTTGCGAAGAAGTTGGAGGGCGTGATGTTTGGTGGAGGTGTAAAGGTGTGGTTCTCTGAGGGTATACTGGCGTTGCCGGAGGCGTCGGAAAAGTCGTTTGTGGGTTGCTAGTCTGGAGTAGAAGTGGGCTCTGTGTTTTGTGAACTGCCAGCCCTGAGCTTTGAGCTTGAGGTGGTGGGAAATGAAGGGCCAATTGAGCGTAGGCATCCAGTTTGCGATGTAGTGGTGCTCTTGGATCCAGGCTTGGTCATATGTCTCATGGGAGGTAAGTTGAATAGTGGTGTAGTGGTGGATGTTGTTGTGTGAGTGCCAATAACGTAAGGAGAGTTCTGCAGAGATGGGGACGTTGTTTTGGAGTTGTTTGAGTTTGGCGCGGCGATTGTGCTCGCGGTGGGGAATGCCAATAGCTGTGGAGCCAACATAGAAATGGCCATGCTGATGGTAGCAGCGTTGGGGCTGGTCGGGATTGAAGTGGAGCTTGATGTAGACTGAATTCGAGGAGAGGAAGTTGTGGTAGTGGTATGTATGGGGCAAAATGTGGAGTTGGCGGAGGCGGTTGCGCCATTGTTGTGAGCGATTGGTGTTGGAAGGGTATGCGAAAAGGAGGGTGATATGGATAAGGCCGGTTGCAAAGATGGCTTCGGCACGGTCGATGTATTGGGTGCGGTGAATGAGTATAGAGAGTGCTCGGTGCAAGTGGAAGAGTTGGGTGAGGTTGGTGTGGCTGGGTTGCTGCTGGGCAAGGATGGCGAGTCAGCAACCGATGGCTGCTCCAACACCCACCAGCTGTTGTAGGCTACGAATGGGGAGTCGGTTGACCCGGTTGAGGGGTAGGCCATACTTTGTGGCTGCGTCTTTGAGCTGCTGCGTGGTAACTTTGCTTGTTTGCAGCAAGCGAACGACGTCCTTGGCGGCTTCTTGGATGGTGGGATCGAAGGTAGTGATTGATTGTTGGATCTCTGGGTGGTTCCAGCCTTCGGGGATATCGTCTTGCAGCGTTGGGTGTGGTGGTTGCAAGACGTCGGTGAGGGCTGGTGGTTTGGGTGGTGGTGGAGTGGGTGCATGAGATGGGGCGGCCGGTGCGGAGGATCGGCTGGTGCTCTTGATTGGTGTGAGTGGGTTGCCCAGGTCGTGGAGCTTCTGACGTGCACGAGCCAGTTCGTCGTTGGTGTTTTTGAGGGCACGTAGAGCGGTGCCTTCCGCAGGTGCTGGAGAGTGGGTTTGCAGTTGGTCGATTAGTAGTTTGATGAGGGGAGCGTGAAATGCGCGGGCGTGGGTGGTTTTGTTGGGGATGTCTGTGCTCTGTTGGGTGTGGAGGGTCTCCGCGATGCCGTCAAGGTCAAGGCGCTTTTCACGGAGTTGTTGGAGAAAATGGGTCACGAAAACCGACTCCGCTATGCTTCTGGTGGCAATAAAGCCTGTGTATTTGCCGTTGCTCAGTGTGCGGGCGGTGAACTCGGAGGTGCCGTGGTAAGCCAATTGCCACGGGAAAACCTCAAAGGTTGGAAGTCCTGCCACGCCTGCTTTTCGAGACCACTGGGTGGGTTGGATTGTACGATGTAGTTGGTGGCCGTGCAGCGTGTTGGAGTCCCAATGTTGCTCGGTTGTGTTCCAAGAATCTGGAACAGGTGGTGTGGGGGATGGGATGTGTGGTGGTGGTGGGGCAGGCGCGGTGTTGCCACGTGCGGTGGGTGGTGGCGGTGGGCTGTGTTGGAATGTCGATGGTGGTGGAGTGACAGGTTCGGCCGTAGGCAGGGGTGGCGGTGGCGGAGGTGGAAACTCCGGCTGTGAGGTTGGTGCCTGTGGTGGTGGTGTATGCTGCGATGGCGGTGTGTACGGTGGAGTCACATACGGGTTGGAGTGGTGGACGTGGTGTGTACGGAGTGCGTGGGTGAGTGGTCCGTAGGTGCCTGTGGGGCTGTAGGTGTGGTGAGTGGTGGTGGGAGGGGAAGTTGTGGTGTCCGGGTTGGTAAGCTGCTGATGATGTTGCTGCATCAAATAATGATTCCAGTAGTATTGCTGCCACTGCGCGTCCATGGTGGCTGGGCGAAGTATCACTGGATCGTGGGCGAGGAGCACCGATTGTTGATTTGAGCAAGCTGAACATGCGAGATCACGTCTGGGACTGTCAAATGAAGGAGTAAGCAGCGCCAGTGGAGTAAAGTGGCGTTAACACAGTCATCCTGTCAGAGACCAAGGTGACAAAAAAGGAAAAAGAAAACCGAAAAACAGCTGAGAAAACTGGAATAGCGCAGAAATCAAGAACCAGTTTTTTGTGTTGATCCAAGTCCATGGTTAGTGAGTGACTCGCCGCTGAAACGCACTGTTTTTTCGTTGTGCGAAGTGAAACCGAGCGTGGTCTGCGGATTGAGTTGAGGCGATGTCCGAAGATGATGGTGGGCATGTTTGTAGGAGGCGGTGGCAAAACCATGGCCAAAGCCTGAAAACTACGGAAGGTGTATGGGTAGGAATAGTTGTTGTGTGAGTCATCCTCGGATAAATCATGATAGGCACCTCAGAAGCTGCAGCTGCGTGATCACTGGTTATCGGCATGCCACGGGTCCGTAGCGGGGTCATAGTTCTGGTGTGATAATGGCAGGGGGCGCCCCTGCGTGTCCACCCTTGTCGTAGAGGGGTGGAGCATGACCACTGGGGGTGGTGGACCCAAGTCGGATGAACCAGCTTGTGGTGGGATGAAGGGGGTGGGCTGTTGTGCTGGAAGGTGATAATGTGCTGGCCACGGGTGCGTGGGTGAGGGAACGACTGGCGGTGGTGCCACTGATGGTGTAGGCGTGTGAGATCCGCCTTGGAAGCACGGCCAGCCAGTTGCCGGGGGCACAGGCTGAAGGGGTTCGGTGGTTGCATGATGTTGTAAGGCTTGAGAGAGTGATGGTGGAGGTCGCTTTGGAAGCGGATGGACTGTAGCTGTTGAATGCCGGTTGGTGGCAGAGGCGGTGCTTTGGGGGGTCGGGGAACCGGTGCGTGGGTCCGGCTGACGGGGCCGGGTGGGGGTAGTGGTGCGAGGAGGTGTCTTGGAGCGCTTGTTGCGCGGTGTGCTGCCGATGGGGGATGGAAATGTTGGTGGAGTGTGGGGCTGTTCCGGCAGGGTGACAGTGGGTGTGGGGATGAGGTTGACGTATTGCCATCGATCGTGTGGTTGTTTGTTGGTGGCTGATGTGGGATTGGGCGATGCTGTGGGGAAAGCACTGCTGGCTGTGGGAAGGGAGGTGGTCGATTGGTTGGTGTCTGCTGTAGGGATGAGGCCGGCAAAAGAGGGAAGCTGGACGATGGCGTGGATGTCCGTCTGGATGTGACGGTGATGGGTGGCTGCTCGAGGGGTTGCTCGAGGAGTGGTCTGTTGGGATTCGTGCATGAGAAGCGGTGGAAGTGGGTTGGCCAGAATGGATTCTGAAAATGGAGGAGTTTGGGTGGCGACATCTTGCAAAGTTGTAGGCCTGGCCGCGGCGGTGGGAATTGGGTAGAAGCGGAGAGGTGAGGTGGAACTGGGTGGAGGATCTGTCTCTGTGTGTGTTGGTAGGGAGGTCTGTGCGGTTAGGTTGGGATCCAGGAAGTAGGCCGCTGGAGGAAACCGGGCCATGGTGTCAATGGCATTGAGAGCCAAGCGCGTGTGGCTCTGGATGCGTTGTACGTTGTTGTGGTAAATGGCAATGAGCCGCTGGACGGGTGGTGGAAGTGTGTCAGTGAGAGGTTGATGTCCGATAGGGGTGTCGGTAAGGGCGTTGAGGCTGTCCAGGTGTTGGTGAAGAACGAATCGGTGGACATGAAGGTCGGTGAGTATGCCCATGAGGGCGTGGGGTGGTTGGAGGGTGTATACTTCGGCCCAAAACGATTGGTCTGCCGAGATGTTGGTGGTGGCTGATGGTGCAGGTTGCGAAGTTGTGGGGACTGGATTTGGTTGGGGCTGCAGCGGGGAAGGTGGATCGTGTGCTTGTGGAGGCAGTTCCTCCGGATCTTCATTGAAGAGAAATAGAACCTCAGACTGCTCATCATAATCGGCGTTGCTCTCCATTGAAAGGTACGAGTGGAGGCGGTGCACTGTTGGTGGTAACGATCACGAGTTTGAAAAAACGGCTGCGGTCAAAAATGGAACTGGAAAGGCATAAAGAGGTCTCGGTCAAAGTGGATTGGGCAGTGAAGACGGTCTATACAAAGTTGAACAAGTGAAAAGTGAAAAACCGAAAGGAGACTGTGTTCTTTTTTGGTCATCACACGATGTGTGAGAGTGGTGTGGGGTGAAACTATGAGCTACTGCGGCGTGAATTGAGCTCGGCCGCGGCTGCAGCTGCGGCTTGGCGCGCAATCCGCAGGATGGTCTGTTGTAGCGTAGCCGCTTGCTGCTCTGTTAGCGGTGCGTCTGGAATAGGAGGCACTGGTGGGAATACTGTGGTGGTGTTGGTGGTATTGGTTGGGTGGAAGTGAGTTGGCGGCGCGGGACGTGATGTGGCTGGTCGTCGAGTGGAATGTGCTGTGGGATTGAGGTAGTGTTTGATGTCAGTGGAAAAGTTGAAGGGTAGTAGTTGGCCGTTCCGGTGAGGACGTGGAATGGTGACCTGTAAGGGGATGCGTGTAGGTGTTGCTGAATGTGGAGCGCGATAGGATTGTGGGGGGCCCACCCAGGTGGTATTGATGGGTGGGTGCCCCGGACGTGCTTTGGGTAGAATGGGAACATTGGTGGTGAGGATGACAGGGTCCTCAGTGCTGGTAGAGGATGTGGTAGATGGTGGTGTAGGTGGTGCCGTGGGATGCGGAAATGTGGCTGTAGGCTGTGTTGGTGTTGTTTTGGGGTTTGTCTGTGGTGTGTTGCGTGTGGATAGGTTCCGGTAAGATGTGTGGGAAACTGGGGGGGCTTTTGCAGGAGGTGATGTGGATGTGGTGGAGGTTTTGTCCGGTACAGTGCTGACTGGAGGGCAAAGCATGGGAGTATGCTGTGGGGAATCCTCCTCCTTTTTCGTGAGTTCCAACTTGGTGTCGTTGGTAGAGGGTTCGACGGCCTCTGCCTTGGTGAGGTGTGGTGCCTCATCTTTCACTTCGATAGACTCTGTAGGAGTGCGATCCCAGTCGGGAGAGTCGTATTCCATGGGGTGGTGAGAGAGCGAAGTGGGATGTATGAAGCGGCCCGTCGAGAGTTCAAATGGCTGCGGAGAAAAATGTGTGACTGCTGGGCAATAAGATGGAGAGAGTGTGAAGATAACAAATTGGACGGGTTTTTTCTCTGAGCAAAGCGTAGTGTGTGAGACAAAGCGTTGTCCGGGCAGCCTCAGGGGGAGGATGACGGCGTGTCAGCAGGCAGGTGGTAAGCTGCTGAAGAAGTGGAACTGGAATTGGAAGCCGTCCAAAGTGCTTGATGCAGGTGTCCGCGGTGGCCGTGAGCTGCAGAAGGTCGGTCTGGGAGTGTCTGGTGTCGATGGGTTGTGTGGTTTGGCTGTGAGAGTGTGGTGAGGGGAAGGCGATCTCGGGAACGAGACCTGTCTCTGCAATTGAAGCGGCGAATGAGCGGTGTTGTGTTGATGGGTGATGGTATGGCTGGGTCACGTTGGAAGGTGGCTACGGAGAGGAAGTTGGTTTGCTGTGGTGGGATGTCAAGGGTGGGGTCAATGCGGTAGTGGCCAGGGGAACCTGGTGAGCCAGGAAGGAATTGCAGCCTGTTGAGTCCACGTCTGGCGTCGTGGGCGGTGTTGATCAAGTGTCGGAGGGTATTGCGTATCTGCAGAAAAAGTCTGTAGGCTGGTGTGTTGGTGAATGTAGACATTGGGGGAATGGGATCTTGCACAATGGGGTGATGTTGGAGATCCTCGACGAGTGAGGCTATAGTGCTGATCATCCAGTGGAGCAAGAGTAATTCTGGTTGGTGTGTCACGGATGGAGCCAAATATGGCATGGGATTGTTCGGTAGGGAGTAGCTGCGGTGTGTAGTGGGTGGGTCAGGGGATAAGGTGGTTGTCGTTGTATGATGAGGTAGTGGAGTTCGTGGATCATCACGGGGCATCATGTCGTAGCAAGCACGAGCGGTTATGAAAAATAGTTCGGTCAAATGGCTGCGGAACATATGGTGGCATGGAATTGTGGAAAAACCATCAAACAGTGTGAGTGTGAAAAGTGGTAAATCGGTGAGATGGCTGAATTTTGCCGCTGGCCGAAAAACTCAGTGAGACTTGAAAAACGAAATGTAGCAGGAGCCGTGGGCAGAGATGCCGTCTCAGAGTTAGCAAGTTGCATGGCGGCCGCTGCAGAGTCTGGGTTGGGATGTGGCTGCAGTGCTCGATGTTGTAGTTAGCCACTGCGGTGTGGGAGGTTGTCGCGGGAGCGTGAACGTTCTCGGGGTGAGTGGCAATGTTGATGTTGGTGGCCGGAGTAGCTTGTGGTGGGGGACCTGTCCAGTGAGAGTGTAGACGTTCTGCGTCTTGTGGTGGGGTACGTGGCGAAGGAGAGGGTGAACGGCTGGAAATTCCGGGTGGTAGTGGAAAACCTGGCGGTATGTCGTGTAGAATGGCCAGGTTTCTGCTGGAGAGTGAGGCTGTGGGGTTGATGCGGTATTGTCCTGGGAGCCCTGGGCCGGTGGTAACGAATTGAAGGAGCCGGCGAGCCTGGGAGAGGTTGTCGATCAGGCGGTCCAGCAAGATCAGGTCACCGCGCATGCGGTAAAGGAGGTTGTATGCTCTCTGGTCTTGAAAATACGTCTGGCTTGGCATAGGTTCAGTGGGAAATGGGTGATGGCGGAGGTGTTGGTTGACCATAAAAAGAAGGTCCAAAGAGCTGTTGAGGGAGTGAAAGTCAGGCTGAGTGCAAATCGAAGGTTGGAGCCAGCTCGGAGGGCGCTGTGGCAGGTAGTGTTCTGTGTCGGCGGTGTTGCCATGGGGGCGAGCGCGAGGATTGGCCATGACGAGTGGTACAGTAAAGTAGGACAAAATGGCGCACAAAAAGCTGCGGAGCTAGAGTGAGCCTGAAAACTGAAAGATCGAAGTTGTGCAAACTCAGTGAAAGTAGGCTGGGCGTGAAAAACAAATTGTCAATGCATGTCAGTGGATTTGTCCTGCGGCACGCCGTAGAGAAAGCTGGGTGAAACGGGTCATATGAAATAACTGCCAACGGGCGTAAGTGGAGATTTCTCCGGATGACTGTTCTCACTAAGTTCTCGCTCAGCGGCCGGCGGCAGCAGCACAGCAGCGGGAAGTGATCGATGTGGTGAGGTCGGTGGCGTTGTTTTGGGGGAAGGGGAAAAATCCGGTTGTGAATGTGGTGCTGGGGAAACTGCTGGTGAGGTGGGTGTTGGTGAGAGGGAAGGTGCTTGTCGTGGTGGTTCTGTTGGTAGTGGTGTGGAGGAAAGTTGCTGGTCTTGCTGACGTTGCATGTCTTTGAGTTCTTGCCATCGGGCTTGGCATTGCTCGACGGAGAAGCCCACTCGGCGAGCCGCAGTGGTCCAGTTGGGACGAAGTCGGGGGTTTTCTTTGAGTTCGACCAGGCGGCAATCGGCGTCGCCGTCCCAAGCGTCCCAGTCCGCTTGTTGGTTCAGTGGTGGTGGGAGTGGTTGCTTCCGCTTGCGTGTTGTGGTAGGTTGTGGAGCTGGGGGTGTTGTTGGTGTGTCGTCTGAGTCTTTCGAGAGTGGCGCTGGTAGACGGGTGGGTGGTCTGGATGGTGCTGAGTCACAGGAGGAGGTGGTGGATGGTAAACGTATAGGGTGGATAGGCGGAGTTGGGAGTGGCTGAAAGTGTTGGCGGAAAGTGGGATCCGCTTGGTGGATGTGGTGGAGGAAATGAGTGTGAAGGTGTGCTACAATATCCGTTGCTTGTCTGAGCAGGTTTTGTACCTGCGAAAGTACCACTGTGGTTCTGTGTATGAGAGTTGAGGTGTCGTTGTGTAGAGGTGTCGGTGTGCTGCTCATGATTTGGAGATGTAGGGATGTACAGTAGCACAGAGTCGTCACGGGTTGCTGCGGCAGCGCGCCAAAGCAGCAGGACAGCAGCTGGTCTGCGGGAGCGCGTCATCACGTGGCCGTGCATATGAATTAAACGAGCATCAAATTCCCACGGGCATGGTGCGAAAACGCAATTCAGGTTGAACAATCAAGTGCATGAAGCTCTGACATGTGAAATACTGCATCAAAACAGCTGGTACGATTCGGAGAAAGACGTTTACAGCAAACCTGCAGAGCTTGAAAAATTGAAGGTTCAAAATTCGTGTGGCCGCTGCAGGAGGCTCTTTTTGGCTGCTATGAGCAAGGGTTATGTGGTGGTGTGAGACAAAAGGTGGATGCGGAGGTGGTAGGGGTGTGTAGGTGTTGGACAGTGGTGTTATGTGTCTGGTGGAGTGGAGTTTGTGGACCAGGCCAGTCCTTTGACAATGGCATGGTCCGGGTGGATCACCCAGCAGCGGCCCTTCTGGTGGAAGACTGCACCGTGGTGATCGTTAAGGAGGTTCATGGCGTGTTCCTCACCTCCGGAGGTATATTTTGTGGCGGCACCCCAAGCAAGGAGTGTGATGATAAGGGAATGGGAGTTCTTGTGGAGTTGCCAGGTGTTGTGGATGATGCGGGCAAATTCGCTGTGATCATGGGGTTGGTTGTGGGTGATGCGGACGCCCTGGGCAAAAAATCCAGGGTAGTTGGCAAAGTGAAGTGTGCTGGGTAGAAATCGACCTTGGCGTAGAATGTTGGAAATGTTGCCGACGGGGCCTGTGTGGCCTGCGTTGATGTGGGCGACTTCCCGATGGGTTGATGTGGCTCGGGAGACCGCAGGCGGTTCTGGTGTAGTGGCTTTTGTGTTGAGAAAAGGAAGTGAAATGGCGTAGTATTGGAATTGGTCGTATTGGTGAGTTGTGTCGTTCCATTTGGCGTGAGTATATTGCCGGAAATCAGTGATCTCCTTGTAGGTGATGTTGCAGTCTGTGAGGAGATTGGCAATGTACTGGTGCTGTGGTCGGTTGGGGTTGTCGAGTTGGGTGGCGTGGAATTCAAGCCATTCCAGGATTTGGTCCGCAGGTGAAAATGTGTGAAAGTTGGGTGGAGGTCGCCAACGGTTGATTGGGCGACGAAGGACGGCTGTGGTAGGAAATTGAGAGGGGTCTGGGTTGGTGTGTTCAGTGTTGGGGCGTAAATCGATGGGTTGTGGTGGTGAGCGACTGCGGGATGGTGTAAGGCTGGATGTGTAAGTGGATGTCGAGGGTGAGCGGCGTCGCCGGGTTGTGCTGTGGTGCTTGGGGTGGTGGTGATGGCGATGTCGGCGGCGGTGGTGGTGGCGTCCTCTGCGGTGATGGTCGGACTTGCGTCGGCTCTTGTGGTGGTGGCGGCGACTGCTGTGTGGTGGCTGCGGGGAAGGTGGTTGTGGTGCTGGTGAGGCGGTGGTATCGAGCTTGTCCGTTGCAGGTAGTGAAGGTCCGGGAGCTGGTGTGGCTGATGCAAGCGATGGTGATGCCGAGGGTTGGGATGCGGTAGCTGGAGGGGTCGTGCTTTGGACAGGCAATGGAGCGTCCGTGGCGGTTGTGGGGATATGTTGGAGTGGTGGTGTTGGATCTGATGGCGTCTGGTGTGGGAGTGGAGGCTGGACTGGTGGTGAGGCGCTGATGGTTTGTGGAGGTGGCGGTGGGGGTAATGGTTGGGGTGGCGGCTGTGTGACTGGGGGAAAAGCTGAATAGGGTTGCCAAACGCCCTGGGGGATGGCGCATTGTGGGTCTGTCGACGGATGATTGGCAATCGCGGTCTGTTGCTGTGTTGGAGGGGAATGTGTCAGTGTAGTGGGGGGAGGAAGTTCAGCCTGTGGTGTGGGATGTAGTGGCGGCAGCAGGTATGAAGGGGGAGGTGCTGCTGACGGAAATACTGGAGTTGGATGTGTGGGCTGCGGTGGCACGTGACATGGTTGCACAAACGTCCAGGTGGACGGTGTGCCGTAGGTCAGTGCAGTGGCGGTGGGATTGGACAAAAAAGGTGGTGGTTGAAATGGTTGTGGGTGTGGGTGAGGGTATGCCGGTGGTTGTGTCGTGGGAAAGGTAGGTGCAGTTGATGGCTGTGGCAGCGGCCATGTGGGTTGAGGTTGTGTGGTAGGTAGTGGTGGTGGCGTGGCGTGAGCGTATGGCCACGGAAAATGCATGTCGTGGTCGTAGCTATGGCACGGCGCGGCGCGGCAGCAAAAATGCAGCGGAGAAGTGCCGAGTTGTATTGTCATGATGTTGTTGAAAGTCTCATCCCTGGTGTCGATGGAGAGTATGTTGTAAGGTGGTGCTAGAGGTGAACTTGTTGGTAGGTGTGTGTTCATGCATCTCGAATTAGATTGAAGAACTCTAATGCCCAAACTTGAGTTCTGCTGATGAAAGAGTCACGGCATCGATAAGGCAAAACATGGAAACATAAACGTGACTTGAAGGAGTGAACTTGATGGATCCGAAACCTGAAAGTTGATATTCGATGTATTCTTCAGGAACCGTTTTTTGGCCCGGCGGCCGGTATGTCGGTTGATTCTGTGAGGGTGTCGGTGCCTTCCTGTGAGAGTCCAGTGAGTGGTGGTGCGTTGTGGTGGTTGCTTTCCCATGCAAAATCTGCGCCCCTGTGACGGGGATCACACTCAGCACCCGAGTGGGACGGCTGAGCGAAACACACTCTGACACTTGTATTCCGTTAATGCAAGTTCACGATGGGAAGGAAGGTGATGGAACGGTAAGGCGAAAGAGTCCGCTGAGAAGTATTGTTGAACATTGTTCACTCAAAACGGTTGCGAGACGATCAAGATGGCGGCGCAGCTGCTGGGGAAGAAGAAAGGTTTGCGGGAAGGTATCATGCGAAACCACCATGAATCAAAAAGCGGAAAAGGAGGGTAACAGCTTGTGTAGCACTTTGCAGGTACGTTCTCAAGGCGTCCCTCGAGAATATCCTGACGAATGGCTGGAGCTTCGTTGGATCAGGCCAGGCCAAACGTCCCTGATCCCCCTGCTTGCGAAAGGTGGTGGTGGAAAACCCTTTGTCCAGGGGTGGACACACACACACACACACACACCCTTCCCCCGCAACACACAACCAACAACCAAAAGAGACCCCAGCAACACTCGCAACATGTAACGTGCCCTTCCCCAGGCCCCCAAACCTCCATGTTTACCTGCCCCAACAAGCAGTTGACGCAAAACATTGCATTGATGCACCAAATATATACCATCAGCTCAAAGCCAGAGGACCGCAAACAAAACCTATCGCAGTCGCGTCGCAGGTGGTGCGTCGGTGTCCCTCATGCTGCTCAATGCGAGGCATGTGACCAGTCCTTCATGCTCTCAGCAAGACCTTCATGATCATGAAGGTTTTGCTGAGAACATGAAGGACTGGTATCCTAGACTGGCATATATACCTATAGACTGGCATTCCTAGACCGCTCATCACAAAATGCTGGGATGTCGGAAGCGTTTCGCATGAGCACCCAGCCCGGCCACAAAGACTACAGTGACTCTGCCACGGATGCCTCACGTGAAATCTCTAGGTTGGTGGTCAATGAGTGATCCTTGATGCCCCCCCCCTGCCAGGTACATGGTAACTTGACACCTGCCAGGTACATTGTTACACTTCCAACCACCGGGAGGGGTCCACAAATGTAGGCACTGGGAGGTCCATAGTTACATTTTGTAGGGGCCTCCCCCCCCCCTCCAGAGACCCTGAAATCTTGCCTGAGGGGGGGTTGTTACCCGAAAGCTGAGCAACCGGGGGGGGATTATATAATATACGCCTACATTGACATCCTTTTCAAGCACCTCAATTTGTATATTTGTAATCTTCCATAGCCGAGTGTCTAGTAATTGGACCTGGGAACTGGACCATTGGTGACCGGAGAGTCCGCGTGCAGTGTCGAAGAGACCGATCGACCCGACCTTGCCTGTGAGATAGAACAGAAATGGACTAAATAACTTTAGATGTCAACTTGCCATTTGGGATTGGTCTTGCAAGAGTCCAAAGTCCGTTCTTGGAATCAAACTAGTCAAATGGTCAAAGGATTCGTTCACAAACACATCGCACAAGTCTTGTTGGTGTGCAGAACATAACTCAAAATACCCTGATTGAAAGTCTAGTGCAGGACTTAACCACTTCACCCAAGCGGGTAGCGCTTCAAACGATTTGCCAGCGTCGTGAAAGATTAACCCAAACTCAAGTTCGTCCCGCTGACAAGGTTGTCACACAGCCCCCCAAAATAGGTCGCATTATGCAACTGAATAGAATAGAGCAACTTATAGGACATAGTAAAAAGTAGTTATAACAAAACTGAGGAGTGTTCACAAATATCAAATCACATTGGACATCTCTCGAGCTTTTGACTCAAATACACAAGAAAGCCGCCTCCACAGGCCCCTGGATCCGCTCCACCGGTCTTTCGTAGCCTGGTTGTGCGACGTTGCATCCGCTCCTGCTGCAACTCCTTCAACAAGACCTTGCGACGAAGAAGAGGGATGTGGCTGTGCAGCTTTACATAGGGGGTACAAGTACACTCTTAGACACCACAAATGGCCTGCTCCAATGACCCTGCGGGTCATCTTGTTCCACTAAAGGTATACTCAAAACCAAAGAGCAAATGCGGAGGCCGCAGCTCGGTTTCAGTCCATCTGATCAAAATGAAAAGCGATGACATCAATTCTACAAATTGATTCAACTTATCCCCTGACCTTCGAATCAAACTGCTCCCTCATCCTCCTTCCCTGCTCTTCTCATGCCCGGCCGCGCCTTGCGGCGGAGCTGGGCCATGCTGAGCTCCAGCTGCTGCCAGGCGCGTTCGAAGGAGTTCCAGGCGGACCTGACGTCGCGGCCGAACCCGCGGCGGTCGGTCCAGCGCGGTCGGGTACCGGCGACCGTGACCGTTGGAGCCAAGTGACATGTGTGGCCAGGAGACCAAAGAACAGCTCTGCCGAATCTCCTCGTATAAAGGCTGCCAGGCGAATCTCTGACTTCCTCAGAAACACTGCGAAGGATGTCACAGTTTAGAAGGTTTCGCTCTTAGATTGGTGGATCCAAAACGTGTAGCTTGAGCTGGCGAGCTGGACATCCACTGGATGGTGTTGGATCCAAAACGAAATAAATCTGGTCTGGAGTTTGGCCGTCCTCTCAAAGGCGAACTTATAGAAACACCAAACAATCTGTTGCACAATCCTATATAATGTAGACTCTTGATTAATACACCCCCCATATGAAGAGGATGTTCAATTCAAATGGCTGGGGTTATTGATAGAGTCTACATTAATTGTAGACTGTTGATCAATAAATGGAGATGATCGATGTTTTGTAAATCATCTTCCCTGATCTTCCGAATAGCCGCTACTCATCGAGTTGCCTTGATGGGCAGTCAAATAGCAGCCTTCATGTAGGAAGGAGCTCAGATTGATGAGGATGCGCAGCAGCAGAAGCACTCCTTGCGGTTGTCCGACCAGTCTGGATCGAGGGGCTGGCTTTTATGACATGTGGTAACTTTCTTTTGCCGATTGACTGGGGGGTATCCCCTCTCTTAATCAACCAACCGTTAACCAATAGTAGAAGGTAATCTATGGTCTGGGGTGCGTGAGAGAGCTGGTGACCGGTGGCGATGGCGTCAAGTCACATCATGCCACCATGTCCCACCTAATCAGTGGCAACATCCCGTGAAAAAAAGGTGCAGCTTGTCTAGAACTGGTCGTCTTAGTCAGAAGTCAGGTGCTCTGTTCCTGTTCTGTGCGATGCCACCAAATTCCTTTTTCGCACCACTTGATAGACCGATGCTCGGCAACGTTGCAAAGAAGCAGCAAACCTTTCCCAGTGTGCCTTTTTTCAGTGGCCGGACCCCCACAAATCAATGCCCCAGGGTCCATCTTCCAAATACTTGGGCAGCTGCTCCGAGGTGAAAGGACTGCAATGGCCGCTCAAGGACTTGTGCAAGAATCCTGAGCCGCCCCCAAGCAAACCAAAACTACCAGGAGATGCTTTGAACCAAGGAAAAATACCATCAACACCACTCACCAACCACCCTTCCGTCCATCCGTCCAAGGTGGTGAACCAGGTCTGTAACAGGTCGGTCGATGAAACCCTGGAAGACTGGGGTGACTGGGTGACGAACGAGCTGACTGCGCTGAGCTGGTGCTGCTACAATAGCTCACCCTTTAGGCCCTAAACCCTATAAAGATAACCCAACACATTGACCAAACTGCAAGCAGTTGCTCGGCAAAGCCAAGCTTCTCAGCAAGCTCAACGCCTCCTGAATCCCCAGGTGACAGCAAACGCACATGCTACATGGCACTGTCGCTGATCTCGCCTTCTCATTCGCCAACTCCACTGCGTCATCGTGCACCGCTCCGCACATCCTGGGGATCCAAGCAATTGCCACTGGGTGGGTCCATGGTTCTGTGCAACAACCAAATCCTTTTGGGTGGAACCCCTGCTCTGAAGCGGTTGCTGCAGCAATTATAGTGGCAACAAACCCACATTTGGGGGCTGCTGGATGGTTTTTGCTATGTCAAACCAGTTTGAACCTCATCAAGGCTGTGGTTGCAAAAATATTTATTACATTATAGGCGCATGATGTGCATGCCAAAAAATTGCACGTATAATTCCTTGCCAATGCACCTGCTGACCAGGTTGAAAAACCATGCATTTCAGGCAAACTGTTCTAACTGATTTGTATGTAGAGAACCATAGAGAAACAACACCTTTCCAGGCTACACCTACAAAAAACACATCACACAGGTGTTTAACAGGTGTACTATTGGAGGCCACCCAAAAGGATCTCTAACCTTCAGCGGTCCCCCACAGCAAGAAGCACAGGGGCCAACGGCAACGCTCTGTGACACGTCGATGCGTTGTGAGCAAGGATCTCATAGATGACCTCCTCCACTGACGATTTCCCCAAAGAATCCCGCTGAGCTTCCTGAGCAGATTTCCCAATCAAATATGTTGTGAAAACCTCACATCGTAAGTCTATTCACACGAAAAAACAAATCAAAAAATCTGTTCATCCCACGCCCACCTCGCAGCCTGAATTTTGGAAAATTCAGACTAACTTCTAGAGCGGCCAGAATCTGTTGAACACTCAGGCACACGCCGTTTCGCTGAATGTTCAGGGAATGTGGGCCCGTATGAATGGGCAATCCTCTGCAGGAACCCCATGTACTATATAAAAGGGCTCAAGGATTCTTTGTGCACGTTTCTCGATGCAGCGGCTCGCATCTCTAGAGCCCAAGTGCCCTGCTTTACCTGCTCATGGGCTGGGAAGGTGGGCCTGCTGGGCTGCCACCCAGCGGTCCGAGCATTGAAACGTCGGGTGGTGGTGGATGGGCCCACACACTAGGTGGGTGGTGTTCACCAGGGAGTGAGTAGGTAGGTGAATTGGTAGAGGTGGGGGGTTGATCAATTAAGGTAGACCGTAGACCTGTGAACACTTGCAGTAATAACTACAGACCTCCATGGCTGGGATGAGCTTGGTGGAGGGTGAGGGGGAAAGAAATTCAGAACCCTGTGCAAACGCCTGACAGGCACAACAACACAAAGGATGCCTCAACTCCAGAACCATCAAGTACACCAAGTCAACAAATGAGGTCGACCGCTAGAGTGAATTAGAGAGTTTGGTATTCTTACGCGCAACTCCCAAAAGATCCTGTACATGAGGAGGTTTTTACAATCCAAATGGGGGGGTCAATCCCGAGCACTCTTTAAAGAACACTACCCAAATAAACAAATTCATGTCAAGTCAATTAATCAAGAGTCTACACTTAATCAAACTTCCCAGGCCTGGAGATGTAAAGCATTCATCAACAGCCGAGCAAACACCACTGGATCAATACCCTTCGGATCGCTTTCTCCTGCCGTTTAGACTAAGTCTGCTCTGATTGATTGAGAATCTGACTTCCGATACATGACCCGAAGGAACTTCACGAAGTCAAGCATCCCTCTTCACTCAAAACTCCAAACCAAAACATGTTGTAACTTACAAATTTGTTAATTCAATCCACCATGCTGGTGGAGGACACATGCTGCCAGCATTTCGGCCCATGGAGGTTGGAAAACAGGCAACACAGTTTGGACCGGGGACCGGGTGTATCCCATTCGGTGCACAAAGTGGATGACGATGGTTCAGTGAGAAAGGCCTTTCTCATCTCTAAAAGAGTCATCATGTTTCATCATGGTCACTGGAATCATATACCAGAAAAAAACACAACTATTCCAGATGTGACATGCCCCTCTGGAATAAACGGTAGGGGTAGGGGCCCGGGTCATGTTTCATCGAGTGTTACTGGTTTACTGGGACACACCCAAGATATCCATGTCACTTTCTAGGGTCCCACACGTTTGAGGAAGACGTGTTGTTCGCTTCATGTCCGAACATCTACGTTGTAAGGGCTGGGGGTGTCCAAGATAGCGTGGATGACATGGAATGTTTCAGCAAAGCTTCGGACATCACTGCGACGTAGAGCAAGCTGCTGACAAACCTCAAAAAGGACTGTGGCGCGCAGGGCGCACGGAAAACAATGTTTTTTTGTAATCCTGCCCGCCTACCAGGCGGGGTGAACCATCCACCAAAACGGTCATGATTTGAGTTTGGGGTGTCGAGTTCGTTATATACAAACAACAAAACAACACAACAAAAAGGATCAAACACCCCAGTCATGCTGAAGTTGGGACCTGCAATAAAATCGGCAAAGGACAGCCAACACCGTTTGGCACCCTGCATGCCCATCTTCTGTTCCAATGCCTCCACAGACCGAGCTCAATGACCCAAGTTCCGTTGCACAAACGATGTGCACCAATCATTGTGGTGGATATAAGAACACGACGATTTTATTTACCTTGCTTTGGGATATCTGATATGGTCTATACATCTTTCCAACACCAAATCCTTGATCTTCCAAACCTGTTGTGCTTCAACCAAAACGGCCCAAACAAACTAAGTGCTGCACAGGAACTCTCGCACCGCATAGGACACCGCACCCAAATGCAGCTTCCGATGCAGCGAACCGCGTACCGACCGGTGCACCGTGGAGAACTCCGCGGAGGCATCTGACCAAACGGCGCCGTGCCGGAAACGACCATCGGTGTGGATTAGAATAGGGCGACCCTCGCTGGACCCTCTGGGAAAAGAAAGACCAGAACCTATTGGTGGATGGGTTCCCTATTTAAATACATACATAAACCACTATTTGTCAGTAGCAGTAAGCTTGAACCTGTTCCGATGGCTAGCGCTAAACGCGTGGGGTTTCACTTCCTGCGGTTGCTTCAGATGTTTTTTCAACATGTTGCACCCAAAGCAGGGGACCAATTTCGGAGTGACAGAAGCCCTCTTTCCACAGATCCCCAGAAGGAGGCTTCTTCACCCATGGGAGTCACCATCGGATCCATCCCTCCTCTCCTTCTGCGGGTCCTCTCCGCTCGGTCCGGCCTTCGCGAGTTCGGTCACCAGCCTCGCTCCTTCCTGGGCGCGGGACCGGGGGGGCGGGCGGGGGCGAACGCAGATGGGAGCGAAGCGCAGGGGTTGTTCGGCAGATGGACGGCCACCCGGGTGGGAAACGGGTGGTTCCGCAGATGGGAGCGCAACCGGTCGAAAACAGATGCGGTCCCGAGGTCCCGAGGTGAACGGGAGGTCCAGCAGGGGACTGGTGGGGGAGGTTTGGATGAAACAGAGAGATAGATGGAAGTTCATAGGTGCCAAGAGAACAAGTGTTTAGTGATGACATGTGATAACTAGAATTGACATGAATTGACAATCAGAAACCAAAGCCATGCCCACTAGAGTCCATCTGTAGCTGCACACTTTCCCTTTACACATCCCCTTTGCACCGGAACCTGTATTACATCCACGCACGGCCGAGCTGCTGTTCGCCGCACACGCAAGCAGCGACGCAGCAAAGAGGTTCAGCAAAGCTCGTGTCGTTTGGATGAGCTGCGTCGAGCTCCCAGCCGGCTCGAGCGGAGCAGCTCGTCCTCTCACCTGAACCACGAGGTCAGGGGATTAGGTCAGGGAACGGACAGTTAGTCCATCGAAATGGCACTGAACACTGCGCCGACATATTAAATTCACTCTCAAACATTCTCAAACTACTTATCAAAGCAAACCCAATTCATTTGTGCATTCTCGAACATCTCACCTTTGATGGCCAGCCCTATCTCAAAATTGTGCTGCCCCCGGCTGCAAATCTATGGACCAGGCGTAACCACCACACACCTGGTCCAGCTGCAAACGGCCAGAACCCCATATGCCCAGTCTGCAAACCGAGGCGCCCCAGGCGGCGCTTGGGGCGGCGCTTTCGGCTCCCAGGCATCCAAGCGCTTCGCTTGGATCTGCATGTGCCGCAGCATCACCGGGCCGTCCTCTGGGCCCATTGGCCGAACGAGATCTCCCCGTCTCCTTCTGTTCGGAGCCGAGATTCTGCGGGACAGCGAGTCACACCCCGAAGTCCGGCTCCGAACTCAAGCCATAAGGATTGATTTGTTTGGTGTGTGTGCGTTTACTTAATTTATGTGTGTGTGTTTGCCTAAAAATGTTATTAATTATGATTGTTTTTGTTTTACTTCTAACAAGGACAATGACTTGGCTCAGGAACTTGAGACTCATGAACTCAAGGATCCTCATTGGCTTTAAACTTTGAAGGCTTGGCATGGCTTGGCTCATGAGTTCTTTGGGTTTTCTTTTGGCCCACACATGTCGAGAAGGTGTTTGATGGACCATGATCGACGGGGACTTCGGTGACTGTCGCCGGCACGGAGAATAGATAATAGTTCAATAGACCAACCCAAGTACAGTTTCTCAGCTATATACCACTGCCTTCGATGGAAAAACTTTCATGGAGCGATTCTGGTTTTGGCAAATCTGGAGCAGTAAATGAACAAACAATCGATTCTATGATCTCCACTGGGCCGTGCGATTTGGCAAATTGGATCATCTGTGGGGTGGCTCCTGTTTAGGTCCACAAGTGATTCATAGCCAAGGGACACCAAGGGTACAATAGTTTGTCGCAGCAACTTAGTAGCTGCTACCTGCTGCTACCTTGTTCCACACCCTGCTCCCTCATCTCCTCATCTTCCCTCGAAACCGAGCGGCAAAGGCAGCTGCCCGTCCCGGTCGCCTTGCTCCAGAGCCACGCCGCACGCCAGCAGCGCCGCCACTTCCTCCGCCGCCGCCTCCTCGGAGTCCGCGCGCACGGCGGCGACGAGCTGCTCCGCCAGCGCCGTGGCCGGCGCTGCGGACTCGGCCGATGGCCGGCGCGTCCGCGTCTGGCACCGGTGAGGCCGGTGGGGAAGGGTGGGGATGGACATGGATGGACTGGAGGGCTGTGGGGGAAGGATGGGAAGATCTTGCAAACAATTCAAATTGAATCTCAACACATTCCACCCGTGAACATCCAGGTGGAAAGTATAGAAGGACTGACTCATACTGACTCTCCCTTCAACATATCCCAAACTCATGAACCGAGGAATGAAGCGGTGGATCCAATGCGATAAAGGATCAACGGCCAAGCATGGAGGAATTCTTTTCCCTGCTTACCAAACCAATTCTGTACAGAGACCTGTCATGTTTCATGAAGACTCCTCCGAGATCTCGGGACAACAGACCAGGTCTTCGAGAAGTCTTTCTTCCGCGCCGGAGCCCCCCATCAACATGCCCACCACCCAAAACACCTCAGACTGGAACCAGCCCGTGCTCGCAGCGCGAGCGCTCTCCCTGCCGAGCATGGCACCGCCTCACGTCTGGCGCCAGAAGTAGCGGGCAGCGTAGTTCACATTGCATGGTGGATTCTTGTGGTGGCTTTTGTATGAATAAAGGGGCTGCTCAACTCTGCATTGAGTAGACATTTCTGGAAACTGAAAGCTACTCCGCCAAAGGCGGTTTCCATGCCAACCCTTTACCCCCAAACAAGCCTTGTGTATGTAACAAAGATCCGGCATCCTTGTGTATATGTATCAGGACCATTGGCCACGCCTACAAAAACGACCTGGGCCACAAGCCACCGGAAGCCATAAACCGCCAGCAGCACTGCCAGCCACATGGCACGCCGTCGACCCATCAGCGACATGGCGGATGTTTGAAAGCCCTTTTGATTCCTTTAGCATTTAGCATCCTTTGGCCAACTTGGCAGAGTCTCCGATTCCAATTGCAAGACATGAATGGTCCTGTATGGTATTTCTTGTCACTACCTCCGGGTTCCAAAAGAGATTGACCTTGCAAACCTGTTGGTGGCAAGGTCAATCGAGACCTCGGTCGGTTTTCTTGATTTGTCACGAATCGGCGCCTCACCTCGGCTGTCGGCTGACCTACGGCTTCAGTTCGACAAACTTGAGGAACATTGAAGGAAGATTGAACATGTTGTGCCAAATTGATGCTTGGCATGAACATGTGCGCGTAGGCGTAATAGTCTATAGTTTCGTCGTTGACCTTGCAGTAGGGTGAGATGCTGTTCGTTCGTTCTGACCATGTTTCAACGTTTCTTGCGTTTGGGTTAAGCTTTGAAGCCCGAAGCACATCGACCACAGAGCGCCTGAGGCGAATGGATTCCGCTCTCGGCTTCAAAAACATCTTGGCCAGCTTGGTAGACCACGCCAAGGCATGGGGAAGGAGAACACTTCATCACCCTGGAGGCCCCTCAGGCCCGGTAGACGCCGCACGGTTCACTCAACTCACAAACCTTGCGGTCACAATCCCGTCCCCCGCGGGAAAAGAACAACTCCATATGAGGTTTCACATGGTTTCACTACTCCAAACTTTTGCCACTCCTGGTTGGAAAATGATTAGACTCTACTGACTTGACTTGTGTTTGATAACCTTATACCATACAATGTATTGCCATGCATTGCCTGTATTGTCCTCTGCTACTTTGGACAACTACACCCAACATGGCCAACTTCACACGTCACACTACTGGACCAACAAAGCCCCCTTAAGAGGTCCAACACCAGTCATAAGTCATAAGCACAATTAACACCTGCAGATCCTCCATGTCTCGGGTAGCAAATAGCAAGAATCCACAGCCATGGCGGAACACGGCTCGCTGCGGGGAGTTCCATGCACTGCACATCTGCTTGGACATCGGTCAGGTCAACCTACCATGCTCTACATTGGGGGCTTTGTTGCAAATCTCATCCTGTGTTCTTCTCTACAAGTATCAAATATCAAATGGACATCTCCAAGGGGTCAACACAAGCCGTACTAAATATCTTGTGAGTTCCTTGACATTATATCTTGATATCAACAACTATATAATTTGTTTGTATCAAAGAAACATGTATATTTTTTGTACAATTGTTTTTGACTAGTACATGTGTTTTTTACCTTACCTTGTGCAAATGATCAAGGTTGATATCATTTCACACTCGTGGCCTCGTTGGCCCACCCCAATGGCCCCACCCAGGTGGGCCCCCAACGCTGCTTCTGCGCCGACAGCGTCATCCACGTCTTGGACGTCCTGGTCGCCTCGTGGTGGGTCATTCATGGTCAGAAAGCGTTTGGAAAGAAGCACAAGCACAACGCAAAGACGACTCTATGTATTCTGCCGCCAAATCGCCGAATAATCATTGAATCGCTGAGGCGCGGGCTGTTTGAATTCGAGATGCTTTGTTTCAGCAATCGGTGAAACTCGGTGCTGGAATTCAGTCTCTAGTTTCCTCAACACCTCATGCGATTGAGATACTTATCATCTGTCTCTGTTCTCCCAAAACGGTCTCTTGAGTAGGCACAACAATAAACTGGTATGGAAAAACATATAAAACGCTATGCCGCCCCTGCCAAACATGTTGTAGCAAAGAAAAGGCAGAACGTCTGACTTGCCTCTTTGATGCAAGTGTCCATATATAGGAACCGATTTACAGGCTGACCGTGAACACATACATGCTCGAGCCTCCTCACGCTGCTTGATGCATGCGAACATCCAATACATCATCCAATACGCTGCTGAAACAGCTCTGGGAAAGGCGGTTTCAACCGCCTGCCGGCCGATGCCGAAAGGGAGGCTGGTTCATTGAAGAACAGATCCTGCGCCCCGAGGGCGCACCCCCAGTGACCTGGAAACCCCCTGACCGCTCGTCAAAAGGCTGCTGATCCTCGCGTCCACGACGAACGGTCCACGCATGGTCCACCGGATGCGCAGGTTCCGCTTGTGCCCCAAAGTTCCCACTCTCAGGAAAGCATGTCCAAAGTCAAACACAAGCCCGTTTGTCAGGATGCTGTATGGTTGGTTTCGCGCTTGTGCGGCGCGACATGCAACGCCTACATGAAAGATGCTATGACCAGCTCCTGGGTTATTTCCTGCACTTGTTGCGTGCATGACCTGCTTGAAAAATCAATGGTTCAGTGAAATTTAGAATTGTCAATATGCGAGTGCATACCCGTATAGATGCGAGTGCATACCATTTCGTAAGTCCAGTCAAGAGCATTCAAACACCATCAAATACCTAGAACCTGAATGACATCCATTTTGGACCACCAACCACCAACAAACAGGTTCCAAGTATATTCTAATAATTTGCAGTTTGGGTCATCCAATGGCCACAAATCATGTGAAACTCCGCTTTCGAGGCTTTATTGCCAAGGTGTCTGAGCGTGTTTATGTATACAGTATTTCTGTTATATCTAGACATCAAATGTCTGCCACTTCAGGAACTAAGGCTAATATCACTCAGGGCGTTGACATCACTGATAAAGTGAACTGAAAACATGAAAACCAAGTTCCATGGCTAGAATGAGGTTTTGATCCTCATGAAGAAGTTTGTCAGTGTCTATTCCTGAGCAAGAATTCATTATTATTGAGGACTTGCAATGTTTGACTTCTGGATCATCCTAGACATCTCTTGCAAACAACATGGATGACCTGAACTATGACTATATCGCATGGGCAAAGGCCCTTTGTAAGCTTTTACATGTGTATGAAAGGATCAGGGATCTCCAAACAAATGCGGGACAACAGCAGTTGCGGAAGCCAACTATTTATATAATCGAGTCTCGCATCTTTCAAGATCTAGCAAAGATTATCAAGGAATAAGTTGTCTTCCTGATCATGAGTTCAATTCCATCGAAGGAAAATACCCAAGTGGAGCAGCATCCAGCCCCTCTGTAGGTTGCTCGCAGATTGGTGAATATGCTCCCAGCCAAACCAAAAGTAACAATGGCCGACTACAGTGGTCATCAAGCAGCCGACTGATGTGCCAGGCCTGACCTTTTTGACCGTGGCCCAAGGGCCAACAATGCTCCACTTTGGGATTTGAAGGCACTCTGGTTAGAGACAAAAAAACGAAACAAAACCATTTGGCTTCCATAGATGGCATGTTTCGGTCTATCGCAAAAATCCCTTAATCATATCATACAGTGTAGATCTGCAAATCTGCACACCATGCAGGCCTTTTTGAACCCAACCACTTCGTCTCATCTTGGATGAGAACACTCCGACCCTCATAGTTGGCAGTAGAAGGCGAAGGCTCCTTCTAGCGGGGCCATGCCGGTGCAGGGCTGCCGCTTTGGTCAAGGCACAAGGCACGGATGAGTTTGACCAAGTAATTCTAGGGAGGAATGATGCAACAATATGGCCGTATACACAAGTGTGGGGGGGAAAAAAGGAATGAATCATATTAGGGCAACTTGGAATGCCAATGAGTGGACGCATGAGTGCCAAAAGGTGTTTGCAAATGGTTCTATGTTTCTAAGGAATGATCACACTGAACATTCGAGGAGATCACACTGTGAGCGATCAGTGAGTCGATGTTCTGGGAAAAGGTCGACCGACTGACCACCCCGACATGCAACGCGCTCCAAGCACTCTTCGTGCTCGAGCGTTACGATAGTGCTACATAGGGGTTGATCCAAATCATTGGGCAATCCCACCAATAAGTTTGCAGCAAAAACGTCAAGTGCAACGTATACCTACAAAGCCTACAGAAAAACTCCTACTTTCTCCACGAGCTGGTGGCTTTACACATTGACCGTTGGCGACATCTGGCCAGAATGTTCTGCAGCTGCAAAAAGTGAGAGACAGAATTTCCATTTCTGGCATTCTATCAGTTGGGGTGCAAAAACACGTGTGATGCATTACCACACTTCCTGTGTCAAAACATGTGCAATTAATCTCGATGGATCTTAAGTTAAATGCAGCAACATTGATGCTCTCATGTGACTTCCACTTGGTTAAACACAATCAGTTTCAAACAGGAGGACATGATTCTTTGTGCTACACCCAACAAACATCCAACTCAAGACCTTTTGGTCCTAACAGGTGTTCATCAAAATCATGAAGTATTTGGGACAAATTCAGCCATCATTGACTAGTAAATCTAAATACACATAATTACTGTCAATAAAAAAAACCTATAGCAAACTACATCAATTGATTCCATAAACTTGGCCATTACGGGTGCCCACTGGGGTCTCTCGTCAGCCTGTTCCTCCTTCGCCTCACTGCCGCGAACGCCGTGCGACAGCGAAGGCCAGGGCGGCGCCACTCAAAATGGCACAGCCCAAGACCAAGCGATGCCTTGGCGGAAGCCGTGACACCGAGAGTGGTGTGTTTTTTGGAGGGGGAAGCCGTGAAGCCGGGCCAAGTATTCGAGATATCAAAAGACTTATCTAAATACATCAAAGGCTCCCTCTAGATTCTAGATGTTCCAAGCTGCTCTAAGTCGGTAATTAATTAATTAGCTTTAAAAGGCTACCGGACTAACTTGGATTGAAACGACTTACTGATTGGCAGGGCCTGTAAAAGGAACAAGCCATCTTGCAGACTTGACGATGTGTATATAATACGCAGACCTCCCAGCCCGACATCGCACAAGGAGAAACATCGACCAAAAACCCATCAGTTGGGGATCTCCCTATTCATAGTACACGCATGTACACACCAAATGTATCAAAAACGAGCTCGATTCACTGCTCCCTGGTCATTGAAAGGTATCTTAATTGATCGGTCGTTACTCAAAGGGACTTGCTATGACTGGATACGGCTGTGGCTGTGGATGATCATGGCACCCGGGATGATACCAACCGGTTGACCTATATATACCTGGAATGTCGTTCGCGAATCCATGGTGGACTGGTCGAGCGGGCTCCAGCTTGGGATCCATCACAAGTTGCGACCAGAATCAACCGGTTTCATTGCAGGCCAGACGCCGTGGCCATTCGGAAGAGCAGCCAAGCAGGGGGGTTGCACCAAGATGTTCCGTGGATTCTTCCGGTGCTTTCGATCCCTTTGGACACTGAAACCTCTCTCTTCCCAGAATTGGTCTAAGGGAACATCGATAGGAAAACTATGGTTTTCACCCAACATCTGGGTTTCGTGTAGATGTTCCCTTGAACCTCTTATGTTCCCAGAATATCCCAGAATTGGTTTCAGGCTTTCCTGCCCTGTTTTGGAATCCAGCAATTCTGAGAATCTCTTCTCTGGCCGCCGGGCTGCCAGGTCTTTTCACGAGCCCGCTCGGCCTCCACCTGCTGGCGACCTGGGCGGCCGCTCACCGGGCCCCGCGATGGGAGTGGTGGGAGAGGGACGCCGGAGCGTCAGGGCATGTCCGGTTGGACCATACCCACATGGAAGCTGCAAACCACGTCGGTCTGTGGAGAAAGCTAGCCGCAGCTAGCCCTCAGGTCCATTTTCAGTTTTAGCCGTTTTAGCTATCTTCCCAGGTGTACCATTGATGTCGACCACTACCAGGCTACCATGGCAGTCATGGCAACATCTACCCCTCATCCACAAAGCTCTGCATCCTGACCGAACCCAAAATCAAGGACCCCATAACCACCAGAGAAGTCAGCTGGAACTTCCTCATCCTTCTCACTGCAAAAAGTCCAACCAACCAGCCAGCCAGGTGGTTACAAGCAAACATACACTCCCAAACAGCACTCTCCGCACAGATGGGGACACAAGAACCATTTGGTGTCTGTCAAGGAACCGGCCTTTGGTGTCTGTCTAAAGTGACGCGTGACAGATGCGAGCTCGCCTTTGGTTTCATTCAGTGCCGCTTCACTTTCGGATGATAAGCACTCACGACACAAGACGAGGTGCACTCTTTGACCAGCGACTCGACCTGTCCTTTGGTCTCCTGGACGGAGGATGGACTCGACCCCACTGCAGTTTTCAGAAAGTGCATGGATTCACCTAAAGACCATTCTTTAAATGGCCTTGGACTCCCAGGCACTTCGTTGCTGTACAATCCCTAAAAGAACCCCGCCCGTAGAATTGCCTCGAACTGAGCTTACACGGTGCATCTGTGAAAAGTCAGATAAAATGACGGATTTAAGACCTCCTCATTCTGCTGGTGGGGGGACAAGAACACATCCTGCAAATGCAGCCTTGATACTATCTTGATACTCATATATGAAATGGATTGGAATGGAGTCCTGCTGATCTTGATGGCCTTGGGCAACCGAAAATTGATCTGTCATTGTTGATTCATTCTTTATTTATTGCCTCCCAAAAACGTGCGACTTGTATTACCAATACACAGTTTTGCCAACTAGCGGGCATCATTTTCATCAAGGCCCGTCAAGTCTTACTTATCTGTAAGTGGATTCGTGTTCTTCACTTCTGCCTAGCCTTGTGCTAATGCTCTGTGCTGAGTACTGCTCGATTCACTTTCGCCATGTCCAAAAGAACACAGCAGCCGCCCCTTTTTCCCACAATCTTGAGCCAAACATGTCCGGTGAAGTGAAACGTCAATGACTGGATCATGTGATGGCTACATTCATTAAGATTCCTGTGACTTGCATGTCAAGTGATACAACAGTGCTTGGTGACACATCGAATGCAAAGCTTGCCTGCAGAGATGCTCTTTGGTTGTTCATGGACTGCTTCAAGGACTGCTTCCCCTGGCGTGCCAGATGCATCGACCAGGGTGCTTTGCTAGTGGATTAGGGGTGGTGGTTTCACCACATGTCTCTCTCCTCCCCCTTCACACATTAACAGCTTCAGTGGAAGATGGGTGCCTCGAGAGATTTGGATCCACGACGCAAGGCGTGACTCCATTTAGAAACCGGCAACGGCTTCGTGAAGGGATCAGCCTTTTGATGGTCCGTTTTTATATAAAGCAATTTGGCACTACCATTCGCGAACGGAACGTCTCGTATAGAGAAGAGAGGTTGATACGATGGTGCTTCGAAACATGTCGGAGCTTGGGGCTATAGCCCTGGCCGCATATGGTTATGACAGCGCTGTTATCCTGGAAACACACCAATTCAATTTCTCTTCTAAATACTTCCTCAACGAATTCGGCAACTGGCAAAGCGTCAAATACGCCGTGGGCAAGTGATATGATCTCGGCCTCTGTGGTCGATCGTGCAGTGGCACCCTGTCGCTTACTGTGCCACGACAGTGGCCAGTAAGACCCCGGTCCTTGCAGACACAGCAAACCACCAGAGGTGCTCTTTGCATCCTCTACCGCGCTTGAGTGGTCCGCGTCGGTATACAAGACCAGTTGTAGGTCTTCCTGACGATCTGCGATTTTGCCCTTCAGGCAGAACGCCTTGGTCTCGAACAGATAGTTCATCAATCTGTGCAAGCGGCGGTCATCGGCACGACTCCACTTCGTGACACGGCGGGTGAGATCCCCTATTGCCTTTACCGTGTCCGGCCTGGCAAGTCTGCCCGCCCAAAGGACTTTCATCAAGACCTTACTAGCATCACTTGCTAGAGCACCGCGCTCCTCCCATTCATTCACTGGAATGGAACCTTCTGGCAAGTACGGAGATGCAGCGCCTTTCAATGGCATCCCTGATAGGTTTTCATACATTTGGCATGCTGAGTTGATGAAATCTACCATGTCGAAATAAACTTCAGTCACTCCGTTTTTACGTTTGAACAAATGCTTTCTGCCAAGACAACGATCCACTGGGGTCGGCTCTTCTATTTCAAGGTGTTTTTGCAGATTTTCCCAGAACCCTTTGTGCAAACCTGATGGCCCTGAAGGCAAGATGTCATCAACGTACAATGTGAGGACTAGACCATTTTCAAAGGTCCAATTCGACTGGTTGTCTCTGTCAGCTTTACCTCCCATGAGTCCCATCACTTCACGGAATCTTGCATCCCAGTGGAAACCCGATTCCGAGTGTCCGTATAGCGCTTTCTTCAGTGGCGCTACTGGCATTTTGATGTGAGCGAACTCCTTTGGCACTAACTCTGGAGGGAGTAGCACCCACGTGTCCACCACAGTTCGCAAGACACTTTGAGTGTATGCACGCACCACGTCCGACCGTCCGACTGGGAACTTTCATTTCCTGGAAGTGCACCATAGCTCAAGTTGAAGTTTATGGCCGTGATTCCCGAGGGATTCACCTTGAGTTCCTGCAGGATGGCGATGTTGTTGTCTTGGTCAACAATCTGATCGCCTCTGAACACAATTCTGGCTTTCAACTTTCGCAATTCTGGACTTTCAGCGTGCTTCATGGACAGGATTGTCATGAGACGACCTAGGTTGTATTTACCACCCGACTTCATTAGTTCTTCTTTGGAAATGATTTTACTAACATCCCAAACTTCATTTGCTAGAAGACCATCCAACTCTTTCTTGATAGCTTGATCAGCCCCCGGATACTTTCCCCAATCTCGACGATCAATCAATTGATGAACACCTAAGGGAATTTCATGCGGGACATGTTCTGACTGAACAAACGGACAAGTCGGCATGATTGGGACGGAATCACCATCAGGATACAAGCTGTTCGAGATTGTTTGCGCCATCCTTTCAGTGTAGAAGGCTGACTTCCCTGTGCTTGAACCCTCCAAAGGACTGTGTTTGAAGTCTTTTGGGTGTTGGCATCGGTATGCACCAAGGTCTTTTGCCAACTTTCTTGATGAGGTTACGACTCTCCAAGTCTTCAGATGTGGCTCTCCTTTACTGTCTTTCAAATCAAAGGCACAGCCGTCACAGCATGTCTCATACAAATCATGTTTCTTGACAAACTGCAAAAGCTCGGTCAACATCCAACCTTCGCAATGTTTGGGCCATTCGAAAGCAACATGTCCTCCGTTCTGGAGAATTCTCTCGGCAACCTTTATGTAGTTAGCTAAGAGTTTCTTGCTTGTCTTTCTCTTGGCTTTCAATTTCTTTGCGTAGGATGAACCATATCGATGCAGACACATTTTCTGCCAAGGACTCCACGAACTACATGGAATGCTTCCCCAAAGGTCAGCCCCCTTGAACATGTCTACCAACGACAAAAGGCTTTTGATGTCTTCTTCATTTTCCAAGTTGGTTTGTTCCCGATGCAACCTAAAATGTGGGACCCCCCTTGATTCGTTAATATCTCCTAGTTTCGAGTCTTTGCTGCAGCAGAATTCAAACATTGCATGGCTTTTGCCTGACCTAATCCTCCTTTCACGGGGTGGCTTCAATGTCTGAACGTTTTTGACTTCTGCAGGGACCGGAGTTAAACCAAGGATCGACGTGACATCATCAAGTCCTCGAGCAGGTTCTTTCTCGACACTGCTAGTCATGGTCATGATTCTTGCTTTCACATGTTCAGGCTTCTCCTTTGGGAAGAAGTATGTGCATCCTACCCAACTTTTTGAACAAATGCGCCTATTCGGTGACATGGATTGCCAATCATCTGCAAACAGTGAAGTCTTGTTTCTACAAGTCCAAACAGTTTGACGTTCTGTTGTCACTTCGAACGAATCGAAAGGACAGTCATTTCCAAGCGGTGTGAACAAACGCTTCCTCGGACGGACATGGATTCTCTTCCATGCAGCTTTGGCCTCATCAAAGTCCCAATAGTCATTCAGTGCCTCAGCATTACAGCAATCCACGAGAGAAGCCTGCAGCTTGCTCTCCTGGCCTTCAGGCAGGACAATGGGATTTTCTCTGAAATTTTGGCGGCTACACTTGTCCTTCAAGGTGTGCATCGAAATGTCCACAGCTTCTTCTGATTTCTCTTTGTCTTTCTTCGAATCTGACTCTTTGGCTAGTCTCTCGTCTTCCAAGAGTTTGCCAATCCTTGCGTGGCATTCATCGCTGTGCCTCACGCCTTCTGCGATTCTGTCGCAGCCTTTGCAACCTACAGTCTTTCCGAACCTAATGCATCTCTCCAATGTTACATAAGGCCTGCGTTTGCGTTTGGCTGGCTCGGGAGGATCCTCTCCAAAGGGCAACGACTCTCTGGGATCAATGCTCAGCAACTCCCGATCTGCTTTAAACAATGCCAGCTGTGAATTTGCAGCCTCTTCCAAAGGAAAGATGAACACTTCTGGTTTCACAAGCTCACTAGTATACACTTGGATTGGTTTCTCACAACCTTTCTTGTTGGTGCGAACAGCTTCATAATCCAAAACCAAATGCACACCTCTGAACTTATACCCGTTGTCGATTCGCCATCCACAAAAGATCCCAGGAAAAGTCCTTGGGTCAAAGGCAGGAAGTTCTCTATGCTTGGGTGGTTTGTACCAAACTAATGCACCAAAAGGAATCCGGTACCCATCAAAAACACTACCTGAAGCAACTTCATAACAGGTCTTCCCTTCCTTCAACGCTTTGGACTCAGGAGTCTCATTCGGATGCACAGGACATGGATGTGTGATTGCATGCGCTACAACAAAATACTCTATGCTCCTCGGCCAAAAGGCGTGCGGCAAACCTGACTTGAGATGGATCGCACGTGCGCCTTCTTTGATCCTTCGGATCAAGCTTTCCAACTTTGCATTGTGATACGGGTCATTCTCAATCCCTGGTTCACTCAACCAGCCCAAATGCTCAACGGCTTTGGTCAATTCTTGAGCACAGTCGGTTTTCACAAGGCAAGAAGACCTAGGGGAAGCTCTGGTTCCAGCAAATTTCTGAAGGCACAGGATGTTCGAGTCAGTGTCTCTTGAGGTCATGGAGTAAGCTCCAATGCAACCTGAGAATTCATCGAAACAAACAAGGCATGCTTGCTCCCCACCAGCACCTTTGGTTAAATCTGCCCCCAAAATAATGTGGTCTGCTCTCATCATGTGGCCATAGTGGAGCGGAGGAATTTCATCCTCACCCGGTGCCCCCCTTGACCGATGAACCCGACCTGTCATCTTTGCTCTCTGGCAAATCGAACAGTAACGGTTTTTGGGGAAGTGACAAAGTTGATGAGTTTCACTTTTGGCTTCCTCTTCAAGGCGTTCACGGAGTGATGGGGTCCAAGGGTTAGCCTCTTCATCTTCTTCATCTAAAGGGGCATCCAAGGGTTCCGCTTTTGGTTCATCACACAACATGAGTTCATCACCAAAATGAGGAAGAGTTTCTGGTTTCTCTTTCAACACTTTATCACTAACTTTGGGCAAATCTACTGGCGCTTCAACACGAGGCTCTGGCTCCGGAACAGGTGCTCCTGCCGGTCTATCTCTTGATCCTGAACTCGGACCTCCAATCGGTTCCGTGTCTGAATCAAAGGCGACAGGTCCTGGACTGGCTTCCAAATCTGCTGGCGTTGCACCTACCCATTCATGAATGATCGGAACATTCTCACGAACTTCCATGTGAATCTTTGCCGACTCAGGGCAAAAGTGCTTGAGATCACCAAGACGATCCGCCTTGATCATGTAGGGCAATTCGTCTGGCAGCCAAACAAACCCTCGTTTGTGGTGGTTTACTTGAATTTCCAAAGACAATGCATGGGGACATGAATCCAAAGTGTAGAAAGTGTTGAGGCCGCTCACTTGCCCTTGGAGTTCGATGGCTTTTGTGGTTTTCCTCTCCCCACCTCCCGTTCTAAAGATCAGGTTTTCCGGCGGGTCGATGATGAATCCCTTTCAATCGTCGGGCATCGAGTCTTTCGACAACAGATTCCTTCCTGCACCTGAATCCATGAGAAATTCCATCTGACATGGATGTGACGCCAATGCAGGGACACTTGAATGATCAATCTGGGACATCGGATTGCAGCATGTGATGGCGGTCATGATCGTAGTCACGGCTTTGGCCAACAACTGGACACAAGGGACTCTCAATGAGCTTCGAGTGACCTTTCTGCAAACCTTCTTTGCTTCTTTCAAAGCGGCTTCGGCTGACGGGATTGATGCGAATGCTGTTGCAGCTGCTACGGAAGCGGCTCCGGCATGACTAGAAGAACTAGCACCAGTACCAGATTTCATGCGAGGCTTCGGGCCCTTGTACAAGTTCCCTTTGTCATGGAGGAATTCACAATCCTTCCCGCGAGTGCATGAATCGTATGCGAAGTACATGCAGGGCAGTTTTGCTTTCTGCTCTTTGGTGAGCGGTGGCTTGTCCTCCTTGTTCTTGCCTTTGCCATCTTTCCCTTTTCCTTTTCCTTTTTGGGCGAACGCTGCATCAACATTCTTGTCTTCCTCAGCCTTCTTTGATGTCTTGGGCTTGTCCTCTTTCTTGACCTTTGTGTCTTGCTCTGGCTTCTTTTCTTTCTCTTTCTTTGTCTTCTCATCTTTCTTCTTCTTGTCTTTCGCCTCTGCTTGTGCCCCTCCAACCTTTGGATCTAAGCCTGCTGAGGTGAGAGCTTTGTCCATTGATGTTGTGTTCAAATCCATTTGGGATATCTCAATGGCTTCACACATCTTGCTATACAACCAACGGCTGGTTCGCTTGTAGCTACCAGTGTTTGCTTCCCGAAACTTGTCAATTGCGAGTGCCATTTTGGGGTGATTCTTGAGGCTTTCAAACAACAATGACCTCAGCGACGTTTCAGCGGGCATCTCACTAGGTTCAAGAGCGCCCACGCAAAAGTCATATCGCTGTCGAAAGTCTTCAAGTGCCTTGATGTCACTACCATTCATCTTCAATGACAAAAGGTGGTGCTGACTGAGTGCCGTTCCGCGGTCGCGATCGAGTCGAAACTTTTGGAAGATCAACCACAACAACTTGCGACCTTTCGGTTGTTGATCATGTGTCTGACATCTCTCTTGGTGGGTCTGAAATTCCAAGGCAAATTTTGTACCCTTTGCTGCTTCTAGCAATTTGGCGCCTAGGATCCGATCCAAGATGGGAAAGTCCTTTGCATTATTGAACTCTTTACCATCTTCCGAGATGTTGCAACGATTGACCCAACGGAGCACGATGCTTTCATCATTCTTGGCAAATTTGCAAACCCCACTGAACACTGCGTTTCGGAAACTCCGGCATTTTGCTGCGTCTTGAGGCAAAGCAGGAATCTTTAGATAGTCATACTGTTTGATACGCATTAGGCGTTTCTCTCGTTTGTAGGGGTCCTCCGAATCGCTTGATGAACCATCTCCACTTGGGGATTTTGGTGGTGAGTCTCCGCCCCCTCCAGGGTTTCTGTTTGAACCCTTTCCTTTCGAGTCACTTGAAGAGGATGAAGAACCACTTCCTGGGGGCGATCCGGGGACTTTGCGGCGGTCTCTTGATCGGTTCGATGATGGCTGATTGCCCGATTGCACAGGGTTTGCCGTCAACCCACCAATCAATTGCTGCATTTGAATGGTCAATTGATGCACTTGCATTTGCAAAGCAGTGTTTTGGTCACTTTGGATTTGAAGTCCGATCTGATCATTTAGCAAGGCAGCAGGAGGCAACATTGGATTTGCCTTTGGTATCTCTCCTGCACGAGCGGACTGAGTTGGTGAAGGTGCCAAATGCAGCTCTTCACCATTGGTTCCTGTGGCAATGGGCGTCAATGCAAACGAAGGCAACGCGACCCGCGACTCATGCATTGGTTGACCCTGGAATGCGACCGTGCCAGGATGGTAGGATTTGGGAGTTGCAATACTATGTACCGCCGGAACCAATTCACCCATTCCATGAACTTTCATTGATGGACTCGGCTGACCAACACGTTTAGGTTTCCTATCAACGAACGAGGTTGCCTTTGGCGGCGGACTGCAAGGATGGATGGTGCTTGGATCCCCTGGAGTTCCACTCTTTGCAAGGGACTGCAACCTTTCATCTTGATCCTTGATCCTCCT
Organism: Durusdinium trenchii; assembly: GCA_963970005.1. Classification (NCBI taxonomy): domain Eukaryota; class Dinophyceae; order Suessiales; family Symbiodiniaceae; genus Durusdinium; species Durusdinium trenchii. The sequence goes on from CAXAMN010024173.1 coordinate 403,235, forward strand.
CATCATTGCTTCCATTTGACCCCTCATTTCATTCATCTGCCTAGTGGTGGACTCTAGTGCCTTCTCCCTTTGGTTCAATGCACCGGTCACTTCAACCACCTGGTTCGTGCGATCAATCACTAAAGCCTTCAATTGCTCAATCTGGTTTTGGTAATTAGCAACCTCTTGATGAGACTGATTCATCAAGCGGGTAGCTTGACCTTGGGTTTGACGGACCAGTTCATGGGCTTCTTCTTGAGACTGCTGGACCATGCTCCTGGCAGTGGATTCTACCGCCTGGATTTGAGACCTGGCTTGGTTTTCAATGGATTGAACTTGACTCTGGATTTGGGCTTGAGCATTAGATTCAATACCCTGGATCTGCTGAAGGGCTTGGTTCCTAAACTGACTCTCCATTGCTTGGACATACTGAGCAGTCTGGTTCCTCGCATTAGCTTCAACTTCAGAGGCGTATTGAATGGCTTGACCCTGCACTTCGGACACGACCTGGTGAGCCTGAGCTACTACCAGAGGGTTCACATCGAAAAGATTGACTGATCTGGCATCTGTGAAATGAGACGACTGGTTGCTTTCGAACACAATCTGTCTTGCATCAATATGACCGATGGTCGGTTGTTGGTATTCAACACCCGTCCTTGCTGTTGGGTTTCCTTGATTACTTTGAACCATCGATGAGTGAGATGTTTCTGTCAGGGATGACAAACTCGTATCTTGGATAGGAGTTGCAATGGCTTCCCCAAACATGACAATCTGTTCACTCTCCGGTGAACCATGCGCACTTCCTCCTGATCCCTCCATCGCTTCTTTTCAAAGATCAAACGACGTCTACTCGGCTGCAATGAAATTCTCAACTGCCTCCTTCGTCCAGCCGTCGTTCAACCAATTGGCGTATGGATACGCAGATCCGCTGTTCAAGCTCCTCTTCCGTGAAAGCTTAATGTGAATCCCTGTTGCCCTGTCGGTGGCCAAAGTGGCTTCCAACTCAGATAGGATATCAGCACTGTCGTCGATCAAACAACAAGACAAGTGATCTCCCAACCGTTCGGCAAATCTCGAGATAACTGCAGCCTTCCCTGTCGAACCCTCCGGCTCAAATGTACAAATGATCCCGTCAAACAAGTGATGAATCCCTTCGCTGTTGCTCCAAATGTCCTTGCACGCTTGATAGCGTCCCGAACTCCCAATGAAAGAAAGAACGAAAACAAATGGAATACGCTCGTGATCCAACGCAAACTGTCTGAACTTCTCGATCGCCTCAATGTTCTCAACTCCAATGTGACCTGTCTGTCTGCAAGTATCGCTGTGATCCCTGTCAAGAACCTGATGGTGATCAACAAAAAGGACCTTAACCTGGCCAATGTCTGCAACTGCTCCCAAATGCACTTCCTGTGACTCCCAACGAGTATAGCGACCCTCCGCTGCCTCAAAGGTAAGGAAATGTACCGTGTCCGGCAGAACAATCGAGACTTGAACTGGCTCTGGCCTCCGCGGCGGTGCCTTTGCAAATGCCTTTGGCGTAAGGCCAATCACAGCAGGCGGTACCGAAACAGCGGGCTCAGGCCTAGGTGGCAGTGCCGAAGCAGCTAACCTATGCGCCTCCTCGAATCGAGCTCTGTACGTTTGAAGAACCTCCTCAACAATCGTCACCCGACTCTGTGCGCAAAAGTTAAAAGACGTAACACCGTTCAGCAAATGCGGATGTGTCAATGCAAAATGCCCCTCAGCCACGCCCTGGCGAATGAACGCCCTCTTCTGTGCTCGGCCGCTCTTTCCAGAGCGAGGGAACCTCAGAAGCTTGTGGAGCTCCTCGTACTCGGGATGCTCCGGATCAGAATAACCCCCTTCAGGCGGGGGCGGACCAGCGGGTTCAGTCGGGCGACGTGAACCAGAGGAAGATGCGATGGCTGCAACGACGGCCAACAGCCGATCGCAAAGCGATACGGCTGATAACCAAAAGAACACAGCAGCCGCCCCTTTTTCCCACAATCTTGAGCCAAACATGTCCGGTGAAGTGAAACGTCAATGACTGGATCATGTGATGGCTACATTCATTAAGATTCCTGTGACTTGCATGTCAAGTGATACAACAGTGCTTGGTGACACATCGAATGCAAAGCTTGCCTGCAGAGATGCTCTTTGGTTGTTCATGGACTGCTTCAAGGACTGCTTCCCCTGGCGTGCCAGATGCATCGACCAGGGTGCTTTGCTAGTGGATTAGGGGTGGTGGTTTCACCCCATGTCTCTCTCCTTGTCCTCTGTATACTCCTGCATGTATTTGGCTGGCACACCCTCTGTCAAATAGCTCAACGACATGATCTCGCTATAGATGGCATCCACAGTTTCTATCGGTCAACTTCCACCAAGAACCATGTATTATATGAAATTCAGCCCATTCTATTTGAACAGCGCCGTATATTGTATATTGTATCCCTGTTTGTCCTTGTTTTTGTTCCTTTTCCCTAACCGCTGGGCCATACCTCACCCACCCACACCGCCGTAGCTTAAGCTCCTCCAAGCTTAGCCCGCTGTCCACCACTCGATCAGCTTTCTCCCGCTTCACTCCATCTGGCACCTGGACGGTGCAGAAGTATCACCCCCAAAACAAATATCACCCCAACCACCCACTGGTAGGACCACTTGGCATGGCTTGGTCCTACCAACCAGGAGAACCACGGACGGCATGGCATCCCTTTCTTGAAATACACACTCACTCAGATCAAGCAAAACGTATTCCTGGGCCCTTCATCAAACGGCAGACCAAACCTGGTAGACCAGGTTTTTTGCCGAATGCACTTGGTTCTAAGGGTGTTGCAGGATCCTTAGCACAATATGCCCAAAAAAATGGACATACTTAGACTCAGAGATTCTATTCGGTCATAGAGCCTTCATCAGCACACTGGATTGCCTTCTGGTTTCTGGCTCCCATTTGATATAACCCACACACTCCATGTATGGAATATATGATATGATATGCATTCATTGACCCCTGAAACCACTTCACTTATTATTATCAAATAATTCAAATATAATTCATAATTCAATGCTGGCGTACAATCAATGGAGTGTCGGGGGAAACCTTTCATCCTTTCGCGGGCTGTCCGGGCTGTCCGCCTGCTTTGCCAGGATCGCGGTGAACTTCTCCGGCGTCATTTCCGGGCGGGCCAGAACCCGACGCCGCCTCGGGCCGAAAACGGATAAAATACACAAAAACTGAAGCTTTTGGTGTTGGGTTTTGAATCAGTGAATGCTGCACATCAAACAAATGTGTGGGATCATGTCGGAGATGAACATTTTCCGGGCCTGAGCTTCCTTGGGGAGTTGGAAGAGGTTTACAGTTTACCGTGTTTCTGACCTCGAGATTGATGACGAACAGAACATGAAGGCCCTTCGTTAACTTGGCCTTCTCAACTAGCCGAGCCTCTCTTCGGGGCCTTCCCGGCACAGATGTGAGCGAACCGACGCAAAACCGGTTGGAGTTCCTTCCAACAACCCCTGCCTAGCATTCTCGACGGCTCCGCAGCTGTTTTCATTTGTTTTCTATGTTTGTGGGTTCGTGCATGATCCATCCGTCATGACATCGCCAGTTGCAACACTGCCTCGGCACTACGGCACCGACGCGGCACTGAGGTGCCCGGCTGCTGCTCGGCGGGAGCACTCACCACCACCACCAAGTCGCAGTGTTTCTCCTTACAACGAGAAAACCTCCCAAACATTAAACTGGTTGTAGTGGAGTTGGTTTTCAAGGAATTCGTTCGCCAGGCGTTGACAAAAACATGGCAACAACAATATCATGTTCAGAAACAACATCCCTTGAAGAACAAAATATGAAACAATAATTCAATATAATTCATTCATATTCACTCCATGAATCCAACCGTTGTTCATGTCGAGGGCGACGTCTTTTTCGAAAACAACGGAAAACTGGACATTGGACCATCCGAAAACAAACGGAAAACAGGAGATTGGACCATGTATAAAATGTTGTTTTTGTTCGGTGTTTTGTGTTTTGATTTTGGGGAAGTTCGGGTGCATTTGGAAAACACGTGATTTACCCATATACCCATGCAAACCGGTGAAAAAACACGTGTTTGATGGTATGGCCCTGGGCTTGGATTGGCCAACAATTTCTGGCCTAAATGAGTGTCAAGTGGCTTTGACTGTAAATGACATGCGCCACTGTGGGCCTGGATTCCTGGATCTAGCTCCTAAGTATTGGAACTCGTGTTGCTGCATCACTGCTCGAACTCCGAGTTCACAATTTTCTTTCGTCGATTCGTCAGTTCGTTTGCCTTTGAAGGAGAAGCAGCACAAAACGATATCCATGGCCGACCGCTGGGCAGTCATTGGGTTCAAGGGTGATTGGACAACAATCAGCAATGTCAACAGATGTTGTTATATAAACTATCAAAGGTTGAACTTGTCATACACTTATCTTTTTCCTCACCTGCCAGGTGAGAGTTTTTAGACTTTATAAAAGCTCTTCTTTTCCTCCTCCGCGCCACCTCAACAGCAAATGCCAGATTGCAGTGGGCATTACCGGACCTCAACACACAACACAACATAACCACAAACACACAATACACAACAACCACAAACAAACGATCACAAGCACGCGCACACACACAAACTCACACACAAACAAAACCACAAACACGAACACACAACCACAATCACAAACACCCAATCAGAAACACACAGCCACAAACACAACCACATACGCAACCAAAACACCCAATCACAAACACAACCACGAACACACAACCACGGCACACAACCACAACCACAAACACGCAATTGTATATATAATTACTACCTCTGCGCGTGGGATCACTAGGCAAAGTAATTTGCTTTGATTTTCTGGACAAGGTGTTGTCAAAATCATGAGTGAAGCGAGATGAAAAATTGTCTATGTATAGCTCGCTGCTATATGGACGTCATCGAGTTTCTATATGGAGTTCAGTATGATGATAACTATCATGTACAACACACACTGGATTCACTAGGTTGGGAGAGTCTCGGTGGACAACTACACGGACTAGGGTCGGCTGCGGGAGGACAACGCCCACACACTGCCCAGCAAAGTGGCGCTGTACGTCGGCATGCGAGTGCTGCTGACAAGGAGCAGAACCACTACGCCAACGGAATGCTGGCTGATGTGGAATGCCATCCAGGACCCCAATGTTTGCAAGTGTTGATGCAGAGGTTGGCCATCTACCTGTGCTCCTCAGTTCCAGAACAGTGCAACCTATTATACGGTTCGTCCAATTCCACAATTAAAAGCTGCTGAGCGTGCCAGCCTTGTTCACCTCAGAAGATCTCAGTCCTTGGGAAAGAAGGATACCTACAAGATCAACCATCATTCAGATGCCTTTGCTTCCGTGATAGCAAATATTTCAACAAGGTTGGCCGTGCCCAATGGCCACTGCTCGCAGGAAGCGTTCCAGCAGCTTCTGAGGCCTGAAAAAACTTCAACGTTTTTTCGATTCAGCCGCGTCGTTGCAAAACCTTCACCTGCCCATTGTGGACCGCGCGTGATACAAATTGGCGCCAATCCAACTATTGCCACACCAGGATCTAATTCGCAAACCTATAGAAGGCTGCCCGAACTTATATAGTCTTGCATACATCACCGATTTCCCTTTCCCTTTGCAAGACTAATTTCAGTTTATCATCCGTCTCTACTTTCAACCCCAGAGTTCAATTGCTGCTGCAGCCACAGATACATTCGCAGTGGCCAGGTGATGCAAGCTGCGACATGATTGATTTCCATCTTCTTGGCGGTGAACGTAGTGGGAAAGCCTTTCTCCACACCATCGCGCAAAGCGCCTTCTCGAATTCCACCGCTGTGTCTTTTCCCAGCGCCGCTCGCCACACTGACTGTCCTTCACCCGCAATACGTTGCGACACAAGTTTCCCAGCCAGCCAACTTGAAACAGTCTCCTTGCGAGCGCTTCCCTGCAGAGGGTTGAACACACTTTCGCAAAACACACCACACTTGTGCAAAAACTCACCAAGTCCCTGGGAAGCCTGCAAGCGAATGATGCCCACCTGAGACCCTGAAATCCATTTTAAGCACAAGAAGGCTCCCGTCTCCCCGTTTCACGGCAACCGACGGACACTTTTTCACTGCTGTGTGACCGTGACATTTGTAATTATTAAATTTGTGCGATGCCGGCTGCCTTTTGTTTTGCAATAGGAATCGTCCAGGTTCTGCCAGTGGCTTTGGCGTTGGCCGCGGCCGCTCTTGCCACGCAGATGGGCTGTCTGGCGGAAGGTCGCAAACAACACATCCCCAATTCCTCCAAACATGTTTCACGTGACCAATATGGAGATTCCGCAAAAGTTAGTCTGTTCAGTATATTGCAATCCTCTTCTCGTTCGTCAACGTGCACCACAGCAGTCTCCAAACATGCGCCGAGAACTTGGCGGTCCTGCGGCCGTAGCATGTTGATCTTGCACATCAAAACTTCTCGAGGAACCCACGCAGCCATTGAAGACGAAGGGAGTGTCACCGCTGTGTCTGACACTTCATCCAAATACCCACTTGCCCGCAAGTCGAGGCCTTCCAAGCCGTCGAAGGTCACACATTCACATTGCATCCAGGCTGCCCAAGTCTGCGCAGCAACAGCATTCGCAAGCTGCTTCACACACACGATTTCCTGGAAGCCAGGGGTAACAAAGATACTGAAGGGATCCCGCGCACCATCGTTCGCTGAAGCCATCGTTCTCCGTTTCCTTTCAGGTCCAGTGGGTGATATAGTAAAGGTGGAGGCGGGGCGCCGCACACACGCACTTTGTTGGGCTCAACAGACTTAGTATCCAATGTAGTCCGAGGTGGTTCTTCTGCATCTGCACCACTCGACGACCGCAGAACCGCAAGTCTCCACCGATACTTTGATAGGTGGTGGCTGGCTGATTCTACCGGATACTTTGATAGCTGGCTGGCTGATTCCGACGGATACTTTTGGTGGCTGAATGCGCCAGCCGCCGGAAACTTTGCTGGCTGGCTGGCTGATTCCGACGGATACGTTGAGAAGTAGCTGGCTGGCTGGCTGATTCCGCCAAGTACCCGGAACGCAGGGTCAATAGAACTTTTGACATACTAGTAGCTTCTAACAAACACCTTTGGTGCAAAATTGCTCGAAGGAACAAAGGTCCTTGTAAGTCCTTGTGGTAGCATGCAGGTCCTTTTAACTTTCAAGGCTGCAGTGCGGATGGACCACAAATTGTTCAATCGACGGCCATTGAACAGGAGATTGATAGCGAAGACTCTCTTTTGGTTTTTGTCCTCAACAAAACTGTGTACCCAGGGACGTCTTATGACACTATTTAAATGCCTACACCTTCCTTATGGGGATGTTTCGAAGGACACATAATTCTTGGGCGGCGGAAATTCCTCTAGTGCGGCACTTGGTTGATTTTGGATAGGCTGGGGAAAATGACGTACAGTGACAGTGACACCTTCCGAAACGAAAACGGCACCGAGAAAACATCACATGTTTTTGTTGTGTTTTACCATGTTTTACACGTTTTGTTGCACTATTCAAAGTCTAGAGTGGCAGGTGAACCCATGAAGTGGCGTTGTCTTCAGAAAGGGACTATACAACTACATCAAGCGACTGAAATTAGTTGAGCTTCACAAAACAAAGCTCAATTTACATACCCGGGCATAAAATTGTACAATATATCGATCATATCCAGTATAGAGGATCACTCACCTCAAATCACCTTGTCACCTTCCCGGCCAAGAGGCCAGCTGCTTTTCAAAGAGCAAAGGAATGTCCAGCACGCACAGGAGCTGCCGGGGTCAAGAAACAACGACTCTATTCCGGACCGGGAATTGGCGGAAAGTGAGTGAAACAATTGAACACGGCAACATCAAGAAGTCCAGTTGCATGCTTTGGTTTTGGTGTCATTGGGTGTACTCACTGTGTCAGCCTACTCCGATCAGTTTCCTGAATAAAAACACAAGTCATCGTGAGCAATTCTACAATTGGAGGGTTCACTTAGTCTTTCAACTCCTTTATGTTTCGTTGGGATTTGCCAGTGCCCCCCTCCAGCATGACAAGTTTCTGACAGGTTGAACGGTTGAATCACCCAAAAAGGTTCCTTCCTGGGAAGGTGAATGGCTTCTCGCATTTTTGACCTTGCTCTGTGTCCCCCTTCTTCCCCCAAGATTCGCAGGTGTTCAACCCAGGATTTACTCTTTGGAACGTAGCTGGGCTGCGTACTGTAGACTGTTGACTAATAAGCCCCCATATGAAGAGGTCTTTCAATCCAAATGGAGGAATTGGTTCCTCAAGCATCCACGCTCGTTTAAAAAAAATAGAAAAACCGATCGAAGCAACATCGATTGACTTCTGGGACTCGTTCCCACGAACCTCCGGGGACTCTTCACCGCCTCTTCGCCCCTCCCGCCTCCCCGCGCCGCTGGGCGTCATGGATGAAGCGATCCCTCGAGGCCTCCACCAAGGGGTGCACGATGGCCTCCACCGAGACAGCGGCACCGTTCGACGGAGGGCAAAACCCGGGCGGGTGGGGGGGTTAGATGAGTGCGTGGCGGGGGTGGTTCGGCCGGCTCGGCACAGATGGTGGGTGAACTCGGTGATGGCAACAGGAGGATCACATTTGGGGGGAAAGTACCGAATCTAAATGCTGAATCAACTGTTTGACCAGCTCATGAGGTTCAAAGAGGTTGCATCGCTTTGTGGTAAACATGTATGTGTGGAAAGCTGTCAAAATCATGCTTCTCGGGAAGAGACCAGCAATTCCAACAAGAAGCAACTGGGCATGATTGAAGATGCAAGTGACAGGTCCTGAATGTGCTCCCAAACGCAAAAGAAAGAGAAGATTGAAGAGGTTTAGTAATTACTAATTAACCTGCCCACACAGCCCCCAACAAACTACACGTTGCAAGCACCTAATAAATATCTGATGTTCAAACTCCCTGGCCTCTGGGTCGCTTGCGGCTTCAGCGTCCCTTCTACCCGACCCCCACCATTCAGCAGTTCCAAAAGACTTGGAGTCAGAATGAGTCCTGTCACCACCCATGAACGGTCTTGGTCTTCGCAGTTCCGATTCCAGTGATATATTCACTAATGCAGGTATCCTTTATTATGGGTCGGCGAAGGTCGGTGTGCCCGGCAACCAGACTAAGGGCCTCCATGCAGGACCACCACGCCCAAAACGCCCACGGGGCGGCCTCTAACTGCTTGAGGCGTTCAGAATTCGCCTCGCCCACCACGAGCTTCGACAACGCCCCACGATCAATGCCACCCTCCTGCCATGCTGCAGTGGTCGTCTTCGCGCGGGAGGGAAGGCTTCGGGGTGGCGACGCAGGACGGGCCGGCCAATGAGTCCACATAGAAGAGGTACGGTCTTTCAAAGCAATTCCTACATATTCCTACCAAACTGGACTAATTCGAAGGTCAACCGTTGTTGTTTCATGGTGGTTTGGTTTTGTGATGCTTTTGTGGGGGACAACAGCAAGCAGGGATATCATGAGTATCTCAGAACGGTTTGACATTCGAAGCAATAAACCTTCTCAGATTCTGACACAGTATGCCATTGCATCGAGCTTTTTGTCCGGAGCATTCAACCAAAGGTTCACCAACATTCAACCACCAAACCGGCTGATGCTTGCAAACAAGCCATGGGATCAAACAATTCTGCACAAGATGCTGGGAACCCCTCAAAAGGAAGGGCCACAACTCTCGCTTCAAGAAATTGACACCTTGAAGCTTTCGCTGTCGGCGGTAGGTTTTCTCTCTGGTTCTTCTCTCCAAGCTTTCTGACATCAAAATCCTAAACCTGCCAACATCTTCTTTGATCGGTATGTGATCACTTTAGCCACTCTGAGCGCTCTGAGACATAATTCCACCTGGAAGGGTTCACTAGAAGGTATATACGCAAAAAACAACTCTGGGGGGGACATTCTTCCAAGCGTAACTGGACCCTGAACTGCAAGACGAATAAACAAATGGCTCCTCATTCAAGACTTGGCTTCCAAAAGCCTCGCGATTTCAGCAGTGAACGCTCGCAGTCGATAGACCTGAACGACGGATTGGCTTTTGGGCCCTTGTAGAATCTTGTAGAGAAGTACAGTAATTGGTCGATGACTTCCACTGCTACCAGCCTGCATATGGTGTCATCTGCTTTGCCTTGTGTCAACTATTACGCCCACCTGAGCTGGGCAAAAAAAAACCTCAGTCTCCTGGCGGCGACGTTGACATGGAAAAACCACCTTGCCATCTGCAACTGCTGAATCTTTGTCAGCTCAAAATTCCAACATGACCTGCACCGTTTGACTTCGACCAAACTGGATTTCTACTGCGGTTCAATAAATCCCGCACCCGTCTGAATCGCCTACAGTGGTTTTCCTGATCGATGTCACGATGCGGTGCAATGTGGTGCAAAGTCTCAAAAGGTTTCTGAATTTATCTTGTGTCCCAAGCGACAACTTAAGAAATCGTGTCTTCTTTGTGTCTGCTTGGCACATGTTGCCCTATAGCGAATTTCCCGTTGACCAACGCCCATGCAAAACCTCACCATGTGCCGATTGGGTGTCGAAAACATACGGTCTAACTCTCCCGAACTGGCATAACTTCTGCCTAACCTAACTAGCTGTTATACGTTCCCAAACTTGTGAATCGTGAACTTCATCTTAGAACTTATCTGTTCGAGTTTCCCACCACATGCCGACCAGCGCCTCCTTCAGTGGCAGGACGGCCTCTCCTCCCGGCCTGGGTGAAACGCGCCCGGAGGGCCTTGGACCGACTTGACTGATCCAAATCGCGTCCTTGGCGATTGTGATCATTAGGACCATATCCACACATGGGACTTGACTGGTCAGCCGCGGATACTGTACTTCAATTCCAGTGAAACATATCACATCTCGGTGAGATGGTTATGATGTTTCGCTGGCAAAATACGGATGATGCGCCAAAAAAGCGGCACCCGCTTCAAACACGGCACCAAGCGTATAGGATGTTGCCCGGCTCCAACTTGAAAGGACTTCGGGACTTGGTGATGAACCGTTTGATCAAACACGCGGACCACCCTCATTGTTATCGAGGACATGGTGACATGGTCACGGGTATGTTTTCGTTCATGGCATATCATATTGATGTAATAATGACGTAGTATATTTGTGCATGGTCTTTGCATGGTTTGATATGGGCTGATCCTGAATATTGGCGTGGTGATCCTAACCTTTGCCGTGGTCCCAACTCAGGGCAGGGGGAAACCAGCAGCACCCCAGCAGCAGCCCAGCAGCAAACCACCAGCACACTAGCAACAGCCCAGCAGCAAAACAGCAGCAAAGCAAAACCAGGAGAACAGCAGCAAAGCAACAGCACGGCAGCAATCCAACAGCAACAGCAGCAGCAGCAGCTTTAGATCAGCACTGTGGGTTTTTGTGTATACATCGGTAAAGGAGGTGTCTGAAGAAAACATTGTCAAACCACGCAACGATGACATCTGACGGAAACCTTTGTTTCAATACTCTTTCATGTTTCTTTGGGTCATGTTGGGTCAAGGATGACATCTGCATCATCTGAAGTTAGACAGCTTGCACAACATGATCTCCCATGTGTCCCCTCTGGGAGTTGAACCCCTCAAGGGGTCTGTTAGCTGGAAAGAGCTGGAAACAGCTAGCGCGCTCATATTCAGGGGTCGATTCAACTCACACTGAATTGTATAATTGTATGTGTGTGTGTGCAGATAACCACCCGGTGGAGAAAGTATTGCAAAAGGAACCTGTAAACAATGGGATGTCCAACCTCGTCTCTCTATGACATGTAAACACGCGTAAATTACTGATCTACTACTTACTATAATGAGATGACCAACCTGAAACAAAACAAACAATCAAGTGTCTCTATGTGAACTTACATCTGCGATTTCTTTGTCACAAGCAAACATTTGCTCCATGGTCAGATCCAATCTGGTTCACCTGTTCATGCCATGAACAGTCCCAGCACATCCGTCACCAGATCTGGATTGATTGTGCTCTGAGCCATACACCAACAAATTCCTGAGCTTCAGGAACCTCGTAGGGGAAGCTCAAAGGACCCAAGCAGTTGACACTCCGGCGCCAGTTGACACTCTGAAACCTCCTCGTGTGAACATCTTTCTGTTCACCAACAATCTCCCATATAGGTGACCGTCAAGTTTCGCTTCCCCTTGGCGAACACAATCTTCGAGGACGCCACATCTGTCTGGAAGCGCATGCGGACGCACATCCTGCGGATCGTCGCATCGATTTCTCGGCAACCATCCGTCATCCATCTCCACAAAGACCTGATCTTTTGAATCTTCGCCACCAGAAACTTTGAGGAAGTGCCCATCAGCCTTGGAGCTGATGCACGGCCCACCTCTTTGGCCTCGCGCCCAGAGGCCCGACTTTGCCCAGCGAAGCCCAGCAGCTCTGCCACAGCTGATCCAACACGCCACAGCTGCCGGGCGAGGGTCCAATCCAGCCGCTGTAGAGGACTGAAGGAACTCCGGCTCTACAGCTTCGCGCGTTCGGCGCGAAGCAGATCAAGCGAAGCAAGCCTCCGCCCTGAAACCCACAACTGGTTCGCGTTCGCTTCGGCGCAATCTGTAAAGCGAAGCCCCAAAAACACTTAACACGTCAAGTCGCTGCTGAAGAAACAGTTTTTGTTCATTTTTGTTCCATCGTGCTGCCCCCTAAACCTCGGGAGCATTTGCACAAGCCAAACTTCTTCAATCTGTCACTAACAAGTGAAGCCAGTAGCGGGGACACTACATGCGGGCGGGGACCAGTCCATCTAGGGCTTCCTTCTGAGGTGAGCTTTCGCTGCAGCTCCACGCATGCTGACTTGGTGAATTTCCAGCGTTGCATTTGTTGGTGCGACACGGACATGCAAAGACTCAGCTGATTTCATCGTTATCGGAATCGCTCCCTGAGCTTCTGATGTCAGTTTCCAGGGAATCTTGCCCACTTTCGACCAATTTTCCTCAACCCCCGGACCCTTCAGGCCTATCTCGGCATCTGCCACCCTATTTGGGGGGTCTACCAGTGGCACCTCCCTGGCCCTGTGTCTCGGTGTCTCTGGGATCTCGAACGCGTATAACCGGTGCACCGTGGCGTCCGCATCATCCAGCGGGATCTGCATCTCCTGTATGGCCGGGCCGGGCTGAGCTGCTTCGACAGCATTGATGATAGCTCCGGTTGGCTTGTTCGGCAAGGACCACACTGTCTCATTGTTGCCACTGTGGCTCCATAGATTCTTGAAAGATCCGTCGTGATCCGTCTCCCAATTCCACTGGTGGAGCAGGAAAACAACTTGCAACGCCTCCAATTCTCCACATGTCCGACCTTCCTATCTTGGAACATCTAAGGAATTGGCATCCTCCCAATTAAGTTGCCCAACACCTCGCGCACGGAGCGAGACTTAAAAGCGGTAGCTTCAAACCGCCTGAAGCAAAGTCAAAAAGGTCTTTAAGGCAGGTTGAAACCTCCAATCAAGTATAGTCATACGGATGTCATTCGATGTCATACATGCCAGGTAAAAGTTTATATAGGTCTACACACATCATATCTTCTAACCACACAACACATCCACCAAGCGCTCGTTGTCTGCTGGGAACGTCCCGTTCTCACCTGTAGCCACTTGCTCACGGTGCTCTTCCCCATGCCGATGCTGCCGGTCAGGCCTCAGGCGACATGGAGAGCCCCAGACCGAAGCGCAGAAGATCCACGAGGCGGGTTTGGGGGGAAGCGGCGGCATCAAGAATTCGGGGTCGTTCAGTGGTATGTTTTTTGGGGGGACATCGAAAAGCAAGAACATGCACCATGCACATCGTTTTGGGAGACATGTGACATGTGGTTTTGATGTTTTGGTATGTTTTGGGTGTGTTTTTGGTCACCTGAGAAGACATGGGAGACATTTAAGTGTTTTTCCATGTTCCAACTCTTTCAGCCAATCCTTGCAACGGTGAACCCAAAACGCGCTCAGCCGCAAGCTGGCCGGCCATTCATTCCCCGTGCAACTCCAAGGGTCGGGTGCGCTGTGGAAGGCGGTGCTGGACGGAATCCGATTCGGATCCAAAAGCAACACATACCCTCGGGCTCCAAGTACCTTCTGAGAAGGTGTTTGGGTTGGGTTTGGAGGGTCCAAACACCTTCTGAGGAGGTACTTGGAGCCCTAGGGATGTGGAATAAACATGGATATGATCACATCAAGGAGCAACATGAGTTGGCCGTGGTTTGAAATCGTGGTTTTCGTTGTGAGTGGATGGTTTTTCCATCCACAGATTCGGAACCATGTTCGAGTCCACACTGCCAGGAGAAGAACCATGAAAAGGCACCACGGCCGGTCCCCAGCGACCGGTCGCGGTCCCAAGCGGACCCTCCGACGGACTTCTTGGGCATCGGCCTACGACTAAGGTATCTCCCAAGGACCTGGAGATGAAGCAGGGGAGCTGAGCGAAAACCAAAGAATTCGTGCTAAACAAAAGGCCAAAGATTTGGGTGTGTGCATTAAAAAAAAGGAGTAGAGAGACCTCCCAGTTCGACCCCCTGGAAGAAGGGAATGCACTTAATATAGCCTCATTGGTTGGGGGTCTCCCATCGTTGGAATACTGTGTCTTGTTAAAAACAATGCACAGATTTGGTGCCTCATCGCCACGGATTGGTCATTTCTACTTGGAACGTGCAGTTTGGCCAACTTGGATCAGTCTAGCGCCATAATATTGCCTGAGAGGGGAGATATGTTTAGTAACATGTTTTTCAGGGGGTGGGTTTTTTCAACCACCTTCCACATCCTTCGAGCTGCTGGCGCCGAAGACGACCGACCGCCCGCGCTCTTACCGAACGGACCGTCCCGGCGCCCCCGCCTCCGACGTCGTGCCTCGGCGAAGGCGATGGTTGGGAATGGTGGGTACCCAAAACGGTGCGCGCACCGCTGTGCCTCTGTGTAAACCTGTTTTGTGGTTGTGTGATCTGAATGTCAACTGTGATGATGACGATGATGATGACGATAGTGACACGAATGATGTTGATGATGATAATGATACATGAGCAAAAACAAATGATCCGGAATGTGCTGTCAATGATTATTAGTGTTGGTGATGATCGTAAAGATGACAGCTCGACAGTTGAATGGTGGCCGTTCTCAAAGGAGAAACCTTAGCAGGTGCTTTCAGAAAACATCATCCGAACTATGCCACAAACACCAAAACAAACTGCAAACGCAAAAACAGAAGCACCAAACCACAAGCATCAAAGCCAAAAAAACAATCACAAACACCAAAGCACAAACACCAAACCACAAAAACTAAACAGCAAACCACAAACACCAAACACCACACCACAAACACCAAGCCACAAACACCACACCACAAGCACCAAACCACAAACACCAAGCCCCA
>CAXAMN010024173.1:418640-437949 GCA_963970005.1 Durusdinium trenchii
ACCACACCACAAGCACCAAACCACAAACACCAAGCCCCAAACACCAAACACACACACACCAAACCACAAAACAACACCAAACCACTAAACAACATGTGGCAGGGCAGGACGCGTTCGATGATCTCTGGTCGCTGCTCCTCTTCAAAAGACGTGTAATGGATACCGGTGCACTCTGGCGTGACAGGCTCCAGGCTGCTTTTGTATAGCTCTACGTCTCTATGGTTACTCCATGAAACGCGCGTCGCCCCTTGGCGCGGACAGCGCAGGCCAAAGCGTTTGTCGCGAGAAGCTCGCCAGGGCGCGTGGGGATGATCTCCGTGCTCGCGTGGAAGCGTGAACATGCGTGTGCCCGTGTAGGGCGGCGACTCATCTTCCGAAGAGTCCATGGAGAATCCCAAGGTTGAGATCACAGAGAAGAAGCAGGCTATGGGGTCTTCATCTATGGCGGCTGGAGCCTCGAAATCTAAGACCGCTTGGCAACTGTGACGCTACCCCACCTTGCAGCAGCGAAGGAAGGTCTGCCAACCAAGGTGCCACCAATAAAATTGTGATGATTTCACGTGGAGCACCAAAGACATCACGTGGTTTTGCACATGACTGGCACGTGCAAGTCGACGCCCTGGCATCTTAGCGTCGAAAACACAAAAAGAACAAACATACCGCAAACACCAAGCCACGCCTTGCCAAACCACAAACCAATGTCGCCAGGGTGGCCAGAAAGCACAGCAGGCGAGGATGTAATATCATGATGAGAGGAAGGTGATGAGTATGGCAACACCACGAACGTCATTTCGCCACACGGTGGGCTTCACAGACTGGAAAAACAACACCGACCCTCGTGGGCTCCCCAAGCCGCATTTACATCAGAATGGTTTCCTTCATGCTTTCAACAGACACAAGGGGCTTTGCCGCAAATCGTACCCTTTTGAAGGTGCTGAACAAGAAAAGGGTCTCAGGACCTCTTGCTACGGCCTCAAAGGATAAGGATGAACGGGTATTTTGATTGTACCACCGGAGTCCTAATGCCCATACAAAGCTTAAAGTTTGGAGAGAATCTCAAATACAAACATCATGGTAGTACGACCACTACCCTGTGAGGGATACAGGCACATGGGTGAGGACAAAATAACTTGCGATGACACGCGACTGCGACAACGGAAAACATGTTAGTCTTCTCTTAATTGCCGTTCCCTCTCGTCGTTGTCAGGACCAGCCCAATGGAGGTGTTCCAAGTAACCCTTGACAAAATCAATGGACTCAAACGCATGCATAGTATGTCCACTCTGAAGCATATTTATGGTTTGGTACCATCTTGAACTGGTGCCCTACCAGCCCCGAACCAGGACCCACAAGGCCGCTTTGGTGCCAGGCCTTTTCAGACGCCATGGCGCTTAAGGCTTAAGCAGCGGCTTGGGTGTGTTCTTTCCCGCTTTCGGGCCCCGTGGATGGGCCAGCATGTGACACGTGTGATGGGCTGCACGTGTGAGTGTTGTTTTTGCCAGGCCATCTGGGAGCAGTTGCTCAAAGATTTGGGCAATTCTGTATTGGATCCAGGATGGTTGTCAGGGTATGTTGCAATTGTTCCCTATTTCAACACCCCGTGAGGGTGGAAACCCCAGATCTGCTTCGGAGTCAGTGTGTAGGTTTGTATGGTGAGGCCTTGTTGTGGGCGACTGGCTTGGGCATCTTCTCTATTTGAGAACATAGAGGTTCAACTTTCCCGGCAAAGGCTGAACTTGGTGCTCCCCACAGGTGACTTGGTCAATCTAGTTTTGTCGATTCCACACTTGGAAACGCCTTCCAGATCACTCACCTTCCAAACTTCAGTTTGAGCTGCACATTGGCTGGCACATGCTGGCACACAAACACTTGACAAGAATCCATGGCGCTACGGATAATTCCGGACTTTCAGTCTTGCAACCATAGTGTGGCGTGCAGGGTCCTTGGAGATCTCTGAATGAACAAACATGAGAAGACACATTTGGCTTCTAAAAAAAAGGCCAATGACATCCAATGACTGGGGCCTTGGGTCCCTATAGTCATCGGTCTATCAAACCATGTCAAAGCAATCTGTCCCTTTAGGATTGTGGGGTCCATGGGGTCCATATGGCGGGCCAAAACCCGGAGTTGCCAAACCAGGGTATTCTGTTCATTCTTGGTGGTCAACCAAGGTGTCCCATGTCTTGACTCACACCCATCTGGGGTCCATGACGGCATCTCCAAGAATTCCGAACTTCGACTCCGAACTGCGAAACCTTCGGACGACGGAAACGACACACACACACACACACTGCTGTCATAACCGGTAGAACCAACAGTGAAGAACATGGGTGTGTATCAAAATAGGGAACACCCCCAAGATTCCCTGGAAGAAGGGAAATAGACCAAAACCCGTTGGGGGCCGGGGTCTTCCTATTAGAATACACGCCCACATGAACACAGCTACGACATGAACACAGCTCCGTTTCAAAGGCACAGCTCCGTTTCGAAGGCACTATAGACTATGTAGTAGGTTAAGTTCATCTAGATAGGTTCAAGATGGTTCAAGGTTTGCTTGCGAGGTGTAAGCAAATGACCGCAATCTGACGACAACACAAACCCAAGTATGGGATCCCTGATCACACCTGGCGAACATGACTACTTATTTTCTTCAGTGAGCCCCAAACCATCGCGGGCAGCTCAGGGGCTTGACTTGCCACGAAATGAACAGAGTGCCCGATCGCCGCGATCACCTCCCGCTCTCTATATAAGCTCCCAAACCTCGTGGGTGGGTCGCACTATGTCGTTGTAGAATCAAGGACAACCCCCTCCCACGCTCCTTTTCCAAGCTGAAAATCGATCAAACTGATTGGATCTAACGGTGCGTTGATTGGGTACGATCGAAGAAGGGAACCACCTGGTTCCAGCTCATGTTGTCTTGTTTCTACAGGTGCTTTGGTGTTGACATCGAAAGGACACAAGAACAAACACAAACCACAACAACAACAACAACATCATCATCATCATCATCACCAACACACACACACACGCAAAAACAAACAAACAAACAAACAAACGAACAAACATATTCTACCGGAACAAAACCTTTAGGTGACCAGCAGTTAGGGCTTTTGACCGGCATAAATCCCTGGTCTCCCGACATGAAAACATAAAGACTCAATCAGAAGGGATCAGCATTCGCCATCCACCATGAACTCAGCAAAGCAACAGCTAAGCCTGTCGGGGGAAACGAGGCGAAGCAAGACCTTTTTTTGAACCTGGCAATGCCTGGCAATGGCAACCCCAAAAACAATCAATTGGGCGGAACAGCAGTGGGGCCCCAGCTGGAACATGCTGTACTCATAACTTCATAACTACTTTACATTCATACCGACCCAATTGAAAAATACTGTATAATTATATTATAATATAGAGCAAATTCGGTGGTGGCAGCATGTCTTGGAAACCGCCTCAAGTTCAAACGGCCACGAAGAAACCTCTCTCTCACCGGGGATGGGTCGCCCACCTAGAGCCGACCAGTCCACCGATGTGCACCATGTGCTGCGAAGGACCGACACCAGGTAAGGTCAACCAGTCGGATCCTGCGACCCATGGCGCCATGGTGGTCAAGACCTGCCAAATGGATCCCTGGAATAGAAATTGAAAGGATCACATCTTCTTCCACCTGTTCTTTTGGAACCGGAACACCGCATTCTCGAAAAGGTTGGACAGGTTATCCACGTACTTCCTGGGTGGTATGAAGCAGCAATTTGTAGTGTTCTCTCCTTCTACCAGTATCAGTGCACCAACACAACATCCATCTAATTGCAAAGCTCAATCTCAGAAATGTCCCCAAACAACCCGAACAAAAAAGTGAGAGTGATTGAAAGTGCCTTAACTCGCTGGTATTCCTTGGATATCATTGGATCCTCTGGTAGATGCACCAGGAGGACAAGTCCCCTGTCATCAATCGGCCAATCACCACACCCCCACTTCAAGCAATTCCACGCATTCGCTTTCGCTGGTTCGCATAGACACCCCGATGGATCACTGCAGTCCGCCTCTGGAAGAATGGATTACTGGTCTGCTGTGCATGGCATGAAGACTCTTGAGGAGGACATCCTCTTCATATGGGGGTTGATTTGAATCAAGAGTCTGCATGATGCTCCCGGCGTCTTGGCTCTGAGTAGGATGGAATCTACCAAAGCGTCCGCAAGGCGCCTCGTCGCTGGGTGAGTGGGGACACATTGCAACGTGGGTCAGAGCGAGACAAAGCCTAGTACTTGCAAGTGGAATACACATGACACTTGCGAGCATAAGGTTATATATGCAACCAAATGCAACCCAAGTCTTGCGGGTCGTCTCATGTGGTTTCTGTTTTCGTGTCTTTTGGCTGAACCAAACACCACGAGTCGGCCCAGCCACGCCCCGAACCGGGGAAGGATCCTAAAGGACCCCTCGGTTGCGGGTCACGGCAACTTACGTAGGTCACATCACAGTGGGTCCGGGGCCCCAAGGGCCAGCAAAAATGAATCGTTTAGTACAACCATGGTGAAGGTGGGGGAGGGCCATGCGACCTTCAAAACCAAAACTCTTGTGCAAGGCATTGACGGGGCAAGAAGAACGAGTCTGAGAAGACCGTCGGCGGCGATTGCATACAAGCGACATCAGTCATCAAACCTTGTACTCAACAGGGTTGAGGTCAGTAGCAAAGATTAGCTAAAAGCATGCGGGAACAACTCGGTTGCTTTGCCCTAATATCCGCGCACCACCACTCTTTTTCACACTGTCTGCGTTGAATGTCGGTCGTGGCTTGGCCTGGCGCAAGGTTTGTGATCCAAGTGAAATGAACTTGAGAAAGGAGGGGGTGAACGAAAGGTAGCAGGCAATCACAAGCAACCCTGGTAAAAGTCCACGACGGCGTGAACTGGCGCAGGGGGGATTTGATCCAGGGTGGGGGCCCCCTCCCCCCGGTGAACAGAATCAACTCTTACAGGACCAAATTCAATGCACAATCCAAACTCCTGATTGTAATACATCTTGCTAAAGCAAGGAGAACTCAAGTAGCTCAAGCTACCTTTCGTGATTTGTAATGATCCATGCTTACACTAAAATGAAGAATAAGAAAGCACATCTTTGGTATGAAGTCTTCGCCGAACAAAAGCTTCCTCCATCAGAAAAATCGTATTACAAACCTCTTTTTTGACAACCTACTCTGCGCTGAAAGCAAACACCATTTTTCGGACATCAGCCAGCAAAGATCGTGTCTCTTTCCTTTCTCCAAAGCTGCCCTTCTGAGCTTTCCAGCCATTCTGCCAAAGCAGCCTTCTTGGAAGAAGGCGCCGAATTGCGCATTTTTTGTTTTGACAATCGTACAGTCATTGGTGGTGGCTCAAGAATTTCTTTACCGACATATGGCTTCAATGCTTCAGAAATGGTGCTTGGCAAATCCACAGGGAGAGAATCATGCAGGCTCCGTCTCCGAGATTCGCGGATGTCCCGGGTCTTCAAACAGGAAGAGCCAACCCACTCGTCTGGAATAGCAACTTCCAGAATATCCATCGAGGCGTGGCCAAACAATCCATCATAGCACCGCCCCGCTTCTTGGGCAGCCACACGCATGGCCTGGATTTGTTGTACTGGCAGAGCTCTCTGGTTGCTAGACACCCGAATTTTAGCTTTCTCAAGAATCTGGCACACAATTTTGACGAGCAAGCGGTCTCGAGGAGATCCAAAGATGCAAGATACGCGAGCTTGCCTGGTAGGCAGAACAGACTGCGATATGTGGGCGCCTCTCTCTCTCTCTCTCTCTGTTTGTGTGTCTGCGGGCCGAGTGTGCGTGGAGGAGTATGTTCCCTACAAAAAGGAAAACCACGTTAATGGAAAAGTACTTAAACCTTCTCAGATGCTGCAGAAGGGCTTGGTCGATCAAAGGTTGAGGTGCATAATTTTGAGATGGGTTCCATGCTCCGTGCAACAAGCTTCCAACATGCTCGCATGGTTGTTCGGGAGGATCGAGCAAGCGGCAATGATGATGAATTCGAGCAGCATGCCACCCAATTTCTTTACTGCGATACTTCCCCACAGTGTTGTGCCCCATGGCAAAAAAACGGTGTTTATCCAGCGCGAGCGACACGGCCTGATGGTTGATTGCAAACTGTACTTCAACGACAAGAACGAGCTTGCGAGGTCGACCAGCATTGTTTGCCAGCGAAAGAATACTTCCCACAGAGATTGCTCGAGGGTCGTGCAGCACACGCTTTCTTCGGCGGAGATTGGTGCGACAGGTTGCCTCCACACAAAAATGTTGGAAGGACACCGTTCTCTTTATGTTCTTTATATAAATTATTGCAAAATAGACAAAACTACATTGGATCCGGCAAGACACAGGAAACAAAGAAGTGGCACTCACACTTAGCTCAGGTTGACTGGGAAAATCAAGGCTGTCGAATTTGCCCAGGAAAGC
The DNA here is from genome assembly GCA_963970005.1 of Durusdinium trenchii. Classification (NCBI taxonomy): domain Eukaryota; class Dinophyceae; order Suessiales; family Symbiodiniaceae; genus Durusdinium; species Durusdinium trenchii. The sequence continues at coordinate 425,086 of CAXAMN010024173.1, forward strand.
GGACACCAGCGTAGCAGTTCGGGTCGCATACAGACTGGATTTGAAAACAGCCTGGAAGCACTGCAACAAAGGGCTAAAGACCCAGCATGGAGACACCAAGCACATGGAGGGCGTGCTCCAGGCAGCAGCGGACAACAAGACATCTGCAGGGATACCCGAAGCATTCGATGTTGCATACTGCGTTTGGGCAACCATCCGCACCCGCTTCAAAAGCATGCCATACGACAAAATAAGTTCACCCCTTTTGCTCCAGGATCTGCGAATGCCAGGCCACAAGTTCCTGACAAGTGACAGAAATGATAGGTGTAGAAAACAAAAATCAATAAGCAAACGAACAAAAAACAAAAAAACAATGCTTTACAATGGTTATGTGTTTGGAAACAAACAAGCAAACAACAAACAAACAAACAAACAAACAAACAAACAAGGCTTTAAACTGGTTTGCGCTTAGCTTCTCATCTGGCCACGCACTGTGATCTAAAGTGCACTTGAGAGAGTCCACCAGTCTCATGAAAGCATCCACATGTCGGTTTAAAGGTTTATTGTGCAACAGGAAGTCCCAATCCCAAGCTTCACATGCGTCAGAGAGGAGACGCTGCATGTGCTCGTTCACGCCAGCATCGCCAAGAGCGGCTTTGATGTTTTCTTGCAAATTCTTCAGAAAGCCCAAAGATGACGTTAAAGAAGCTTGTATGTCTGCATGCTGCTGGTACACTGTGATAGGCACCTGGCACCCCTTTCTGCGAAACATGTCTGGTATGCCTGTTGGCTTTGGAGTAGGACACACCTGAAATCTTGGAGTTTGGGCCTCTGTAGCTGTATCTTGGCTGGTGCTTGCGATTGCAGCCCCATAAGCCACCCACACTGGAACAGGAATTTCGCGATGTCTTTTCCTCTTCCGGGAAGCTCTCACTACCGAAATCAAAGGCAATTCTTCTGGCTTGGCAGCGTTGTTCAAATGAGCTAATTTGCTCGCGCACTGGCAATGCGGGCTAAGACAAATGGAGCCCTGTTCCAATGGCAAATCTTGCTGTTGCAAGGCGCACTTGCCCAGCATGGGCGGGCTTTTGGTGACCAATCCAGGCAGGCGCAACCAAAACTCAAAAATCAGTCGAGCAGACGATTGGCTAGACCGCGCCACGATGAATCGAGCAACCTCTGCTCTTGACAAATGCGGGCGAAGCAGCGCAAGGATTGCAAGGAATTTGCTAGCCTCTTGGATACTGGCCACCATACGATCAATATTTTGCAACATGCGCATTTCGGCTTTGCGAAGGACCCACGGCTCGACCGCTTTCTGGGAGGCCAAAACATATGGTCGCACACAGCTCTCGAAGGCCGACTGGAAAACCAGAAGAAAAGCCACCTCGTGCAATCCATGATCAGCGTTTTACACAGATGGTCCAGTTGCTTCTCCGAAACGATACTCTACAACCATATTCAGTTCATGTTCATACATGCTGCTTTGAAAAGCAAAATTTACTCGTTACGCACAATGTCGCGCAACAAAATCTTGCTTGCAGCTTAGTTGCAAAAGACAAGGAACAAATTCGACGTCCAACTGACAGCAAAGTTGCCAGGGTCTGCTTTCCATGCCCTGACCTTTTCCACGCTATGCGGCCATGGAGGCCGAGGATGTAAGCTGGCAGATTTCGCGCAATGTTGCCTGGTACCTTGCTTAAGTGCCCCACTTTGCGCGTGCCGCCTGCACGCATGGTGCTTTGCGGTTTGTCCTGATCAACAGGAAGCAATTCGCCTACGGCTCTTAACAAGAGCTTGCCTTCTCCAATGCCAAACAATGAGTCAAGAGCTGCAGCAATGTCAAAAATTTCTTCTGCCGCGCTGCACTTTAATATGGACTTCCAGACTGCACGATCGACTTGGTGGAATCCTATCAGGCTCCAAATTGTGAAAGCAATCAGTGCGACACCTCATTTGTCTTTGCAAAAAAATGTCAAATACTATTGTCTACTCATTGCCAAGGTTCTGTCCCACGTAGTGCAATGAGACACTTCACCTGGATGAATTTCAGCCCAAATTTTCTCACAGGCTCCGCTCGAAGAATGTTGTGCGAGACGACCGCCTTGACATAAAGCACCATCGCCAGTCACGCAACACAATCTACCTTTCAAAGCTGCCATGCTCAAGGAAGCTGGGTGATTTTTCATGGTTTCCAGGGCCAAGTCCCTGACGCTGTCACCCGTATGCCCTTGCATGGACATGGTTGGGGCATCTAGAAATATGCTCTGTATTCGGTGCGTGTGTGCACTGATGCTGGCCACGCAGAGCACCAAGGTCGTTCCATGTCTCGCGAAAGTTCCAGTGCCTAATGAAACAGGGTCAAGCATGAGGCTCACGTCCGAACAAATACCGAGCCCTGGAAGTGCTAGAGATAGGTCTAGTCCGTCCAGGTGGCGCATCGATGTAGCGGCCAAGTGGATGACATTTGTGTAAAACTCCCGGCCACGACAAGTGGTCCCGAACATCCCAGGACAAAGATCTGCCAAACTGGCCATATCTCTTTCATATTCCAAGCCAGTACGGTTCTCAAAACAGCAATACAAGGCCCGTTGCACAACTCGCTCTAACAGCACTGATTCTGAATCCACTTCACTCTGGGGCTTCGATGCAGGGGCGTCACCGTCATGCAAGGAAGTCTTGTTTTTTCGCTGCCACCAATCTGATAGAGATTGCTTTTGTACTGGAACCCATTCGTTTTGCTTCAAGCCCTCGATCCAAGCTCGGACACTGTGCGGCGACACTGCCAGCAGCTGGCTGACAAAGGCCACTTGCAAAGAGCACCTGTTCATGCCCTTGATATTCGGCAAATAGCTTTGACAGGCTTTGAGAATTCTTTTGGGTACCCGAAAAACGTTGGTCCATGCATTTCCGATCAGGACCAAAGCTTGTTGACTGATGGGAGCAAAGGGACTAATCCAAGAACCAACGTTGCTGCCTGGAAGCCATTGCCCTGGCACACACCTGTCCTCAACCTCGCCTTGGATATCATCATCTGCGTGCAAAAAGACATCTGATGGGTCAATGCATGCAGGCAAATTGCCTTGCGCTTCCTAGAGGGGAGGGGCGATGTAATCGACATGGGAGGGGCAGTGTCTTCACTCAGGTCGTAAACATATACTTTCAGCGGGCTTCGATTCTTTCGGGCCTGTAACCCAAGGGTCCCTAAGTTCAAAAACTGGACACACTAAAACAACCTAACGTGAAGTCCTCAATAGAAAGAAAACCATCTCTGTCTCCATCTTCCTCTGCTATGAAATCAGATTGCAGAAACTGCTCATCAGGACCAGAACTCTCAGAACTGCTTGCAAGCGCAAGTGATTTTGCACTTTCAGCTGGGCTTAGGAAACCCGAACTTGAGTCATCATCCCCCATGCGCGCGCAGCCATGGCATTCGTGAAGGCTCAGTGGACAATGTGCACCGACGGAAAAACATACATCATACCTCCACAATAAGTTTGTGGGAATGCTTCACTAGGATAAAAACTGGGACTCTTCGCAAAACGAAAGAAATTCTTGAGTTCTGACATGCAGAAAGCGTGGGCATAATTTTTGTAGCACGCACTAATCAACGTGGCATCCGCAATCGTCGCACATGTCAAATGCTGCGTTCTGAAACAGGAGCCGGGGTTGCTCGCCCAACTGGAAAAATCCACAAGGCTGTCGACATCTTTGAACAAATTGGTCAACAAATCGCGAGTGGCGGGGCCTGGATACAAAGCTAGCACTCATACTCATGCTCTGCGAACCCCTAAGACTCCTCTAAGGTATGGTGTGGGACCCGTTCGCAAGTGCAATGTTCTGTACATAGCACAGACAATCCCAAAAGCTGGCGCCCAAGCTTTATGATGTTCACGCGCCTGTGGTTCAAGCTTGCTATTCAGGTAACGGGCGCGTCCTGCGCAAGAAGTGTCTCGACAACCACAAATGTTTGCGCAATTAGCAACCAAAAAGCATCTTAACAACACTTCGCACCAATGATTGTGCATCGGACAGGATATCTGTCTGTCTTGTGACAGCTACCAACATCACAGTAAAAGCCGGCCAACGCAAAATTTAAGCTCCTCCCGAAGAGATCTCCAAGGTCCATGGTGCATCAATTCCTGCCGACCAGGACAAAAACACAATGCCCCAAATGCATCTGGAGGGTAGTGCTAGAAACTGTTTTGGGGCATTGCAGCATCGACCTTACGAAGTGCTACTGAGTCTACTGCTTTTGTTGGCTCGGGAAAAGTTGCAGCAGCATCCACGACCGTCAGCCCAACGCTCTGTTAACCCTTGTGTGCCCGAAGCTTGCGAGTACAAAAAATATGGTGTCCATGAGACAAAGCAAATCACTAATTCAAGCACAACCACGGAAAATACTTTGTCTCGTTCCTCTTTTGCCACTAATTGCAGTACACCCACCACATCCCGTCTCATGGCCTCCCGTGACATGAGATGACCAGGAGCAAAACCTGCGTCAAACAGAGTAGAGATCTTCGGCCGTCTCACAAACCAGCTTTTCAATCTTTGTGGTATTTGGCGCCCTTGTAACTCGCAATGCCCCAGCTGCAGCTGAAAGGGTGATCAAAACAAGTGCTTGGGGCATTCCACTTGGAGAACCCGATCGAGAAACCCAACTGGGGAACCCTTCAAAACATGTTTCTGCATCTCTTTTTTGGATTTCACCCTGTTGAAATGCGTTCTCACGAGTTTCCACGATTGCTACTCTTGGATATGTGATATACATGGGGTTCAAACAATCGTAGGTCTACAAATGCCATGTCTCATTCTCCACCAGTGCTGTGGGTGCAAGGCTGCTTTAGAGACATAAAACACGCGCGAAGCCATCCACAAGGTAGAATCATTGAAAATGATCGAAGCCTTGCGGAAGATCATTGGCAGCAACGCGCTCGATCTTGATGTCGCTTCCTTTATTGCCACCAGCCAGCCAGGCTGCATACACGCACAAGTGCAAGTCCGAGAAGTAGCAATGCGGCTCATCCGGCAAGGACTTCACCTATCAGTCAGATGGTAGGCGTGTGTGATGCTTGCACAGTTTCTTCCCAATCTTGTGCATGAACTGTGTCTCAACTCTTAAAATAGTTGAATTCAAGCTAGGTGTACGTTGGACATAAACCGAAATCGTACGCACCACTCGCTTTTGTTTGAGAGGGCGCTTATGCTGGTAGTGCACCCAGGGATTGCAGCCAAATGAACAAAACTCAATTGCTGCGAGGAGGGGAATCACAAGTACAGCTTTAAACTGAACTGAAAAAAGAATGGCTATTCCAATCAAAACCTCAAACCACTACCCACCCAATTTGGTGGCCAGCCTTGGAAACGAGATTTTTGAGCAAAATCTTCGTGGCGAGCTCGTGTGCATTCTGCGGACTGAAGAAGACCCATTTGCCTGCAAGCGGACATGCCTCAGCCGCAGCGTCGCCCTCTTCCGAAATCTTGACGCTGATAGTAGAAAAGGAGAGGGTCGCTTCGCGCAAGATGTTGCGATCGAGTAGGCAGCAGAACTTGCAACCAGGCTTGAACTCCAACAGGCCTCGCTCGAACAACCGCTGCATGTCCACGTCCAACTGAAGAATCGCAAACTCCTTTGACCCAAGCAAGTGAGCTTCAGCCCCACTCATCCGCCTTGCCATCATCCCTTTCGATGGGATGACAGGATCGCTGGTGGCGTAGCCAAGGGAGCGCCGCGTAGTCTTGAATCTCTGATAGACAGCCTTGCGCAAAGAATCCAGATCATTGACAAACAATCACACTCGTTGAACCTTGCTTCAAGAAATCATGAACAAAACGGCTTTAATATAATTTGGCGCCCCTTGCCTCAAGAGGAGACTCGTGGAAATACAGCCACTGAACCTCGCCATGCTGCACCGCATACGACACATGGTCATTCCACTCTGACCGAGCAAACGCCGCAAAGCCTGATGTCATGACGGTGAATCAGACCGCTATCAACTTTCAACGCAAACAAGTCTTGAGCCAGCTTGCTTCAGTAGACAGCGTTCGCTGCTGTTGCATGTGTAGACTTGAGAGAGGAGGGGGTGAACGAAAGGTAGCAAGCAATCACAAGTAACCCTGGTAGAAGTCCATGACGGCGTGAACCGGCGCAGCGGGGATTTGATCCAGGGAAGGGGGGGGGCCCCCTCCCGACGAACAGAATCAACTCTTACAGGACCAAATTCAATGCACAATCCCAACTCCTGATTGTAAAACATTTTTGCTAAAGCAAGGAGAACTCAGGTAGCTCAAGCTACCTTTCGTGACATGATCCATGATCGTCACCCAAATGTAACAACCCTTCAAAACTCTCACAATGGCCACCTCGGAACCCCAGAACTAACAGTTGACTCCTAAAGCAACTTTCAGGCATGATTGGGAGCCCTCTCAAGTAAACTCAATTGGTCAATTGATGGATTTGTTGACTCACCATCTCTCATCCAACGTTTCCCTGCCTTGATCACGAGCACACTCTGGAACATGCTGGACGCATTGCGTTCAAGGCCCGAGTCGTATATAGTCCAACAGTGATTCTGGCATGTGCGGTACCGATGCTACTGGCATTGGCATATAAAATTATATCATATTGCATGTGGTCGCTAGGGTGCGATTTGGGCATGAAAGCGACAAACATGCAGAACATGCCACCCTGAGTCTCAAATTCAATGACATGAAAAGTTGCATTTTGTGGGAACCCAAGGATTTGCCAAGCTTGAGCTGACCTGCGTGATCGCAGGCATCTGATGCGTCTGATGCCGAGCGAATCACTGGAGAAGCAAGTTCGGTGAAGCAACAAAACTAAAAATGTTTTTGACAATTGCAAGAATGTTGTCACTGCTTTGCGCCCCCCATCCTGATGCGCATCCCCGAGTAATGCAAAAAATGCTGGACAAACGGGCCAAAAGCTCACAACCGCCAATGAAGTTGTGAGCCCAAAAAAACAAAACATGCGAGGCTCCAAAAGAAACAAACCTGGAAACTGAGAATGATTGTTGCAAGGCAAGGTCTCTGAAGGTCTCTGTGTGTGTGTGCGCGTGAAATTGAGAGAGCTTCCACAACAACATTTGCCCAAAAAGCTTCGAACATATTCGAACCCATTCATGGAGTAGCGTTTGTGCTCAAAAAACAACTCCAAATTTCCTGCGTGCTGTGAAAGGTTGTGGGAATGCCTGCCGCAACCCTGCTCAAGGGCCTTGAAAACGTTTCAAATTACTTAACCTACAAAAAAACAAATGCCACAACAGGAAATGTATATTTCCGGTAATCATTTCACATGCGTTGGAACATGTTTGTCACGTGTGACCCTTCCAGATCCACCGGGTAGAAAACGCGGTGCGACGCCATTACGCCATGTTTGAGATCTTCCCTATGGGCTGAGTTCTCTCAGGCAGCTGTGCCTGGCTCTCACGCAATCTGGGGCATCTCATGGCCTGGGGCATCGCCTGGAGCGGATGACGTCCGTTCCAAAGTCGGTTTGCCACTGCAGTTGATCCAACAAGGCACATATGCGACTTCGAAGCGTGATGGATTTCTGAGTTATCATCGCCGGACCCAGGCTAACTCTGTGATGAACCTTGAAGATAGTTTTCAAAAAAACAGGCAAAAGCATAACACAAACAAATGAAAAAGCAAAAGCAAAAACAAAGCAAATCCACAAAGCAGAAAACAATGAAAAAGCAAGCGCAACAAATAAAAAAGGAGTGAAAGCAACTTTCCGCTGCTTTTCACCTTTTTTTTGTTGCTGTGTGCTTGCCTCTGCTTCTTTTGCTTTTTTGCATGCCCGCATTTTTCCGCAAGTGCTTTTAGCACTTTGTTCGTTTTTTTCCCCACCGGTGAGGGTTGTTAGATTTTACGTCAGCCCCATCTCCTCCTCCTCCTCCGCCTCGTCCTCCTCCGCCAGACCTCAACCGCGACCATCCACGCCCAGTGTTCCCTGCCGGACCTCAACCGCGAGCTCCAGACCCAAGTGTTCCCTGCCGGACCTCAACCACGACCATCCGCGCCCAGTGTTCCCTGCCGGACCTCAACCGCGAGCTCCGGACCCAAGTGTTCCCCACCGGACCTCAACCGCGACCATCCACGCCCACAGTGTTCCCTGCCGGACCTCAACCGCGAGCTCCAGGCCCAAGTGTTCTCTGCCGGACCTCAACCATAGCACAACGCAACCACAAGCACAACCACAAACACAATCACAAACACAACCGCGAACACGTAATCACAAGCGCACAACCACAACCACAACCACAACACAACACAAAACCACAAACACAATTGCAAACACGTAACCACAAACACAATCACAAACAACACACTACAAACACAATCACAATCACAAACACGCAACCACCAACACAATCACAAACACGCCACCACAAACACACAACCACCAACACGCAACCACAAACACAATCACAAACACACAACCACAAGCACAACCACAAACACAATCACAGATGCAACCACAAACACACAACCACAAACATAAACACAATCACAAACACAACCACAAACGCAACCACAAACTTCAAACACACAACCACAAACACACAATCACAAACACACAATCACAAACACAACCATAAACACCCAACCACAAACACACAACCACAAACACAACCACGGCCACAATCACAAACACGCAATGACACGCACACAACCACACACACAACCACAGCCACAAGGACAAAAACGCAACCACAACCACAAAGACAATCACAAACGCAACCACAAACACACAACCACAAACACAATCACAAACACACAACAACAAACACGTAGTCACAAGCACACAACCGCAAACGCAACCAGAACACACTACTACAACAAGAACTCCTACTACTACTACTACGACGACTACTACTACTACTACCTCCGCTACTACCGCTACTACTACTACTACTACTACTACTACCACCACCACCACCACTGCCACTGCCACTCCTACTCCCACTACCACTACTCCTACTGCTAGTACTACTGCTGCTACCACTACCACTACCACTACCACTACTACTGCTACTACTGCTGCTACTACTACTACTACGACTACTCCGACTACTACTACTACTACCACTACCACTACTACTACTACTACTACTACTACTACTACTACTACTACTACTACTACTCTACTACCGGAAGTTTCCCAGGTTCGGGCCCCGAAGCTCGGGCCCGGAACTGTGTCCAACAGCAACTACACGACCACGACCACGACCACGACCACTCCTACTGCTACTGCTACTGCTACTCCTACTACTACTACAACTACTACTAGTACTACTACTACTACTCTACTACTTCTGCTCGGGCCCTGGAAGTTTCCCAGGTTCGGGCCCTGAAATACACAACGAGGGTGATGTCAACGTGGCTGTATTGAAATGTCATCGTGGGGATCACTCGAAGTAAAGTAACTTTTTGTGTTTGTTCGCTTATTTGTTCGATTGTTTTGGTGTGTTTTGCTTTTCATTTATATTATATATATATGCATGCTTTTCGCTTTTTGTTTTGTGTTTGTTTTCCGCTTTTTGATGTTCTAATATGCTGTGTGTTTTGTTTTTTTGGATTTGTTTATTTTTTTGTTGGTTTTGCTTGTTCATTTGTTTTTGCGTTTTGGAGTTGCTTTTGTTTAGCTTTTGCTTTTTCATTTGCTGTTTGTTTGATTTGTTTTTTATGTTTTTTTGCTTTTGCTTTTTCATTTGTGTGTTTTTCTTGTTTTCTTTATTTTTGGATTTGTTTTTGTGTTTTTGCTTTTTAATATAGTCTTAGTTGTTGTTTTTGTAATTTGTATGTTTTTTATTTGGAAAAACCATCAGAGTAGCCTACGTGGTTTTCTTAAATCTAGAGATGCGAGACTGGCAAACACACTGAACGTCAACGTGCAAGCCCCCTTTAGCTCCAAACATGCAAGTACAAATGATTGGGTGTCGGCACCTCTCTCCAAAGCATTCGAGAAAGGACTAAAAAGGGACCATACAACCCTCCACGGAACCAATGAGCATTCCTTCATTGTCCCCGTCGTTGATCATCGGCTGATCCTCTGAGATGCAGCATAGCAGCATTCTCCGATTCACGCAGGAGTGCACTCACCGATAATGGAACACATCCGCTCCGTGGACCCCAAGGCCAACAAAACCTGGTGACCTAGTTCCAACTGGACCTACCAACCTCCATTCCCAAGTTCTTCCACACAATTGAATGCTTTAGGATGTTTCAGGTCTCAAATGATCAATGACTTGCCGCGGAAGCTGGGACTGGTCCGTCGTCCATTTCGCACGAAGCACCCCACGTCGCTGCGCGCCACGTCGCACGAAGCGCCTCAGTGGCCATGATGCCCGTGCCCATTCTTCTGCGCGTGGAGGCACTCCCCGTACGCCTGGCACCAACGGTCTTGGCGAAGCAAAGACCCAAACAACGCCGAGAAATGGCACCTCTCACCAACAACGTCACGAAAATTCAAGGTGTCCCCCGGTGGCATTTTACGAACAGGGGGTGCCATCCACTTCCATGTGATGTGTAGAGTGTACATCGACCCGCAGCTCTTGACTCCAACCCCACCATCGGTTGGAATAGAACCCCCCATGACCCATGGATATACCATATCCGCATGATGGTCGCACGAGGTCTGTCTGTCAAATCAGTTTGAATTTGCGCATGGGACTTCCATACAAATGAAAAAAGCACAAATAATAGATAAATGATAGATCTATATACTATATATTCTATAATGTTCATAATAGATGTGAATAGTGGTATTCCAGTTCCATCGCTGGACGTCATGCTGTCAAAATCTGTCAAACGTCATCTCAATCTTATACCCTCCTCTACATCCAACCCAAGTGCCAAAGCACCAAGTGATGAACACACCAACCCACACATACACATTCAGCAGTAAGGAGGAACACCCCGGGTCCCATTCGAATTCCAACCCACCAGCAACTTGAGGCCCCACTTCTGAGGGCCTTTTTCATCTCGTACTGAAACTTGTAGGAATCATTATACCTCAGGCAGGCTGACAGCTTCTGAGAAGCCGACTGAGTTTCATAAACCTGAGTCCTCCAGTAATGCGCCAAACAGAAATGACCTGCTAAAACAGGCTAAAATGGGGAGGTATGAAGGTTTCGTTTCTCCTGTAGTCGGCTGTAGTTCAAGTTGGAGGTTTCACCTAACTGCCAACCAAGTCCTCTTCCCTATCAACACCAGCACAGTAGTGATCAACACCCATGAACAGGAGATCCAACACATGTTGATTCAAGAAACGACAACCCAGCACTCAGCACGGTTTATTGATACATAGGTGAATCATAGATTATTTAATATTGTTGTTCAACCTCGCATTGTTGAAGAAACATCCTGCGCCAATCAGAACACTTGGAGGGCAGGAATATTCTGCCTGCTGATGCGAGTGCTTTATTGTTTCAGCAACCGCACTGGCATGTAACATCTCACCATCCCGAAGTGGATCTTGAACATGCTTGAAACCCGACATGGTGACAAATCCTAATGATTGGCTTCATACTTCATACTGCCGTTTCCCTCCTTTGCCCCCCCCATAGACTTGGATGGATGTTATCAGGGTGCTTCATGATGTTTCAATGCTCCATACACCCAACTAACATCGACAAACCATTGGAATGCTGTAAGACTTTAAGTAGAGTGGTTTCAGAGTAGATGGCACAATGTTACCCCAAGTTTGGTGGTTGATATGGATGCCAATAACCTGAAACCTCTTGGGTGCCAGTGCCATTGAACCTCTGAAACCACTGTCACTTAACCCTCAAGGCAGCGTGCTCTGGGCCTGAAACCCGACATGCTCAGGCGCAGTTCGCACGCGTCAGCGCCACGCATGGCAGCTGGCGTTTCACTTTTTGCGGTTTTCTGGGCCTGCTTCTGCAAATAGCATCATTCCAAATCAAACATGGGCAAGCACCAAGCTGCGAACGTTGTGCCACCCATTGATTTAGAATGATGTATCGACGGAAGAGCCGGTTTTCCGGCTCAGCACTCCCATCTGGTAGATTCCGTAGTCATCGAACCCTCTTCGTGGAGTCGCTTCGAACGGTTCGCTTCAAACCGGTTCGTTGGTTCGAACCAGCGGTGATCGCGGTTCCCGCGTCGCGGAGGGGTCCCCCAAGGGGTCCAGCGTGACGACGCATTTCCGGTCTCATCGATCGTCCCCCCATCGGAACCAGCTCCCACATCGGAACTGTCCCAAGCTGCATGGTGTAAAAGAGGTTCAACTGGTTCTGCTCCTGACGACGGTCTCATGATGTGCAGCCAGCGGCGGCAGATGCGGTGGGGGAGAAGCACCCGCTGGGGCGCTGGGTCTGTAGGTCTTGGGTTTGAAGGAACCGCCGGGAACCAAACAAAAGAATCCTCCCCAGAATGGGGATTCACCACACCAGGGAAAAGAAACATCACCTATTCAAACAGCAAAGCAGTGAGTGGTGCCTGGGACAAACTATCTAGGTCTAGTTTCAATGCAGAACCCATGAAGTCCGTTTTTTGTGTGTAGTCAACCAGCTCGAACACGTCCTTTTCAGGGGCCGATGTCCCTTTCGGACGACAGGATGGGGCCTCACGATCAGAAACCGGAATCGGGGAATCGCGGGATCCAATCCCCACGGTTTCATCCACCAACCGCGACCGAAAAAAAAAATGCCATGGATGCGCCATGGATGGTGTTTCAACACCAATGGTCTGGCCGGGGAGGTCTGACATGTCGATCTTTTAGGCACCAACACAGAGTTGTTTGGAGGATTGCTTGGAGGGCAGTTGCTTGATGTGTCCCTATACAACAACAACAACAACAACAACAACAACAACAACAACAACAACAACAACAACAAC
>CAXAMN010024173.1:441878-457026 GCA_963970005.1 Durusdinium trenchii
GTGGTGGTGGTGGTGGTGGTGGTGGTGGTGGTGGTGGTGGTGGTGGTCCTGGTAATGACAATGGCGGTGGTGAGGTGGTGATGGTGATGGTTGCGGTGATGATGGTGGTGGTGATGGTGGTGACGTGGAAGCTAGGGCAGCTAGGGGGTCCATAGGCCCTATACCTACAAAATGCGATCCAAAGGATGTTGGCTAGGGCTGCCAAGCGCCCATAAGGGCTGCGGGTTTACTTTGGCAGGTGGCAAAGAAGTTTACAGGAGACTGCGAGACACTGACTAGAAGAACTCTAGGTCTCTTCAGATGTGCAAACTCTGAGATGGTGGATTTTGTGGCGAAACAATTCTGTCAGGAAGCAAACAAGTGGAGTGATTTTGTCATTGAACTCGAAGCAACAAAAACAGCAGCTCAGCATGTAGGTGGTGTATTGGCCCGCTTTGTGTACAAGGAGGCGTCTCAGGAGAACTCTACCATCACGATCCGACCCAATTCAATCTAAAAGCCCCACGAGAATGACCATGGCCAGGAAAGCTAAATGTGCCTCCATGTAATGCATTCTGAGACTCTTGCGCGCCTACACCTCCTAATTTTTTGACGCAATCCCGAGCAAGGAGCCGTCCAACAGCATCAAGTAACAGGGTATGTTACGGTATGTTTGGCATAATGAATCGAATGTGTCTACTTCTAGCATTCGTGTGTTTAAGCCGGCTCACAACATCTCTGAACTGGAGTTTATGACCTCGGGCAGTGGACCAAAACGCTGGCCGCTTGTACCCATTGGCTGCTGGAGCCGCGAGCGAACCGGGAAATGTAGAATACGGCTGAAAACATTAAAAAGACAGGGTTGTTCAAATGATATTGTTGAACATCACTTTTTGGAGTTGAAGCATTCAAAAAGTTCATGCACTTTTAGACTTAAAGATATTAATATATTAACGTTAAAGGAACTTTGAGTGGACACGCTCCAAAAATTGATGCATGTTAAAGGAACTTTGAATCTTCAGGATTCATGCAAAGAAATCCCCAATGCAACCACTTCTGCTTTTTTGTGAGGCAGCCCTGAAGAAGCAGTGAGGCACAACAACCCCCCAGCAACAATTAAGCACAAACAGAAATGGAAGTTCCATGTTAAAAAAAAACAAACAATCCTCTGAGTTGAGGTGCCCGACGCGTTTCCGAAAGAGCGCGTTTCCTACCCGGCAGCGTTTTTTCACAACTTAGACAATCCTTCTTAGAAGTTCCATGGTTTTGAAGTTCCAGTCGTCGAACATCCACGACGACCTTCCGGAGCGCCGGTTCCGGGTCCGGTTCGGGTCCGGAGGTCCGAGGCCCCTGGTGGTTCCTGAAGAACCATTGGGCCGAAAAACGTGTGGTGCGTCCGTTCCACGTTTGCCTTGGTGGTTTCAGGTTCGGTTCAAAAAATGGATTCATTTAGTATAATAGCTTTCTACCTTCACTTGGTTCATGCAATTTGTGTTTTTTTACATCATTATTTAGGGGGTAGGGCGGTGGTACAAATAATTTGGTAGTAAACTGCTTTTTGGAGTTGAAACACTGAGACATTCAATGCACTTAAGATTTCAAGCATTAAGAATGTTTAAAAAAAGTTGAAGTTGAAACACTAAGAACTTCGATGCACTTAAGATTTATAACTTTAAAATGCAAACAAACACAAATTGGAGTTGACAATTAATTGAATAAGATCGATGCACTTAAGGCTCTAAGACTGGCTTGGCACTTAAAGCGATAATAATTTAAGACATTGGAGTTGACAGGTGAACAAGATCGATGCACTTAAGACTTAAGACTTACTTACTGACACAGTCAGAAGTGCTTTCAGCAGATGTTTCCACCGCTTCTGATGGCTGCATCCCACAGCCAGGGCAGTGACCTGGAACCACTGGCGCGAGTTCGTGAACAAAAAGGAGAACACTCTGTCGGATAGAGATGCAGTGTGAGTATTCCTTCACTGTTTTTTGCAGTAATATATTAAGTCTCAAAGTGCATTGGCTTTCTGAATGCTTCAACTCACAGTTCTTTGAGCATTCTTAAATTCTTAAAGTACATCGGTGTTCCTATTCTTCAATCCGAATCCTTTAACGTTCTAAATATACTAAATCTTAAAGTGCATCAAGTTTTGGTGTGTTTCACGAAGTTCCCCACAAAAGTCAAGCTCATCGTGATCGCTGGGCTGCTGGACCACCTTCGCCCAGGCATGGCATCCAAACGGCAGCAACTTCCCTTCAGGCCATCCCAAGCTATGAAGCTGTTGGCGTAATCGTCTCTCCCCATAGTGACGTACTGCATGGCACCAGTCCTCATCTCCTAGTCCAGCGCCCAGCAACAATGTCTTGGCTCCCCGCTTGATCTGGGAGAGGGTGCCCTCAGCTCCGTTGGACTTCCAGGAGTCTACCTCCGTGAACGTCCTGAAGATTCCACGGTCAGGCATCCGAGCTTTGCACAAAGAGAAAGTCTTCATACATTCTTCAGCCAAAGCACTAGGCAGGACTAGGCATTCCTGCAGGTAGCGCCTGATGAAGATTGATGAAGGCCATCTGGCCAAAATGCAGAGATGCGGGCACCCGCCTGTGCCCTCTAGGACAAGGGCAGCTTCACCCAGGAATCCCTCCAAAAGCTCACTGGAAATATGTCTGCCCTCTCGCAGTAGTTGTCTTGCCATGTCTTGATGATCAGGAGAGGGTGAGAGGGCTGACATCAGTGTTGTGAGGGTAATGATACTGATGATGACCAGTGAGTGACCAGTGGTCACCCCTACAGTGATGACTAAACAGTAGGTTAGAGTCTATCATACGGCCTGGGACCCCCTAGGGCCTATCATACACTAGATTAGGGCTACCATAGGGCCTAGTACCCCCTCCTAGGATAGGGCCTACCAACACCTACCATATAGAGCCTAGGACCCCCCTAATATAGGGCCTACCATAGGGCCGCACCCTCCTAGGGTAGGGCCCATCATAGGGCCTAGCATGCCCTTGAATAGGGGCTATCAGAGGCCCTCTTCTAGCCTAGCTTAGGACCTGCACTTTCTGCATAGGGGCCTACCCTATGTGAATGTGGATAATCTCAGATAATAAATTGCACAATCGTTCACCAGTTGGGCCTTGCTACTGGCAAAATGGGAATGGGAATGCAAGACTCATAGTATCTCGGCATATCTCGGCCAACACCACAACTCGCCTGCAAAGCAGTAGCATTCTCCGGCACATACTCGCCTCAGTAACTCGCGGCGCACGGTTTCCACTGTGGTCAGTACCAGGTACCATTGACCTATGGGTCGCACACAACCCAGCAGTGCTGCATGCCTTCATATCCCCTCTATTCATCAACCAAACAGCACTTCAGTTGGGACCTGTGTGGGGGTCCGAACTCCGGAGCGACATTCCGTGCTGGAGCGACACTGGCAGAGTGCCCTCGTCTTGTTGCCGTTTCGGGCCGTTTCGGGTCTCTGACCCTTCTTCCGCACAGGGCCCCACAGTAAATGAGGTTGGTAGAACTTCTGGGGAGAAACCAGGTCAGAAAGACTCCCCCCACCAATGGTGAACTCCCTCTGATGGAGCATATACAGGTACAGGTAAAGGTAAAGGCATGCAAAGTGTTTTGAGAGTTGCAGGTTCTTTTAATATGTCTTTTGTCGGCAATAGTGCATCCAAACCAACGCCCTCACATCCCAGAATCCCATCCATCCCATCGTGAGAGCCCAGCTCAATAGTTGCGCGAAGAAGGTGATAAAGGCCATGGACATGTCATTGAAGTTGAAGATGTACCTCACTGCGTAGTTCGGCGCCTTACATCATGTTTTCTAGAAATAGATTACACTCCGACCTGTCATCTGATCTACAACAGATCTTGAGCTTATTTCTCCCTGAAACATCAAAGGAACTTCCAAAGTAGCAAGCATGTGATATCATGCAGGATTAATGGCCCAATATATATATATATATATAAAATACTATATGTCCTGTTGACCTTCTCTCGCGTGTACTCAAATGTACTCCACAATCCAGGGCACATGTTCGCTCCAACACCCTTTGACAGCTCGCGTGAGTAGATGCTGACGATGAACAGTGGCAATGAATGGGTTGGCGACCGATTCCCCATATCGGCCCGTTTTTTTCGAGCCATTGGAACAGCGCCTCACTCTTTATTGGGCATAGAAGCAAGTCAAACATGGTAGGAGTCTTGGCAAAAACTAGGTGTTATAACGAAGCCAAAGCTAGCAGTAAAAACCTATATTGGTTGACTTCGTGGCATTCAGCCCAGCGGTGGCTGAATGATCCCCAAAATGGATTTTCCCGGCAGAACAGGAACCAGTGACCTCGCACGAGACGTCTCGTGTGATTTGGAGCTAGAGCCTTCAACCACTCCTTTGAAGGGTCAGGATGTGGGGCTCTGCTGGAAGCATTTGGGTTTGGATGTATTGGAATAAGCATCTGTTCTCTTTCCGTATTTTATGTTGACCAACAACATCCTATAGAAACATCCGTTACGCCATAGTTCCACAGGGGCGCGCACCGGATGTTTTCCTTCGGGTTGTACACGCGACCGATGTGACGGCTTCGCTTCACCGTGCCACCTCAAGCAATGAACCTGAATGACCCACACATTCTAGTATATCAAGCAATGAACCTATTCAGTGCGATGAAATGTCCATGTCCATCCTGATTTGTTTTTCCCTGACACGAGTTTGAAGTTCTTGGATGCATTGGCAGCATGTACTCTTCTTTGGTTCCAGCCAAAGCAGTCACCAAGTATCACCAAGTTATATGATATATATTTTTATTTTATTTTTTTTTGTCTTCGCTCCTGCCCCCGTGGCGACTTGTGCCACAAACCTGGTGACTTAGTGCCCGAGGAGCAGGTGCTTCTTCCCATACTCAGTGTCCTGGAATTGTTCGACGTGCGTCGCACGACGGGACCGGCGTCCAAACGTTGAAGTAGTCAAAAAACAACCGTAAATCCAAGACTTGTCCTAAGCGCATGGCTAGAAGCTACTAGTAGCTAAGGGCATCGCTACTATAGAACAACAAGCATAACAAGGGCATCGAGGTCATTACTACTAGTAACAAGTTTTCTATTCGGTTTTGCCATAAGAAACCAGCTATACAGGCTTGGAATCCTGGACCCCATGAATGCCTGAAGGGATGAACTCATCTGTCCATTTTTATGGGTATGGGACCTAAGCATTTGGGAGCCAGGTATCCGGGTATGGATGCAGGTGCATGACCCACAATGCAGGTGCATGACCCACAACATCAAATCAATCGTCCACGCATTGGTTTCTTTGCTGCGACAGTTTGCCATGAAATGGCGTATAGCTGGGGTGATACGATCTCCGGACCGATGGCTCCTACCCCAGTTGATGGATCGACGTCTGGAAGACGGGAGACGCGAACGAAAAAAAGACGGGGACGAAGGTGGACCGCCCCGGACGAGCCAGGGTGGAGCTCGTGAAGCAGAACCGGGTCCAGGATTTTCCAGGTACCTCCGTCCTTCGGATGGTCGAACGGAGCTGAGTACGTACGAAACCAGAGAATGGTTGAACGGGGCAGAGAATGGTCCTGGACCCTATGGGGACAGACCTGTACGTCGAAGGAGCGTCCTTGAGAGCCTCTTTGCCTTCATAGAGAACCCCTCCGAAGAGGTTCCTCAGCGAGGGGTTAAGACGGTTCCGGAGAGGTTCCATGAATGAAAAGTGCGAAGGCATGAGCCTGTTCAATGTTCTATATCTACTTGAGGATTACGATGTGTAGAGTCAAGGTACTTTTTTCTTGCGGGGATTAGACATGACTGAATCACTGACTGATTGGACCGTAGTATGCTTGGAAAGTTTAAAAAAAGCACTCGGGGATCCAAAACCACAAAGCTAACATGGCTTCTGAATCCACTACAAAAAGTACACAAACAAACATCCAGGCTAGACTGGAGGGATTTCGATACATGTGTTTTCTGATGTGTTCTGATAGTTCAAAATGCAGTTCGAGATTCAGCCCAGCCATACAAGGTAATACAAGGTAGATGTGGAGTTTGTTCAGAAACTCTGACCTCTCCAATTGATGGGCTAGTTGCAAAACTAGACTGGATGAAAGCAAGCTTGCAGCAAGTGTGTCCTGAAACCATGTTTACCTCAGCAACGGAAATCCCGTTGCCTAGCATACCCGCACTTGGCATCGGATAGAGTTTCCTCTACCCTGCTTTGTGTCGCTTTGTGTACATTGGGCCGCACGAACGGGTTTGCTCGCTGAACGGGTTTGGTCGGACTGCGGATGAAGGACTGCGGCTCGACTCAAAGAGTCGGAACATCTGATCGAACTGATCCGCGCCACGATGGTCGATCGACGTTGGTCGTCGGACGTTCCGTGGCGACGGAACCCCGGCGGAATCGCACTCACTGCCTTGCGGTTTTCAAAACAAACAATCCTTCTGCTGCACTTGCGCATGTTTGCGAATGGAACAGTCATATGTTTAAGCTCACTCCTTTCGCACTCCTACTTGCTTGCCATCAGTTTTGAAGCAACATAGACAGGTGGTTGTACAGTCGTACGCGTGGTTTCCTGGTTTGAAGGGTACGTGAACCGTTCATTCAATCGACCAAATAGGCCCCCGAGTCTCTGCAAACGGTTCTCAGTGGGAAATCGATGGAAATAGTATACAGTGATTCTGCATGCAAAGCCAACCGTCCCTGTAAATCCAGTAAGATGTCCTTCCCTTCGTTTGTGACACTTGCATCATTAACACTTGTTGAGCATTGTTGAACTGAGTATGATTCCACGATTATGTATTAGATATGAACACAAAATCACACAATATAAGACAACTTAGAACTTAGGTTTTCTTGACTTCTCTCGAATCCGTCAAATCTCCTCCTTAAAACACATGTGATCCCTGCTTTACAGCCCAGGTGCATGCTGAAGACGGAGAAGAAGAAGAGCAACACACCCAGAAGTTGTAGGATGTCACCAGCCTAGTTCCGCTCACGGCCCCGCTCACGGCCACCGAACGGTTCACCCCAACTATGCTGGTGGATGCTGCTAGCAGCTAACAATTCCACTTCCACATAGTTTCTCAATAAATCAACAAAAATGATCAAACATGTCCTGAATTTGGGACATCACGCATTGTGCCCCTTCCATTTGTGCCAAGAAAAACAACGACCCATTACGATCATGTCACCGCCACTCACCGTGCGACCAACTCACGTGTGCATTTCTTAGGCCCAGGATGCTCATGGTATGGTGTTGTCGTTTTTGTCCTGGTGTGTTGTTTGATGTTGTTTGTATCACATGCGTTGGGGTGATGTTTCGAGAGTATGCCGGTGTGTATGCCGCTGTGTATGCCGTTTGCTGTCTGCAGTCGTAGTGCTTGTCGTATTGTTAATTGGGTGTTCCATGTCGTGGTCATGTTTCGTGCTGCCATGATGTATGTCATTGCTTCTTGTCTGCCGTCACGTCCGACCGATGGGGGGCCAACACAAATACTCACCTCTCCGTCCTCAAAGAGCCAACCCACTCCGTCATCGAAGACACCGCGTTGACCATCCTCGAGATGGTGGCGACCATGAACTGCACGCGAGGCAACTGCTTCAGCTGCTTCACCTCAGACCCCGTTCCGAACGTGCGATGTTTGCAGTGCGCCCGGTGTCCGCACGGAGTGTCCGTGAAGTATGTATTTCGCTGGAGAGGGGACAGGTTCTCCCCAAGACACTCTCCGTTCTGTCCGTGATTAGGGGAAGTTTTGGGGGGGTTGGAAGGTCGTCCGGAAATGGCTGTGTGCTCCAGGAAGAACATGTGAGGTGCCGCATGCCGAGTGTTGCCCATACCCAGAAACTTTCTGTGCTCAAACCATTCAATTGTACGCTGACACTTCCCACTTTCTTGAGTAAACAGGGAAAGTGAGCGTGGTGGCCATGGAGTGCCAGCCACGCAATCCATTTCTTTCACAAGCACAGCCGTTCACCGCTCACTGGACTTCCCTCCCTTCATTCGTCGACAAGTCTTGGTCGGACCGAGTTGAACCTTTAAGCCCTGTAAGAGGCTTACGCCCTGGAATTCGACCCACATGGAACCTGAAAACCACTGGTTACACTGGTTGGCAGAGGAAGCTAGTCTTTCTGGCAGGTCCAATGTCCATGTCCATCTTGATTTGTTCCTTTGTTGCCCGGAGCTCAGCTGGCCACCCATCTACCCTTCGAAGCGCCCTTCCCAGTCGACTCCATCTTGTCTCCACCTCCCGAGGTCCCCACGATCCGCACCAGCCGAAAGAGCCGGAGGATGTTGGCGTAGCGCTTCAGGTCCTCGGGCCGACTGGACGTGGGTGGGTCGGGGGGGAGGTGGGTCAGGTGAGACCCGACCCAAACCCGCCAGTTGAGAGGTGTTTTGAGACCCTGACTAGGACTTGGTAGTGGTACATATAGGTATACAGTATACATATGGGATGGGCATGGATGTGTTATAGGGCTGTTCAACCTCTCTTGACAAACCAAGATTAAACACATGGTGCTTGACCTGAAAACAACGGCGGACATGGTTCCGGTGGAAGGTTACCTGTAGCACCGGTGTTCAAATCCAAACGTGAAACAGCATGCTTTTCCTGTCTGGCTCCATGAGTTTCCTTGACCTTTTCCCACCTGTTCTTGCATGATCTTGTATGATCTGCGGTGTCCCCAATTCCCAAAGGTTTGTCATGTCATACACTTTTCCTGGGCTACACGGAGTCTAAACCCTAAGCACAAAGAAGCACTCGCAAAGACTACCTGGTGGTGCAGTGCCATGGTCATGGTGAAGTATAGAGTCTCTGGTCGTTGGCGTTCTTTTTCTTTCCCCACAATGGCACACCCACACTGGTAACCCATAATATGTGTATTGCATTGTCTTGCCTAATTACTCCAAACTCCAACCTCCACTGCAGCCAAAAGAAATCCTTGGACTTGCATGGGGAAAGCTGAGAAAGGAAGCACCAAAAGACCCTCATCATTCATCCACACCCAAACGCAAAGAAGGCTAGCTTTCCAACCCACCTTCCACACAACCTAATGCTCCCGCTTTGCACGCGCAAACGATTACTCTTCGCCCAGACTCTGCTTGCACCATAGCAAAGGGCAAGTAGGGCAACAGCGTGGTGAAGAGCAAGAGCCAAGTGGTGAAGAAGTCGAACCTCTTGCGGCCAACCCAGCCGGGTGGCCAACCCAGACGGGCGGCTCGGGTCGTTCGAGTCATTTTTGGTCGATGGACACCAAACCGAACGAGCTCCGTCTGGTGGGGGGGAGGTGGAGGGCCGCCAATGTTTCGGGCAGGTGATCCACCCTTGATCTTGCTCTGGTAGGTGATCGGTCAACTCGGAAACGGGAAGAGAAACCAAGCTAGTGCAAGTCTGTGGCCACCCATCAGCATATCAGCCGTTTTTGCATTGCCCTCAAAAAATGAGACCTGCATTGCTCTTCTCAAAACACGAGCCTGCATGCAAGCTGTGCCATCCACCGGACTTGACTACCAGGAGCATCCAGAACCCAGGTCACCTGTCTGGACCAGCCTCCACTACTATCCGAGATCTCCGACACCAAAACCGGTCCAGGTATTGTGGGCGATTCCGCCTCCACCGATTCCAAGAAAGCAATCAAACACCGTCCATGGTTTTTACGACGAGTCCATGCCGGATCTCGGTCTCGTCTTCGTGGTGTATTCGACGGCGGGACAGGGTGAGGGCATCAAAACTACGACTCCTGGACTCCAAAAAGAAGCCAACCCCCCTTGAATCCACTGCTTCTAAAGAAAACAAGCGAGCTGGCTGGCACTCCACCATACGAACAAAAACCCACGTTCTGTCTTGCACGTACTGTCGGTCCAGTGGTCATTGTGGAGATTTATGTCTGGTCCCGGCCTTTCTTTTCAAGCTAGGAGCTGGTGTTTTGGGGGATCCAGAACTGGGATCTCAGGTGTGACATCATGCGGCACAAGGTTGACACAGGTTTCAGTTCTTTATATGTGTATTTATTTAGGGCCAGACCCGGAAATCTTGAAAACCATTCAAGAGCTATTTTCTGATGCCAAGTGTTGGATTGCCCAGCGGGGACAATTCATACATCACCTGCTGAAAACTTTAAAGCATTGCAGTATACAACTTAATGTAAGTTAATTATATATAACAACATCAATAAGCAAATGTCAGTGGCAAAGAAACAAGAAGAGACATAGAACATCATAGAACCGTTCACACCATCCCTTTCAAACAACCCGGTTCCAAGGCCCGTTCTGTCTTTGCATGGATGGCCCGCTGTCACCATTTTCGCTGGATGGCACAACCCGTGGGAGAACCCTGAACAACAATGGGTGACTAAAAACATATAAGAACACAATAATGGGTGACTTAAACATATATATATATAACAACATATCAAATAACATCAAAGAACAATGATTTGACTGACTGACCTTCACTTGACTGACCTTGTTCAAGGACTGAACACTACTCCTTCCTTCGGCTTCGGCACTGGTTGCCCCAGAAGCTGCAGTACTCGGACCATGACTTCACCTGAGGGGCTCCGACGAACGAAAAGGTGATGACGAACGCCTCCCGGGTCAGAACTAGATGATTCCCCCAGAACTGACGGGTGCTTAGTAGGGAATATGGGAATGGATCCAGAGGGGCCTACAGGGGTGGTTCATTCCCTCATTCCCTACTAAGCACGAGTCTGAGAAGCATGCAACACCGCGAGGACATCATGAGAAATGCTTGAGGTCTTTTGAGGGAGAAAAGTTTTTGTGTTTTTTTTAGAAACAGCAGCAACAGTGCTTGCCAGGTCAGACCTGGACCCACAGACCTGTAGATTAAGACCCTCCCAAGATCGATTTTTGCAGGTGAACCTTGTCAACAAAACTTCTCACCACTCGGATCAATCACTATCTAAGCCCTAAGCGTCCACCCCCGCAACCAGGCGGCAACCCCAGCATGATGCAACCAAGAGACGGAGAGCTTCACCAGTACTTCACCTTACTTAGTGGAGCGACTGCCAAAGACTTGGCCTAGTAAGGTATAGTACATTAATCACATGGTGTACCAAAAAGAAGCAGTAACAGCATCACGTGATGGTTGTATATCGAAGGGAAACACTCATTTTTCTAACCTGAATGGATCCAAAAAAAACTGGACACATGCGTTGAGCAATCTTCTAGTCTGTGTATGTCTGTGTACTCTTTTCATCTGTTCTCCCAACCAAGGTAAAAGGCCTTCTGACCCCAAACGAAGGCCTCTCTTCGTCCACATGGCGCAGTCCCCAACGATCACTAGACCCACGGGTCACTGGCCCTTCGAAACTTGGTTCGGTCTGCGCCCTGGGAGAAAGGACCCAACATGTCAAAATTCGGCCAAAGTGAATCGTTTAAGCCATACAACAATCACCTCAAAGTCTTCCTCATGTCAAGATCCAAACCTTGTTGTGGCATTTTGTGGCCATGTGTGGTGTCTCCCTTCGCATCTCTCCTGACTGCGTGGGCATGCGTGCGGAGTGAGTTAGTACAATAAATCTGTAGAAGGTTGTCATAAAACTTGGAACTCCTGAAGACGAGAAACACCGCATTTCACTCCTTCTGGATTCTGAGGTGGTCCGCAGTCCGCAAATGTCTCTTTCGGATTACACAGATTGAAATGGTACCCAATATTTGGTCCTCAACAGCCTGGCTACATCACCTCAAGGCTACTCCCAAAATCTAAGAAAAGTATCCCCAAAATTCACCAAAGAAACAATCCACAATAAGGACTTGAAACACGTTCGGTCCGTTTCTCGCCGCTTCTCGGCCCAGCAAGGGGCCAAGGTAGCTGAAGGCGAAGATGAGATCCAGGATTCCCATGAAGGCAGGAGTTTCCCACTTGTTCAATGTGTACGCGGACCTCGGAGGGTTTACCAAATTCAGAACGCGAGTCCTGAAGGAGATGCTTCTTTGAGTGAGAACATCTTTGCGATTTGTCTCAGCTAGTAATTCTGACGATTCTCGGATGGGTGACGTGTCTGGACTCAGTTTTGTGTATATTTTAATGTTTTTTACTGACTGGGTTTGCCGATTTGGGGACTGCAAATTGTCCTTACTTAAAAACATAGTGAAATTCTTGCCGCGGCCACTGGGAAAAATACAAAGAACACAACCTCTTGGTGACTTGCAGGGTTGAGTATACAAAACCCTACAAAACAAACAAAACAAGGGGGTGCACTACAAACTCGTCTATAGCCAAAGTGCTGATTTTGGCAAGGGCTGGACTTACCTGTGCCGTTCACGTTCATAGTGAACAAATCATCTAGTTTATTCACTGTTTGGGGTCAACAAACCCGCACATGGTACGTTAAGTTAAGACCCCTTTGGCGCAAAGTGATCCAACAGCGAACAAACGGAAAGCGCTGGACGTTCGACTAAGACGGTAAAAGGGCTGATGATGGTTGATGAAACCAATGCGCCTGAGGCGACAGGACCACATGTGGATCATGGCAATGACAATGACACCAAGTCTGCAAACACGTGTAAATATACGGTTAGTTCAATCCCGACTTCTCCTTTACAAGCGATGTGCTTAAGTCAACCCACGTCGTGTGAAGTCAACTCACTGCGTGCGCGCAAGGTTTCAGCGAGAAGTCAACCCACTCGCGCGAAGTCGGCTCAATTTGGTCAAAGCACAATGGGCACACTTGAAAAGTGAGCACGGCATGAAAGCGATTATTGCCATATAGGTCTCTGCGCGAGCCCCGCGCGAGGTTCGAGCGAGCACGACTACCACAGTCGTCCTACAGTTTCCTAGCACGTTCAACGAAAACACTTAACTTACACCCAATCAGTGAAAGCAGCAGCAACAACAGCAAGCCAACAGCAGAAGAAGAACAAGCAGCAGCAGCGGCGGCGGCGGCAGTGGCAGCGGCAGTGGCAACAGCAGCAGAAGCCCATGGGCACACCGCAAACGAGTGACAATCAGGCACACCGTGGACACAGCACAAAGACATGTGTTATAGATCAATACAACCTACGCGTAGGCATCCTCGTGGAGTGCAGTTCTGCAAGGGCACACGTTTTCGAGTCGACTTTACAATCTTTACACAAGCTGAGTCGACTTCATCCTAGCACCTACCAGTAGTATGCCCATAGTACACCATATCCGCCGACCTCAGCCGCTGGTGGCGGATGCAAGCGGACATAGTCTGTCCACATTTCAGAAAGCAACGTTTGGCGACTTGACAGGCTGGCGGACAGGCTTGGGAGAAGGACTTTAGACACAGAGACATAGACTTAATTTTTGCTGGCGTCAAAAAGCAACGTTTCGCACTGACCGAGCAGCTTCAGGGATAATTTTCCGCGTGGAAGTAGACTGGCTAACGGTGTGGCAGGAGGGACGCTCAGAAGCCCGTCGAAGACTGAATAACTAACAACGGCATACAACGGCGATTTCTTGACCCAGAAATTCTCCCAGTTCCACCACCACATCTGGGCCCTGCCCTCTGGAGCAACAAAGGAAAGGCATCAGGAGCCGCAACCCTATAGATCAGCTGAGGTTAAAAACAACCTCTGAGGTTATTTTGTTTCCTGAGGTTAATTCTAACCTCACCGAGGTTATTCTCAAGAATAACCTCTGAGGTTATCTTAAGAATAACCTCACAGTTTCTGCTGTTGTTCTAGAAAATAACATCAGAATGGTTTACCACATGGGCTGTCAAGACACTTGCTTTTCACATTGACACCTTGAGGTGGATTTGTGAAAGTATTTGTAGAACATATGTGGCACATGAGTTTGTGCTAAATGTAAATGTATTTGAATACTTTGGTCAGAACATGAAAACTGTGGCCCAGATGTATTTGTGTTGCCACATGTTGGCACACATTCTTTGGGAAATGTTGTGGCACACATGAATCAGAACTACTTGGGGAAGTGAAAACATGCATTATTCTTTGCATGGGGAAGCGAAAAATGGGTTATCCTTGGGAAATCTCAATCCCACATATTTGTTTCTCTTCTCTGTGGCATCAGGGTCTGTCATAATTCAGGAAAGGGAAAATGAAGAGGAAAAGGAAAAGGAAAAAAACAAGGAAAAGGAAAAAGGAAGAGGAAGAAGGAAAAAAGACAAGGAAAAGGAAAAAATGAGGAGGAAAAGGAACCAGAAAAGGAAGAGAGAGAGGAACAGGAAAGGGACCATGTTTTTTTGGGGGGGAGAAGGAAAGTGCGGAAACAAACTCTAAAGACTAAAACTGTGGGCAAAAGTTTTTTGATGAGGAGAGTTGAGGGAACAAAATCTAACGACTAACACTGTGGCCCAAAATTTTGGGGTGAATGAAAGTAAGGCAACCAAATCTATTGAATAAAATTGTGGGCGCATATTTTTGGTGAGCAGAGCTCAGGAAACAAAATCTAATGACTAAAGCTGTGGACAAAATTCTTGGGTGAGAGAAAGGAAACAAAATCTAATGACTAAAACTGTGGACAATCTTTGTGGGGTGAGGGAAATTAAGGAAGCAAATCTAATGACTAAAGCTGTGGACAATAAAATTTGGTCCACAGTCCTAGTAAATAGATGTTGTTTCCTGAACTCTCCTCACCAAAAATCTTTGTCCACAGCATTATTCATGAGATTTTGCTTCCTTACTTTCATTCACCCCAAAAAGTTTGGCCACAGTTTTAGTCATTAGATTTTGTTTCCTCAACTCTCCTCACCATTGTCCACAGTTTTAGTCATTAGGTTTTGCTCCGTGAAATCTCCTCACCAAAAACTTTTGCCCACAGCTTCATTCATTAGATATTGTTTTCTTACAATTATTCACCCCAAAAAGATTGTCCACAGTTTTAGTCATTAGATTGTGTTTCCTCAACTCACCTCACCAAAACTGTTGTCCACAGTTTTAGTCATTAGATTTTGCTTCCTGAACTCTCCTCACGAAAACTCTTGTCCACAGTTTTAGTCATTAGGTTTTGCTTCCTGAACTCTCCTCACCAAAACTTTTGTCCACAGTTTTAGTCATTAGATTTTGCTTCCTGAGCTCTCCTCACCAAAAACTTTTGCCCACAGTTTTATTCCATAGATTTTGCTTTCTGAGCTCTCCTCACGAAAACTTTTGTCCACAGTTTTAGTCATTAGATTTTGCTTCCTGAACTCTCCTCACCAAAACTT
>CAXAMN010024173.1:457036-470054 GCA_963970005.1 Durusdinium trenchii
CATTAGGTTTTGCTGCCTGAACTCTCCTCGCCAAAACTTTTGTCCACGGTTTTAGTCAATAGATTTTGTTTGTATGTAGTTTATATGTAGTTTTCCAAAACTACATACAAAGTACATATCGCCATATGTAGTTTGTATGTAGTTTTGAAAACTACATATAAACTACATACAAAGTACATACAAACTACATACAAAGTACATATCAATTTTACGTTTTTTAATGAAATTTCCCAATTTCTTGCATATTTTTGCAATGTTTTACACTAATTTGTGACGCTTTTGGAATTAAACCTGGACAAAATCATCCTAGTGTGGGCAAAACTTTTGGTGAGGAGAGTTGAGGAAACAAAATCTATTGACTAAAACCGTGGACAAAAGTTTTGGCGAGGGGAGTTCAGGCAGCAAAACCTAATGGTTAAAACTGTGGGCAAATGTTTTGGTGAGGAGAGTTCAGGAAACAAAATCTAATGACTAAAACTGTGGACAGAAGTTTTGGTGAGGAGAGTTCAGGAAGCAAAATCTAATGACAAAAACTGTGGACAAAAGTTTTGGTGAGGAGAGTTGAGGGAACACAATCTAATGACTAAAACTGTGGACAGAAGTTTTGTTGAGGAGATTTCAGGAAACAAAATCTAATGACTAAAACTGTGGACAAAAGTTTTGGTGAGGAGAGTTCAGGAGGCAAAATCTATTGAATAAAACTGTGGGCAAAATTTTTTGGTGAGGAGAGTTCAGGAAGCAAAATCTAATGACTAAAGCTGTGGACAAAAGTTTTGGTGAGGAGAGTTCAGGAAGCAAAATCTAATGACTAAAACTGTGGACAAAAGTTTTGGTGAGGAGAGTCCAGGAAGCAAAATCTAATGACTAAAACTGTGGACAAAAGTTTTGGCGAGGAGAGTTGAGGAAACACAATCTAGTGACTAAAATTGTGGACAATGTTTTTGGGGTGAATAAACGTAAGAAAACAATATCTAATGAATGAAACTGTCGGCAAAAGTTTGATGAGGAGATTTCACGAAACAAAATCTAATGACTAAAATTGTGAAGAAAATTTGTTGGTGAGGAGAGTTGCGGAAACAAAATCTAATGACTAAAACTGTGGCCAAAACTTTTTGGGGTGAATGAAAGTAAGGAAACAAAATCTAATGAATAAAGCTGTGGGCAAAGATTTTTGGTGAGGAGAGCTCAGGAAACAACATCTAATTACTAAGACTGTGGACAAACTTTTATTGTCCACAGCTTTAGTCATTAGATTTGCTTCCTTAATTTCCCTCACCCCACAAAGATTGTCCACAGTTTTAGTCATTAGATGTTGTTTCCTTTCTCTCACCCAAAAATTTTGTCCACGGTTTTAGTCATTAGATTTTGTTTCCTGAGCTCTGCTCACCAAAAATATGCGCCCACAGCTTTAGTCATTAGATGTTGTTTCCTCAACTCTCCTCACCAAACAAATTTTGTCCACAGCCCCAGTCATTATATCTTGTTTCCTCAACTCCCCTCACAAAAAACAAATTGCCCACAGTTTTAGTCTTTAGATTTTGTTTCCGCACTTTCCTTCTCCCCCAAAAAAAATGTTCCCTGTCCTTTTCCTCTCTCTCTCTTCCTTTTCTTGTTCCTTTTCCTCTTCCTTTTTTCCTTTTCCTTGTTTTTTTTCATCTTCCTCTTCGTTTTTCCTTTTCATTTTCCTTGTTTTTTTTTTCCTTTTCCTTTTCATTTTCCTGTTCCTGATCCTTTTCCTTTTCCTCGTCCTTTTCTGTTTCCTTTTTTTTTGATTGTTCCTTTTCCTCCTGGTTTCCACACATAGAAAACAAGAAAGTTGCAAACATTCTGTGGTTGCTATACATGGAACCCAGGCTTGTCCTTTGCAGTTATGTGTAAGCATCTGGGTTTTTGGTTGAAATATTGGAGTTATTGGTAAGATTTGGAACTTTTGCTGAAATATTGATGGCTGGCTGGATATATTTGTTAGCTATTTGACAAACTATTTGATGTTAATCATACTGGAAACCAAGTTTTCAGAAAGATTTCCAATGGTTTTGAGGTTATTCTTAGAAATAACCTCAAGGTTATTTTTTAGAATAACCTCAAAAAATAACCTCAAGAACTTGAGGTTATTCAATGGTTGAGGTTATTTTTTGGGAATAACCTCAGAGGTTATTTTTAACCTCAGCTGATCTATAGGGAAGAAGGTGTAAAGTTCCAGCCTGCTGCAGGCCCAATCCATGAACTCCTGACAAGACTCCCGCACCACGTTGGTGCAAGCATGTGTGGTCTTGCACCTAACTGGGCTTGGCACCTAACGCATGCCTTGCGCGACCAGTACCGGACTCATATCCAAGCCACAGAGCAGCACCTACACCAGGCACCGGATGCCATTCAAGACATCACCACGACTGCCACTTCCTCCATGCCACACTTCCCTTGACCCCACGAACACAGAGAGACCTGGCGCGGGCTTGATGAGGGATCTCATGACAGGCTTGATGGGGCCCTGACAGGGGGCTTGGCAGGCTGCAAGGCGAAACATGAAGGCACAAAATTTGGACGTGGGCCATCATCTCCAAGGTGAAGGTGCTTTGTCGCGAAGAACAAACCGCTCTCACCACTGCTGACCCACAGCGAGAGCCTTCACGCAGGAATGGTAGTTCCCCACCTCTCAGGTGATGGAAAAGACAACCTCCGTCACATCGCCTGTTGCGTGGCTTGCATGGCGTCGATTCTCGCGGCGAGCACTGCAAGGTATTGCCTTGGTAGACCCATGCTTGGCGACGCTGTGAGGCGTGGAGGTGCGGGCGCATGTCATGCGCGATGTGCGAAAAAGTCGGCGGCGGTCGAACTGCAATCTGTCCGCTTTGAGGCGAAGGTGTTGAGACATGAATGACAGCTCAAAGTGGGCCAGTTAGTGATGTGAACATGCCCAAGCTTGGTCATAGGTGGCGTGAGCAGTTCGCTCCAATCCTGCCCATACTTAAGCGTTCAAACGTCATCCTGATATCCTGCAATGCCATCTTGATGTCCATGGAATTCCCATCCTGTACAAGAGATATCGCCCAAGGTCAGCTCGATGGCTTGCCCGGTGAAAGTTGTTGCATTTGTCCAGCAAACAGGTGTGCTCCGGACTGTCGCACGTCGTGCTCGCACTCCTTCCGGGCTTGTTTTGCAGCAGTATCTCTGGCAGCGCCAGAAGGAAGCCTTGCACCACACTCAAGGCAGTAAACCTGCTCCCGTGCACACTCTGGAAGCAGTTGTCCTTCGGCCTGCCCCCTTAAACCTGGGTGGATTCCTGAAGTAGCCCATATATACCTACACGGAATCTTCGGATCAATCCGGCTTATTCTCCTAGTCACCGACAAATCGGGTGATTTGAGGGTCCACTTAAGGCTTGGTGAGTTGAGTCTTGCACCAGTCCGACCTTCGAATTCGCAAGAACTCGCAAACGGCTGGCATGTCGGTGACGGCTATAGGTGATCCATGCTCGCATGACCTTGCGAGAAAAACACGCGAAAAACATAACAACATGACAAGAGAAGAACGCACAAGTTCATACAAATTCCGCAAAAGGTAGCAGCATGCGCAGCATACGTTTGATCCCAGTTGCATGTCAAAAATGCTTTACTTCGAGTGATCCCCGCCATGACATTTCAATCATTTGTCTTGATGCCATAGTGAGGAGCATGTTGCCATGGTCGTGCGTATTGTAGTTCTCGATTTGGCTTGTGGGTCCTCGGGTTGTGTGCTGTGGTTGTGTGTTGTGGTTGTGGTTGGTGCTGTGTTGTGGTTGTGGTTGTGTTTGTGATTGTGTGTTTGTGGCTGTGTTTGTGATAGTGTGTTTGTGGTTGTGTGTTTGTGTTTGTGGTTGTGGTTGTGTGTTTGTGGTTGTGGTTGTGTTTGTGGTTGTGTGTTTGTGGTTGTGTTTGTGGTTGTGCGTTTGTTGTTGTGTTTGTGGTTGTGGTTGTGCTGTTGTGGTTGTGCTGTTGTGGTTGTGTGTCTGTGGTTGCGTGTTTGTGGTTGTGTTTGGTGTTGTGTTTGTGTTGTGTTTGCGGTTGTGTGTTTGTGGTGTGTTTGCGGTTGTGTGTTTGTTGTTGTGTTTGTGAATATGTGTTTGTGATTGTGTGTTTGTGGTTGTGTGTTTGTCGTTGTGTGTTTGTGGGCTTGTGTTTGTGGTTGTGTGTTGGTGGTTGTGTGTTTGTGGTTGTGTGTTTGTGGTTGTGTTTGTGGTTGTGTGTTTGAGGTTGTGTTTTTGTGGCTGTGTGTCTGTGGTTGTGTATTTGTGGTTGTGTTTGTGGTTGTGTGTTTGTGGTTGTGTTTGTTGTTGTGTTTGTGGTTGTGTTTGTGGTTGTGTGTTTGGTTGTTGTGGTTGTGCTTGTGCTTGTGGTTGTGTGTTTGTGATTGTGTGTTTGTGATTGTGTGTTTGTGGTCGTGTGTTTGTGGTTGTGTGTTTGTGGTTGTGTGTTTGTGGTTGTGTGTTTGTGGTTGTGTTTGTGATTGTGTGTTTGTGATTGTGTGTTTGTGGTTGTGTGTTTGTGGTTGTGTTTATGATTGTGTGTTTGTGATTGTGGTTTGTGGTTGTGTGTTTGTGGTTGTGTTTGTGATTGTGGTTGTGGTTGTGTGTTCGTGGTTGAGGTCCGGCAGGGAATACTTGGGTCTGGAGCTCGCAGTCGAGGTCCGGCAGGGAACATTGGGCGTGGATGCGGGAAAAGTGGGCGCGGGTGGTCGTGGTTGAGGTCCGGCAGGGAGCACTGGGCGTGGATGGTCGTGGTTGAGGTCCGGCGGAGGAGGAGGAGAAGAAGGAGGAGGAGATGGGGCTGACATAAAATCTAACAATCCTCACCTGACAGGTGGGGAATGAAAAACAAAAGGATGCAACAGGCAGCTCTTGAAATCGAGATTTCAGCTCGTATCCCGCACTGAGAATTCCTGGCTGTGCCACGACCAAGACCAAGTTGGCCAACAGGACCTGGCACTGCACTCTTTCCCATGCAGGAATCGCAGTCAGGGAGAAGTCATGGAGTTGATCAAAAGAAGTCACCCAGAAGTCTCTGCAACTGGAGAGGTTGGTGCGGCTGAAACATCTGCAACCCAAACTCACGAGATTCGTTTTCAGTGCTGCTGATGTTGGACTATACTGGACTCACTGCGAGGCCCACCCTCGGATGGCATACACAAATATTTGTCCGAATATAATCAAACATCTCCAAACCCTGACAAAACCCCTCGCAAAGGCCTCAAGGGGTCAGTTTTCTGGTGAAATCCCACCGCGAAACGTAAACATGCTTCCACACACCTCCAAAAACCCGGTGCGTGGTTTCTTCCAAGTGTTTCTCATAGCCTCCTCCGCTTCTTGGGATGGCCACCATTGTACACAGTAGTTAGTAGAAAGAAACCACCAAAGGACGAAGGTTCAACTGTGCCTCCAAAGGAACTGGCTCCAAAACTGGTTCAGTTTTTGCCCCGCTTCGACAATACATTGGCTTGTATACACACCCGGTCACACGCAGGTCCGATCCTGCCACGGAATCCTGGAAAAATCCCACCAAGCGGTGCGCGGTTTCGCGCACCCGATCCCAGAAGGCTAGCGACACTCATACCCAACGATGCATCCCAAAGCTGCCCACCCCACTTGCTGTTTCCGATTTGCAAACCATCCTTCGACTCACCCATACAAACCATTGCACACCTTTGACCCACCCTTCCAAAACACGACGGTCGCACCGGCCAAACCATTCCCGCCTGGTTCATGAACACATCAAAGGCTGGTAGCTCCAGAGGTTCCCAAACCACTTGCCTGCGGTGGAATCGACGGAACGTCTGGGCGGAATGGACGGTGTCCGGTGGGAGTGGGTCTGAAGGACCTAAACGTACATGTGGCACACTCTTTGTTGGCCCGCGAAAAAACATTGAACGGGTTAGATGGTTACATCATGGTTACATCATGCTTACATCATTGTTACCAGGTGCCTGTCCCAAAACCCTCGGAATTCAAAACCGTCCATTCCATTCTTGCTTTGAGTGGGTGATGTGTGTGTGTGAGAGAACATTTTGGAGTCACAAAGAACCTTTCGGTGGGTTGGTGCAGGGGGCATGCGGCCATCACGCAAACGCGTGCCAACGAAACTATGCGTGATTGTGGAAGCCAGGTCTGATCAACTGGTGTACCTGCAAACGATGATGTTGATAGCTACGTCCCACTCTACTTTCATGCTATTAGGTGGCTCTCAGGTCGGCAGTTGCGCACAATCGTCGTCATCCTGGATCATCAACTTTGCCCTTTGAGCTTCTGGGCCTCCTTTCATGCTCAAACCGCCTTATAAGACCTGATTTTCTCAAAAATATGGGGCCAAGTGGCCGTGTGGCATGGCTTTCAGTTCCGTGCGCATTTCCCAAGTGTGTCTAGTTGGGTGAGCCTGAGGGAGTGCCCCCCGTGGCCTTGCTGAGCAAGGGTTCCCCCTGCCCGCGAACAGAGTAGCTCGCAGCGAGTGCAGGAGGCTAATGCCAAAAGTCAATTAAGACTTGATGAATTACTGATCTTGAGCAGGTAACCTTTGGCACGCCCTGAGGTGTCCGCAGGCTTCATGCCCAGAGTCGGCCGTAGCGGCCATAGCCCATTCGAGTCTGTTGTTGGAGCCTTAAGTGAACAAAAGGCGAAACAATCTAGGTCTGCCCAGGTCCGCCTTTATGAGGTTTGGTGTCGTTGGTTTCCAACCCCTCCATTTCGTTCCCTCCTTTCATCCTTTCCCCTTTACACACAGTTTCTTTGCTTTTTCGTTTCATGTTTTCTCCGCCTTCATGTCCGGTCATCTCACTCCTTTCCTTCTTTTGCATGCGCACCGGTCCGGCCCTTAGCATGCACGCGCACATTTACATTCAACCCAGGTTTCAAGTTGCCCAGGTCTTGACAATGAGGTATGGTTACTGGTTGTCCCTGTGCATTTGGTTTCCCCTTCATCACAACCACTCACACGCTTGTCTTGTCGTGTCTCTTGTTTCATGTCTTCGCCCTTTTTGCGCGCAAAGGTGCACATTGGTCTGCCCCAGAGCTGTGGGCCCCCACGCGGCGGGGGGGGTGAAACCCTTGGAGTCACAGGGATTTATGGTGCAGGGGGCGGCCATCACGCAAACGCAATTCCAACGAAGCTATGCGTGATGGTGGAAGCCAGGAGCCAGCAGCAGCAGCAGCAGGCAACCAGCCGTAGCGGGGGGGCAGCAGGCAGCAGAGGAGGAGGAGGAGGAGCAGCCAAACCTGTTTCCCACATCACAGACCCTGATTTGAGTTACAGACGGTCTGGCGGGTGGTGCCGATGCATGCGCCCTGTACCGCACGAACGGAGCTCGGGGAGCAAGCAACTGCACCACCATCTCCGGGTTATCAGCATACGGTCTTCGAACAACATCTGGATGGAAAGCGCCATTTCCTTCCCGAGAGCCATCGAATAGACACCAGTCTGTGTCCAATTCACTTGACTGAATGGCACTTCTGGACACTCACAGGGCTTTCCGCACTTATTGCGAAGACGATCTGGAAAGGACGGTAGCGAACATGCGATCTGGTAACACTTGGTCTCGACGGCTATATGGGACCGGCTTCGAGACCAAGACTTTGGTGATCGGTGCCCTGTCATCAGGCAAAATAGCCAAAGGCTCACCACAAAGATCGAAAGCATGACCATGACCAACCCTTCAAGGAGCATGCGAAGCGCAGCTGTCTAATAAAATTGGATTATCTGGATGCATGAGGCGGCAACGAATTGCTGAAAATGTTATCTTCTGGCAACCCGCCAGTTAGGAAGAAAAGCCATTCACATATTGATTGGATGCTCCAAGAGTCTGCCTAGCCTCAACTTGCTCTACCTGCAAATGATGATGTTGATAGCTACGTCCCACTCTACTTTCAGGCTGTTTAGGTGGCTTTCAGAGCTTTTGGTTCTCCTTTTAGGCTGGACCTCCAAGATGCTCAGACCCCCTTACATGACTTTCTCAGGAATATGGGTACCTAGGTCGCCGTGTGGCAAATGGCTTTCAGTTCCGTACGCATTTCCCAAGTGTGTGTGTTCCGCCATTCAAAGGGTGGACCCTGCAAACGCCATGGAGTTGAATACTAAACAGATGCAGCCTAAACACGTCCAGTCTCCACATCCAGGCACTTGGATCAAACGTGGATCACTGCAGGTGGATTTGAACCGTCAGGGGTTGCTGGGAATCGAACTTTTGGAGTCGGTGATTACAAGTTTCAACCTCCGCCAAGCAAAAATAACAATGATGATGGAAACACTCTCATGTGACTACCCAACCCTATATATATATATATGATAGAATCGCGTTGTATGTTCTTCAACTGCGTGACTTTGCTGCCATGCACACTCTGTTTGTTGAGTGACAAGAAGGAACACATCTTGGAGATACCAATCCCTATTCATGCAATGGTTATTGTAGCATAGATGGATGGCCGTCATGACGGACCCAAATTTAAAGGAACACGAATCAAAGCTTAGTATATTTACAAAATCTCACATGGGTCACCTAACACATCTTCACAAAGGGAAGCTTAGCTCCTCCCCCAAGAAGTACAGGCGGAGTGTGAAGATCGAAGAGGGGTTTCACGATACCAAGCAGTACTTTGTGACTGCCGCTCCCTGAGTGGGGGAACAGTTTGCAATAGCATCAGGGTCTATAATATATATATATAGAATATATGTGCTTTGTCATGGCTCTTTCATGCCCTTTCCCACATTCACCAAACTGATTGCTGGTTGGATCTGGCTACATAATTAGTCGTGCGGACTGAAGGGCGCTCTAAGCACTTCGGCATTTTTCACCAAGATCAAGGCCCAAACACTCAATGTAAAGTGGTCCCCAAAGAGATAGAAGCTGTTTCCAATACGTTTTAAGTTTGGATCTACTTTTCTATCTAGTTGCGGGTCAAAATATGGCATATTTACATACATTGAGGTCTTCGGTCAACCACCCCAATCTGGTATATGCCAGTCTCATGAGAATCGTGGTATCTGAGGGAGGTATATATATCTATATATGCTCAAGTGTCAACAAATGTTGCTGTTCTTGTTGCGGTCCAGGCGGTGTACCTCCTAGGTTCGTCCTACAGCAGTCGGTTCGACTTGTCGCCCGACAGGGCTGCCTGAGCCACTTGAAGCAGGGCTCGTCCCACAAGCGCGGAGCACAGCGCTTTAGGAAGGAGTCCTGGCCCAAGTCATTGTCAAGTCGTCAAGTGTTGATCTCTTATACTTTTTGTATCTTTTTGTCCTGTGTGTTGTTCAAATGTTCCTCCGACTCTATGGAGCTCTCGTTGGGTTTGTGCCCCGTGTCTGCTTTGAGTTGCGTTTCTTTCAACCCTATGACCTGGAACTCTCGTTAGGTGTGTGCCTTTTGTCTGCTTTGAGTTATATATGTTTCTTTCAACCCTATGACCGTATGGATCCAGCATGATCCAACCATCTCCTCCAAAGGTAGATACATGGGCTTCAACGTAGCTACGGCCAGTTCAGTCGGTAGTTCGATTCTATATCCCTGAATTATGGTTGGATAGTTCTAATCTCTAGTGAATCATCCACTTGGGAGCCTTGGTCATAGCTCAACTATTCTCAACTGGTCTTTTTTTGGACATCCTCCTCTTCTACCTTCGTGCGATTTAGTCGCATAGAATGAGGGTGGCTGGATCTAAAAGGCTTGTTTGGGGGGAACAAGTCTTCTCTTCTTCCCCTGCTTGGCGCGTCGCTCGCGTCGCAGCCCAGTCCGTTGAATCGACATGGACTGCACCAACTGGACGTTGAGTCGACCGCTGATTCGACACGTTTTTTTTCAGTTGGATTTCTTGTAGCAATCAACATAAACACAAAAAACAAACACCAGCGTGGTCTGACCCAGAAGACAAGCAACAGGGTCCGGCTGTCTTAAACACCCAAAGCCCTGTAAAACGTGGGGCCACCACATCAATCCTCCTGAGTCAGACTGTCTGGTGGACCCTTCTGACCCTGCTAGGCCACCAACCGTCTTGAGGGCAACGAACAACGGCTTCCCAAACTGGCCATGCCCAACGGGACTCAGCGTAACGGTCACGGGGCGAACTGCGGGTCCCTGACGTTGCCACCAAAAATAACACCGAGGATGTGAAACAAGAAGTGTCAACCCAGGATCATCATGGCATCATGGCCCGGAATTTTTCGGCACAAACAAACATACCCTCGCTGATGAAATGCGTTTCTCTCTTCTTTGATAAATCCACATCAATATATCGAAGAAGAGAGAAAAAACGGGACCATGATTCTCTTCTCTTCATGGTCCCATTATATGACGGGACAAAAAACGGGACCATGACATCCAAAACCTCGACAGACTCCGTTCGCCCACCCGTCGGACTCGGGACTCGTTCGTCCTTGGGAGCTGCCCACACGGGGATTTCCACCACACGGCAGGCGTCCAGGAACTTCTCCTCGTGCGACGTGCTACAAAACAAACAAAGTGAGTGTGCTACTAGTGCTTGTGCTACTATCGCTTGTGGTACTCTAAATCAGCTGGGTTTGTGTAGTCCGTCGCCCATTTTATGTTGCCACAACACCATGGAAGCGCGCGCTACCCAATGGCGCTACCCACCTACCCAATCATGCCTCTTAAACAGGGTATGAGGGTTTCTGTTGTTGAATTTGCAAATAGACCCCTATTGTTTTTGATGCAATCGATGAAATGGTGTCAAACTGATGCTCCAAAGCTTATATCTTCCAGTTTGATTGCCATCTTGCATCTAACCCGGATGGATCCAAAACCACGCGACCCAGCGAAATGATCTAGATGTGCCTTCTCTGCTGACCAATCAAAATGAAACAACATATTAATTACAATAATCATCCATATTCTACCTTATGAAGTTGAAGTTGATTGAAACTTACTCGACACTTATTCCAAATACTTCAAACCTGAGAACGCCCTTCCGGCGCAGCTGCAAAGGCTCATGTTCGATCCACGTGCCTCGCTCCGAAATCGGCACCTGCCTCTCCATGACCCGACCGCTCCCAGCTCCCCCGTCACGCGGTACCAGCGCTCCTCGGTGACCTCGCCGAAGTGTTCGAAGAGGATCTCTGCCTCGGGCGGCCGGCGCGGTCAGCGTGTGAATGGATCACGATGGATCCCCATGGGGGAATACAGGAGGATCAACATCTTGTTCTGCATGTTTTCTTGGTGGATGCAAGTTTTGCAACTGAGACACAAATATGTGAGGGTGAACTTGTTGATCACATTGGTCAACACTTCTATACTTCTATGGATCAACTTCTTGAAATATAAAGAACAACTAACGCAACTAAGTCACACTAAGTCAAAAAGCACCCATTTCATTTCATTTGTCAAAACATGTCAAAACTAACCATTCTCAGTCTGTTCAATGGTGGGGCTACAAACCAAAGGCACCAACTCCCTCCCAACTCCAAAGGAAGACATGGTGGAGCAAAACCAGCCCTAAATCCTGAGGTAGGTGGACCTTTAGGTGGACCGTAGGTAGGTGGACCTGATTAGGTTATCCTAATCCATCGGTAGGTGGCCTAAATCCTAGTCTGTTGATGTTCCATCCATCAACGGTGAACGATCCACCCTCCGAAATCCCAAGGGGCCGTCTCACGCTGGATCGGGAACACACCTCAGACGGTCGCCGGTGCAGGAACCACGCCGCCGGATCTTGCCGTGTGCCAACGCACCACTGCCAGGTACACTGACCCCCCTGAGTTTCCATAGAAAATGAAGGTGAAGCGAACGTCCCCAATGCCCGCTGAGTAAAGGTTTTGCAGGTAAAGGTTTTGGTGACCCACTGAGTGGGACAAGAACTAGCAAGGAGAACTCGTCTCTTCTGAGTCACGAAGCTACAAGTAGGGCATTTGCTCCATTTCCTGCAGAATCTTGAGCCTGGAAGCAGCATTCAATGGCATTCAATCGCCGGATGTTGGGAGCTCTGGGTTGAAAGTAGATGGTCAGGGCGACTTTCATATCTTTCATGGGTTTCCAA
Source organism: Durusdinium trenchii (assembly GCA_963970005.1). Lineage (NCBI taxonomy): Eukaryota > Dinophyceae > Suessiales > Symbiodiniaceae > Durusdinium > Durusdinium trenchii. The sequence goes on from CAXAMN010024173.1 coordinate 469,041, forward strand.
TGAATTCGGTGATATTTGGAGTATGAATAACTTTCATCTCGATCTGATGTACATCAAAGGCAATCTCAGTTCTTCCCTCGAAGGCATTTTTCATCAGCTATGTCGAAAGGAAAGACATCTAAAAGCCAAATTCAGAGACACTGCGCTCGGCCTCAAAACTTTCCAAGCAACTGCACAATATCACGTCCTTAATTGATCACATTGCCCAAAAAAGAAACGCTTCAACCAAAATGACTGCTGCGTACACTAAATGCTTTTGTGACCTCCAATCCAAACGCCACAAATGTTTTATCCACTAAATCCTGAGCTGGCCACCGTATGCGACCTTGCCACCTGGCCATCACCCGTCCCGTCCCGATCCCAAACCGTTCCGACGGATCGGTGGAGCAGCATCGATCGATCTCCAGCCCAAGGGACGAGGAGATTGGCCCAAGTCCTGCACAAATTCCAGGAAGACCTCCTTCGTCACGTGTCGGTGCTCATTGCCGCCCTGGAAGTGTCCGCAGGTGGATGTCCAGCGCAGATGTCCGGGCGGAATCACGTGTCGGTGTGTGTGTGTGTGTGCGTTTTTTTGTTTGTGTCCGAGGCGCATGGACCTTTGTTTGGTGAGCATGTCGGGTTTGACGAACTTAGTGGGTTCGAAGATCCTATATACACAAATGGAACTAACCTATTCTGGTTCCACTTCTCTGCAGGTCTTTGATAATTGGAACAAAGATCAAATAATTCGATCAAACACAACCAAGTTCGGATGGGCAAGGTACATATTGGACGCATCTTGTTTATCCTAATCAACCGGTGTCTAAAGGTCTAAGGTCAGAGGTGTAGAAGCAAAAGGTCTAGAGTCTAGAGATCTAGACCCGTTGGGTTCCAAAAAGAGGTGACGGTGATGGTGATGGTGATGGTGATGATGGTGGTGGCGATGACGGTGGTGATGATGGCGGGGTGATGGTGATGGTGATGGTGATGGTGGTGGTGGTGGTGGTGGTGGTGGTGGTGGTGGTGGTGGTGGTG